>CM067497.1:2787187-2904941 GCA_034552555.1 Semaprochilodus insignis
GTGTGTGTGTGTGTGTGTGTGTGTGTGTGTGTGTGTGTGTGTGTGATTGCACTCACAATAATAGTTCGTAGAATGTGGCACTGCTGGTGCATCCTGTTCCAACTTATCAAAACCTCCAGAAGACTATATTTTGAGATGCGTAGCGTGCAAAATGTCTTCAAGTATCATGATGTTGTATTACCTTCATGGTGTTCTAATATATAATCATAAATAATGTAATAATTAAATTGTAGCATCAAATCCAATCAGTCCAACATGAGAGGATAAAGAAGTAGCTGCTGTCCCGACAGCGTATTCTAAGCTCTTATCAGTCATGGTGAAGGTGCTGCTCCCGGTTAGATCATTTAAGGGCAGGTAGCCAATGAAAGGAGCAGTAAACACGGTGACGGCTGAAGCTCTTGGAAAGCAGCTGTTTGTTTAGTAGTCTACAAGACGACTGAGGGCGGCGAACCTGACTAGCGTTTCACAACAGAAGTGACCAGGTCTCCTTAAGCTTTGTTGACAACCTGCCTGGCCTCCTGAAAATAAATTCCAGTTGAGGAGTATACTGATGTGCGTTGTATTAATTGTATGATGTTGTACAAAATGTCTGCATTTATGACATTATTTAATGGTGTGAATGATCAAGTCTCATCTCGGCATGGGGATCCATCAGTACTGATACTGGTACGGGGTATCATCCTAAAACAGAATAACCAAAGAACAAGATTCCTACAATCGCACAGTGTATGCCTGGCTTTAGAGGTCATTCAACAACAACCAGCCAATCCTAAGATTCCAACAGGATATGGAACTCCTGGGATCCATTAGCCTCTGATTCCTGCTGTTGCTGTGCCAGAGACTTTTGTTGAAAGAAACCGATAAGGATCAAAACTATGAAATGTACTTGCTTTTCGACGTGGAACAAAACCTGCCTATCTCCAACACAGCACTACTCAATCTAATGTGGCATAGCTAGCTAGCATTACATTACATCTCTGTTAACGTACTACCTCAGCTGTTAGCGTTAGCTAATGCTAAATAGCAAGAACTGTCTAGAACATTACATCTCTGTTAATATATTACCTCAGCTATTGGCGTTAGTTAGTGCTAAATGGCAAAAACTTCCTAGAACAAAAAGCTCTGTCATCTGTTAGCGTTTGCTAATACAAAATGGCAAGAACTTTCTAGAACATAAATATTTTAATATATTACCTCAGTTGTTAGCGTTAGCTAGCGCTAAAAGGCAAAAACTGTCTAGAACATTACACCTCTGTTAATATATTACCTCAGCTGTTAGCATTAGCTAGTGCTAAAAGGCAAAAACTGTCTAGAACATTACACCTCTATAAATATATTACCTCAGCTGTTAGCGTTAGCTAGTGATAAACGCTGAGAACTTCCCCAAAACATTACATTTTTGTTAGTATATTGCCTCAACTAGTGCTAAACAGCAAGAACTTCCTAAAACATTACATCTCAGTTGTTAGCATTAGCAAGTGCTACATGAAAACAACTGTCTAGAACATTACATATCTGTTAATATAACCTCAGCTGTTAGCGTTAGCAAGTGCTACATGAAAACAACTGTCTAGAACATTACATATCTGTTAATATAACCTCAGCTGTTAGCATTAGCTAGTGCTAAACTCCAAGACTGTTTAGAACATTACACCTCCGTTAATATATTACCGCTGCTGTTAGTGTCAGCTCGTCCAAAATGCAGAGAACTATCTAGAACATTACATCTCCTTTGATATATTACCTTATCTGTTAGCCTTAGCTCGCGCTAAATGGCAAACACTATCTAGAACATTACATCTGTGTGAGTATATTACCTCAGCTGTTACCAGTAGCAAGTGCTAAATGTACGATTAACCAGAGAACAAGATTCCTACAATCACACAGTGTATGCCTGGCTTTAGAGGCCATTCAACGACAGCTGAACCAGCCAATCCTAAGATTCCAACAGGATATGGAACTCCTGGGATCCATTAGCCTCTGATTCCTGCTGTTGCTGTGCCAGAGACTTTTGTTGAAAGAAACCGATAAGGATCAAAACTATGAAATGTACTTGCTTTTCGACGTGGAACAAAACCTCCAACACAGCACTACTCAATCTAATGTAGCATAGCCAGCTAGCTAATCAGCTGGATTTTAAAGATGTAACTGTTAAGGTAAATAGCAGGCATATACAGTAACAACTACTTCATTCTAATTGATTACTGAAGTATAAAGTACGGTGTCAGAATCGGTGGTATTGTTGCATGCCAACTTGTTAGGTTCTTACACTGAAGTCTTTGTTCCAGCTAAAGTCTCTGCGTACACAGGTTATAGTTAAACAATGATTCACTTAGTAACAACAAAACACCAGCAAACATGTCACTCTCAGGAGGAAGTGAGAGACACTCACCGGCATGCTGAGTGACAAAAATGACCGTGCTCTTTAGGTGATGCTTTCTGTTTTGCTCAGTGGGTCCAATTAAAGCTGCACAGGTGCAAACACAGTAATGTGATGGGGGGATGAGTCCAAAAGTTTAATAAGTCGAAATCGCATTGTGAGTATATATTAAAAAGCACCGGTGAATCAGTATTGAGACATGGCTATCATCATTTACATCATTTCAAAATTTACTTCGGTTGGTTTACTTAAATACCTTCATTCATTAAGCCACCCACAGAAACTCATCTGGAACTGCGATTGGTCAAGATGCTCACAGCAAAGGCCAAAATCACAATAAACACAACATTGTGCCGTCCGTGTAGAGTAAGACACAGGAACCATCCCTTTGCCTGGCTGTGTTGCCAGCAGCAGGACACCACAGTTTTCTGTAGCTCTAGTTTCAAACTATAATCCATTATATGATTATGATTCATAATGATATTAGAGCTTATGATACGTCAAGCTCAAAGCTTGTCTTAGTCTTAGCTAGATTCCATCACAGTTAGAGATGCTACACTATATTGCCAAAAGTATTCGCTCGTCTGCCCTCACACGCGTATGGACTTGAGTGACATCCCATTCTTAATCCATAGGCTTTAATATGATGTCGGCCCACCCTTTACAGCTATAACAGTTTCAGCTCTTCTGGGAAGTTTTTCCACAAGGTTCAGGAATGTGTTTATGGGAATTTCTGACCATTCTTCCAGAAGCACATTTGTGAGGTCAGACACTGGTGGTAGACGAGAAGGCCTGGCTCGCAGTCTCCGCTCTAATTCATCCCAAAGGTGTTCTATCGGGTTGAGGTCTGGACTCTGTGCAGGCCAGTCAAGTTCTTCCACTCCAAACTCGCTCATCCATGTCTTTATGGATCTTGCTTTGTGCACTAGTGCGCAGTCATGTTGGAACAGGAAGGGGCCGTCCCCAAACTGTCCCCACAAAGTTGGGAGCATGAAATGGTCCAGAGTCTCTTGGTCTGCTGAAGCATTAAGAGTTCCCATCACTGGAAGTAAGGGGCCGAGCCCAACTCCTGAACAACAACCCCACACCATAATCCCACCTCCACCAAACTTTACACTTGGCACAATGCAGTCAGACAAGTACCGTTCTCCTGGCAACCGTCAAACCCAGACTCATTCGTCAGATTCCCAGACGGAGAAGCGTGATTGGTCACTCCAGAGAACACGTCTCCACTGCTCTAGAGTCCAGTGGCGGCGCTTTACACCACTGCATTCAACGCTTTGCAGAAAGTTGGGGACCTCTGTGCACTATGCGCCTCAGCATCTGCTGACCCCGCTCTGTCATTTTAACACTTCATGGCTGAGTTGCTGTCGTTCCCAATCACCTCCACTTTGTTATAATCCCACTGATAGTTGACTGTGGAATATTTAGTAGGGAGGAAATTTCAGGACTGGACTTGTTGCACAGGTGGCATCCTATCACGGTACCACACTGGAGTTCACTGAGCTCCTGAGCGACCCATTCTCTCACTAATGTCTGTAGGAGCAGTCTGCATGTCTAGGTGCTTGGTTTTATACAGCTGTGGCCATGGAAGTGATTGGAACACCTGAATTCAATGGTTTGGATGGGTGAGTGAATACTTTTGGCAAAATAGTGTATGTATCTGCCAATTTCCAGCCCATATATGAGATCAGTAATAAGCTGATATTTCTCCAACTTAGCCGAACCTGAGAGCTGGTTAGTATTGAGTATTACTGAGTGGAAGTATTTTACAGCCTGCAGTGAGGTGCTGAAGGTTCCGTCAAGTCAGTCCGTTCAGTTTTCCCAACTTTTGCCAACGCAGGGGTGTGAATAAACAAATGTTGATTTTTTTTTTGGGAATCATGGATACCAAACATCTCATTGCTGAACTTTAGACAAACCCAGTAATATAAAAAACAAGAGGGCAGAGCATCAATCACGCCTTAAATAAACAATCTACACTTCCAAAGCTCTCTTATGATCATCGTCGCTATGAGATGTGGAATGATATGAATGCAACATAACATCCAGCCCTGTCCTCAATTGGTCCTGAAAAGGCAACCAGTGATCAGTGTCGCCATATTGATGGTCAGTGGTACACTCATATGGGGAGAGGACATACATGCTGCTCTAAAACATAATAATAATAATAATAATACATATAATAATAATAATAATAATACATATAATAAATAAGGATAAATGGATTTTTCTGTTTTACTGGTGTACATTTCAAGCCAAGTTCCCTATTATGTGGTCTGGTTCTGGATTTAGCCGGATTTTAAGTAGTGCGCTCAGACGTTTTCACTACTGCACTCAGACATTTTCACAAGATAGGCTTTTATTATCCCACATGGGGAAATTTGCATTGTCACATCAGAAGAACAGCAGCAGAACAGAGACAGAACAAGCGGTAGACTAAAGTGCAGGTTTACAGAATACAAAATAAGAAATTACAGAAAATAAATAAATCTCTATTGTTAGGTTAAAATACAATAAAATACAATAAGAAACTATACAAATTTACATTGTCATTGCACAGATCTATATCGCACGGTTACTGAAAGATATTGCACAGATATTTTCAAGATATTTCACAGATATGTTTACCAGCTACACAGATACTCATAATCCGGCAGTCACCTAAATACTGAGGGTACAGGCAGTGCATGAATTATAGTGATATTGGCAGTCGGTACAAGATGCATACAGGTGATTTACAGGTAATAAGGTGTAGCAACAAATACTGGTCAATAATTAAGTCACATTGAATATGTAGATAGAAATGGGTCCATATAGTATCCATATCCATTTTCACTAATAATAATAATAAATAAGTACTTCAATAAATGAGAGTTTCACTCTCATACCAGTTAACAAACATCACTAGGCTGTCAACACTTCCTTCATAACTGTTCCTGCTTTGGGCCCATTTATCCTGGCTGTTGTACACTCCAGAAGAGTGATGCCCTGAAAACAGAGGGGAGAGGTGTTGACTGCTGTGAGGCCAGCCAACGCAGTATCTGCTGGCTCCAGATATAAATACCACCTTCCTCTTTCTGCAGGCCCCTTAGTGGCCAGTCCACCAGCAGAGTGAAGTCTTTTCTCTGGACCTCTGTTATCAGATGAACCAGGGCTCTGTTAGCTCTCTGCGTGATGTTGTTACTCTGGGTTGAGCAGTCTGAGGGCAGTGAGGTATATAAGAGAGAACCAAACGCTGTGGAAACAGCTCTCCCCGCTAAGACACCTATGCTGAGATAAGGCTATTTTTATACCTTGTGGTTATTAAAATGGGCTTGTGTGTGTTTGTGCAGGACTGTGCCGATGCTGGTTGGTGGCTAGGTGAGCTGAACGGTAAACAGGGTGTGTTTCCGGACAACTTTGTGAAGCTGTTCGTTCCTGAGATAGAAAAAGAGGTAAGATCTGTCCTCTCATACATGCCCACAGACACATAATACTACTTCCCTGCAGCGTCCGGGGCTGCAGCTGGATTTGGCTGCCCTCGTCACTGAGGGCCTCAGTCTCTGGTCGGCGTGAGGGCTGTGGGGATGCAGACACACACAAACCTTTATGTCCTGCTCCTTTGCCTCCTCCCTGAATACCCATGCCTGATGAAGCAGCATGTCCTTTGATGTCTGAGTGCTGTGTTGCCTAAAGGAGCTCTGTTTTACTGTGTGTGGGCGTGTGTCTTCAACTCTGCGTATGTGTGTGTGTACTTGCAGAGGCCTAAGAAACCACCTCCCCCAGCAGCCCCGGCATCTAAACACATCACAGGTAATGCACTTCCACATCTTTTCTCTTTTGGCCAGTGCTTTTCGTTACAACGTCCATGCTTGTCTGCTCATGTTTCTTTCCTGGCGTTCTGCGCTTGGCGTGTGTCTGGTTTCTATTTAGCGTTGAACTTTTGCAGCTATTTAAATGGGAAACGTATCAAGTGATAGGGATTGAAGCGGTGTATTTGAAGTGCTCTACACTATATAGAACCTAAATGGTGCTTTAAAGGTGCAGTAAACGATTCTGAGGAACAGTTGTTGATATTTGAACTCAACAGCCAAACAAGTACACCACTCCCATCAGTGCTCCTGCAGAAGCTCCGCCCCCACCCACCCTGAATTCATGGACATGCATTACCAAGGCTAGCAAAAGTCTTATATGGACGAATACCATGATATAGCATTAGCCAAACGTTAGCCAAACCAGACAACAGTACTGAGCTGTTGGTTCTGTAAAACAGCAGAAATAAGTGAATGTTCCCCACCAGTCCAGCAGAACCGGAACAACCTCTCCTCTCTTTTCAGGCCTTTCGACTCTCCATGAAGTGCCTAAAAACTGATTTAACTGAAGCACAGCACAGAGATCATATACTTAATATCCCTGCTGTCCATGGAAAAAAAAATGTATCTCCGTTTTTGCTGATTTTTACTTTTGTGCATCGTTTGAACACAGCAGCTGCTGTTTGCACTGTGTGAACATTTCATGATGAATGGACCAACAGAAATGGACCGAAACTGCTTGGAAAAACATCTGGTTCTTTTCTCATTGACTTACATTAAGGCTAATTGAGGTTTTTGGCCTCTCCTGTAAAGTTGACATTTTGGAGATTGGACAGCGACGATATTTTACCATATCAATTTTATAGATTTTTAGCGTATTGAACATGTGCTAATTCCATAAGTGATGCCTGCAACACGTTTCAAAAATTAGTGTGTTTACATGCACTCAATAATCCGATAACTGCAGAAAAATCAGGTTTTGTCAGTAATCCGTCACCGCGTTTATATGCATATCAGTAATCAGATTAATGGGAAACTCTGGGTTTCTAAGATCAAGGCAGGTGATCGGATTCCTGCTTTTCAACCAGCCAATATACTCACAGAATAAGACGTGACGTAAATGGAACATACAATGCAAACGTGGTGCCACAACTTTTACAAAAAGTCAGTTTACCTGAAAATATGATCATGCATCATCAAGAGGATGAAGAATATTCCAGTCCTTCATTTCATTAAGCATGTCGTTGGTTTTAGTGCCACTCCCAAAGGTGTTTTGTCGTCATTGCTGTGTGAAACCCTATGTGCCGTGGTCTGTTTTCACACATATGCAGACTGAGAAATCTGAAAGAAAGCCAAATAACAGTGTACAGACTGAGAAATCAGATTTCTGGGCTAAAATCTAACTCTCGGAATTCCAGGCCCTAATCCGATCTAGGAAATCAGAGTACGTTGTTTACATGGCCACTTGAATAATCAGATAATTGCAGGAATCCGATTATAAAAAGATTACTGAGTGCATGTAAACCCATTCAGTGTTGGGACAGTGTTGGGCAGTGTAAGACTGGGAAGTTTCTGGAATGATCAAACACACCTGTTTGAAACTCTCCACGGGTGAGTGCAGGTGTGGATACGAAATCAGTGATGCCATCACTGTGGGGCTAATTTCAGGTGTGCACAGAACTCTGTGGGGCTAATTTCAGGTGTGGACAGAACTCTGTGGGGCTAATTTCAGGTGTGGACAGAACTCTGTGGGGCTAATTTCAGGTATGGACAGAACTCTGTTGGGCTAATTTCAGGTGTGGGCCGAACTCTGTGGGGCTAATTTCAGGTGTGGACAGAACTCTGTGGGGCTAATTTCAGGTGTGGACAGAACTCTGTCGGGCTAATTTCAGGTGTGGACAGAACTCTGTCTGGGTATTTTCAGGTGTGGGCAGAACTCTGTCGGGCTAATTTCAGGTGTGGACAGAACTCTGTCGGGCTAATTTCAGGTGTGGACAGAACTCTGTGGGGCTAATTTCAGGTGTGGACAGAACTCTGAGGGGCTAATTTCAGGTGTGGACAGAACTCTGTCCAGGCTAATTTCAGGTTTGAGGTCCATTCATCATGAAATTTCCAGACAAAGAAAGTGTGTTTCAATAATGTATAAAAGTTAAATCAACAAAAATGGTAATACATGTTTTTCTTTAGACAGTGGGGATGAATAGAAGTTAGGACCACTGCAAGTGCACTATATAGTGAATAAGGCCTCGTTTTAGACCCGGGCACCTCCGTTTAGAATGATGACCGAGAGAAGGAGAGCGTAATTAACCCTCTGGTGCTCCCTTGTGGCTGAAATGGATTCCTACCTCCCACCCACTGACTGTATAATGAGTGCTGATAGAGTGATCAGGAGGGAACTGGAGTCCCCTCAAATGAATGCTAATGAGCTCTGAGTCCAGTGCAGAAACTCTGGGTCTCTGTCCTTACAAATTGCCTCCCTAAAGACTCCCCGGAGAGGAGCCAGAGGCAGTCAGGAAACAAAAGAGAGAAATGGAGCAAAGAAGAGAAAGAGAGAAGGATGATGTGGACTCACATATCAGAGCTTGTGTTAAAGCACTGACATGCCAGCACTGTCCTTTCTGCTGAGCGAAGGAATTGGGTCGGTTCAAACTCTTCACCAATAGTTTCCCATAAAGGACTTTGGGGTGGAAACGGGCTTTACTTCTAAAGGGGTGATGTGATCTGTCATTCATTTGAATGTGGTTGGTGTGGCTCAGCGGATAACACCACTACCCGCCAGGGAGCTACCACCTCATGTGAGGTTCGATTCCCGGTCTAGGTAACTACGCTGTGCCACACCAATAAGAGTCCTTGGGCAAGACTTCTAACACTACATTGGCCTACCTGTAATATGATTAACCTTGTAAGTTGCTCTGGATAAGAGCGTCAGCTAAATACCATAAATGTAAATATGAAATACAAAATATAAATTTTGGCCTGCGAATTTAAACTGGATTGTGAACTGTTGGATCGCTGATTATTAAATTTGAGTTTTGTTTATTGATCTGATGACCAGGGAGTCCTTAATCTAAGGGCTACAGCTGCAACCAGGGGGCGCGTATGATTGAGAACAGACTAAAAGTAAAAGCAGATTCTTCATATTACCGCACTGAGCTCTTTTCATGACTTGCATGCAATCACGGACGTGGATAGAGCGAGCAGGACTCGGTGAGCTTTCACCTGTGTTCATTTAACCTTGTATTTCTGGACCTCTAGATGACATCAGACAGAAAGTATGAAAGTGGAAACCCAGGTTGCCAGATTGTCTAAATGCGTTCCAGGTGATCGCTGATGCTGACTGTCATTGTCGCTGTCAGCTAGGTCATCACTTGTGTGGAAGTTTTTGTGGTCTTCTGATGGTGGTGGTCAGGTTTGGGTTGGGTTCGGTTCAGTTTTTTTGGGCTAGGATCCGGATCAAACCGGGAATGTGCGCAGGTACTCGAGGACTCTGCTAAGCATTCAAGGTTACTGTTGTGTTCTAACAGTACAGTAAACAGTTTGCTTGTATTTGTGAGTCAGTGTGTGTATTACATGGTGCCACACAATACGAGTTTGTGAGCTTCCAAGGATGCAATGTTGGGGATGTCACTAAGAAGGCAGATGTAGAGTAGCTTCTGTAGCTCCTGTAGCTAATGTTAGCTAGACGTTCAAACAGTGGAAATATGTTTCTTTCACAAACTAACATGTTAGCACGTTGCCCAGGAAGGAACCATCATCAGCATCCAGGGGTAGTTTTAACTGAAGAAGCAGCCTCTGTTACTCAACCCACAATAATACCTACAGACCTACAGTCAGGCTGCAGTTGGGTTTGGACAGAATTTTGTGGGGCTAATTTCAGGTTTGGACAGAATTTTGTGGGGCTAATTTCAGGTTTGGACAGAATTTTGTGGGGCTAATTTCAGGTTTGGACAGAATTTGGAGGGCTAATTTCAGGTTTTGACAGAATTTGGAGGGTTAATTTCAGGTTTGGACAACATGTTGTGGGGCTAATTTCAGGTTTGGACAGAATTTTGTGGGGCTAATTTCAGATTTGGACAAAATGTTGTGGGGCTAATTTCAGGTTTGGACAGAATTTTGTGGGGCTAATTTCAGGTTTGGACAGAATTTTGTGGGGCTAATTTCAGGTTTGGACAGAGTTTTGTTGGGCTACGTTTCTGGCTCAAACTGGGTTTGGACACAGTTCCAAACATGGTACTGTGATTTGAGTTGGACAGAATGTTAGGCCCAGTTAAGTCCTTTTGCATTTCAAGCCTCTTTTCCTGACTGCACTTTGTGTACTGCTCCTCAGAAAAAAAGCCGGAGGTTAAAAAGGTTCCCCCCGAGCGGCCGGAGACCCTTCCACAGCGTGCAGAGGAGAAAGGTAGCCAAAAGAGGCCTCTAACAGTAGCCCAACCAGCTTCGCCCTGATCAGCTGCTCTTAACTCTGCTCATAACTCTGCTTCTGTCCCTTCTCTGACCGCAATAACAGAGTGCCTGTGTGTGTGTGTGTGTGTGTGTGTGTCAGACTCTTACTTCCCTGATGTAGAAACAGCAGTTCTTTTATAGCTCTTACAACACATGCTTTTCTTTCCTGTTTGATCTGTTCTTGTCAAACCCCAGACCTTGACATTCTCGCTGCAGTTCTGCTGTGCTCAGTGGATTACTTCCATTTCACAGATTCTATCGCTTTATTACAATAATGAAGGTTTCAGTGATGATGATGTTGATGATGATGGTGATTATGATGATACTGATTATGTGTAGGTGAAGATTTAAAGTCATCAGAGATCCAGAAGCCAGCCTTGCCTGCTGTCCCTCCCAAGAAGCCTTTGCCTCCAAAGAACAACAACTCTGCGAATCGTCCTTCTTCGCTACCCCCTAAACGACCTGAACGACCTGAGAGACCAGTTGTGCCCAACATCCAGTCAGTCTTACATTCACTTACTCACTCACTTGCTCACCCACTCACTCCTTCGGTCTTTCAGACTAAAGGAAAACACCTTTACTTAATACCCCGATCAGGTATAACATGGTGACCACCTGTATCCACACTCTTCATCCACGTTATCAGCTTCACTTACCACATAGCTCCACCTTGTAGTTCTACACTTACAGACTGTAGTCCATCTGTTTCTCTGTATAATTTATTACCCAGTTCTCCAATGGTCAGGACCCCCACAGGACCACCACAGAGTCTGTAATTGAGTCTGTAACTGTAGAACTACAAGGTGCACCTACATGGTCAGTGGAGCTGATAAAATGGCCACAAGTGTAGATACATTGAGGTGGTCATAATGTTATACCCGATCGGTCCCCATAATGTTTTCTGCTGTATCAGTTTAAAGGGCCCAAAACTCGATTACTCGGTTTACGTTAAGAGTACTATGCAACTGTCTTTATAGTGCTTTTATGGAGTCATGGTTGTGATGTCACAACTATGTGCTGCTTCCCACTTTCAGCAAATGCATCATTGCAACCTTCCAAATTCTCCACACATCCAAAAGATTTTTCCGGTACATGAAACAACACACGTGTTATAAGTGCACACCGGTGGGGAACAACTACAATATAAGGACAAGCTAACATATGGGCCCTTTAATTATTGAGCTATAGAAGCAGCATGCACAGTCCTATGCACAGGTTTGAACACCCTGGTCAAATTACACACATTTAGAAGAGCAATATTTAAGATTTTATAGTTTAATCATGTCTAATGGCTGTCTCGTAATACCGCTTTGTACCTGAAGAGGTGATAGTGAGTCACTGGAGCGCTGTAGGAATGAAATCAGTCCAACATGAGAGGATGAAGAAGTAGCTCTGCTGCCCTGACGCCGTATTCTAACCTCTTACCAATCATAGTGAAGCTGTTGCTACCGGTTAGATCGTTTAAGTGCAGGGAGACAATGAAAGGAGCAGTAAACACAACGATGGCTGAAGCTCTTGGCAAGCCACTGCCGCTACCGCCATCCGCTCTGGGCAATAAAACACGTTCAGCAGCAAACAAAGGACAGGATATAAATAGAAGCAGAAGAAGAGTTAACACTGGTGCTGCTTTCCACCGCAGGAGAAGCTCTTAGAGAGTTTGATGGTGGTACGTTGCCCCCTATTGTTTGGTGAAGGTACATCTTCAGCGTCTTACAAAAATAGCTCCTTTAAATACAGCATTCATCCTGCAAATTTTGGCGCACAATTTCTGTTTATTAGATCTACAATTTTATTTATAGACCTTTGATAGATTTGTTCTATTTATTTTATTTATTTACTTTAACATAACATAAAATCTGAAACATGGTACATACAACACACAATATAAAACTTGCTGTAGCTTCTTGTGTTTCATGTTGATCAATTATTGACCAGGGTCACTCAAGCATTTGCAAATGACTATATACCAAATACTGTCAATACTGAACCTATTACATCACCTGTATATAAATACCTAGCCATGTCTTGTTGGCCATGCAGGTGTGACAGTCCCGGTGTAACTCCAGATCGGTCCTATTCCGACAAATCCAATGATATAGGTGAGTAAAACAAATGATGATCTGTGAGGAAACAATCATATTACATTTCCATTAGAGTCCATTCTGTCTCCATAGCAGCATCCATAGAGTTCCACCTATAGCTGGTGACATCACGTACATGCAGTCTGACGTGCGGAGGTGCTGTTGATTCTCTCTGTCGGTAATGCTGTGTGGTATCTATGTGCTATGTCTGCGTGGTCCTGTGCCTGTGCGCATGCGTGTCTCTGCTGGGTGGGTGGAAGATGTGGACGACTTCGACTGCATCGTCTCGTCCACAGAGAAGCTGAACCACCCCACGGCATCCAGACCCCGCGTGATGGACCGCCGGCCACGCTCACAGATATTCACGTCCGTAAGTACACGTGCAGCGGATCCCACAGGCTAACACACACACACTCTCACACACACACACACTCACATTGTGTTTTCTTTTGTTCCGTTTTTGTTTAAAGAGTTTTTGTGGGAATAGCTGGTGAAAAAAAGTCACTTCTAACCCCAGATGTTCCCATTTCGCAAGGGACGTGACCACCGGTTACCGTGGAGTACCTAAATCCTCACGCGTGCCTCAGACCGTTGGGTTTTGGGTCACCTTTATCTCTTTTCCACCAACTGGGACCAAGTGCCAGTGCTTGTGCCAGAGTTGGTGCTGGCTCCCAGGATCTATCAAACTCGCTAAGAAGAGGCCCCTGGTTTGAGAGTCGTATCTGGACGTGGGCGGTCCATAGTCCGGAAGCAGAAGTCAGCGGACAGTGGATACAAAAACAACATGGCGGAACATGTTCTTGCGTCAGCAGACCACCGGTGACTCATTTTGCTGCTGCTTTCATTGTAGCACTTCATTGCGGCAGCATCAACAACTTAGCTCCTTGTGTCACAGGTTCCTTGGTTACACGGTTCCAGACCAGCGAGTTCATGGGGCCGATTTTGCCGGCCACAAACCGGTGTTTTGCGATGGAATAGCCCAGAATGGTTTGAGATTTGGGCACCGGCACCGGGAACATGTTGGTGGAAAAAAGCCATTCTAGTGATGCGGAGTAGTATTGGTAGCGGCTACATCAGGCTGATGCTTAGATCTGGCTGATATTTGAAACTGATATTCAATAACGACCCTGAGTTGACAACACCTACAGTTGGTTAGCAGAAGCCCTTTTTCCACCAGACTATCCCACCAGTGCTCACACACAGTAGATGTAATCAGCAGTTGAAGTGTTTCAGGTCGGCACTGGAAGGCCGGGCCGTTGAGGCCACAAAGCATCTGCTGTGTCTGCAGGACGAGACCGCTCTGCTCTGCCTGTCTGTGGGTTATCTGTAACTGTCTGCTCTCTTTCTATCCTCCTCAGTCCTCTCTCTCCAGTCCAGACCTCCTGGACTCCCCCTCTCCAGAGGAGGAGCGGAGAGAGAGGGAGAAGGGAAAGGAGGAGCAGGACTCGTTCACTCCCAAATCTCTTGACAACTCCAGGAAGATGCCCAAGGCAGTGCCTGTCATAACAGTAAGCCCCTCCCCGTCCCAGCACCCACCCCTTTCCCTCTTGTTGTGTGGCCCTAACCTTTTTGCATGCACATCCCTCATCCTACCACAAGGGGGCACCCTAGACAACACACTCGTACACACGGAGACTGAGGCCCAATGGAGGGTGCTCGTACTGATGGTTAGGCCACCGAGAGCCACATTACTCGAACGCTACCTTCACATGCTGACCAGATGGTCCTATTTCAGGCTTGTGATGCTAAAAAACGTTTGTTGTGAGAAACAAAGAAGATACTGTATATTACCCAAGCTTGTTTTACAGGCTTGTCAAGTCTCTTTGACATGCTGGTCAAGCCTATATGGTGATTGCACCACTAACGTAGGCTAGTTTGATCCACTTGGCTATTCTTATAGATTCTGGTGCCCTGCTAACATTTCCTTCCTTGTAAAAGTGCACATAATGCAACCAGATGCTACAGATGTTAGCGATTCTTCTAAAGATAAGGTACATTCATAAAACCACAGAAACAGTCTTTTCCTCCACCGCGACGAAAGAGTAAGGCTTAGTAGCAAGGCTTCCACCAGGCCTGGTAATTACGCCTTGAAAGGACGTCCGTCCGGAACTCTTAAGGGCTCTGTAGGACCAATCTGATAGCACATGAAGGCAGCATGAGAGCACGTGTGTAGCTGGTTATGGTCAGCTTGGTATGCTAACCTATGTGGGTATTCACCTACAGGTCTCTGAGAAGAGCTCCCTTCCTCCCAAGCCCTCGACCCTCCCCTCGTCTTCCGGGCCCGGTGGGGCCCCACTCCACCCGGTCCAGTCTGGCAGCGCTGCCCTGAGGCCTCACTCTCCCTCCATGGAGGCCAAGGGGAAGGGAGAGCCGGGTTCCACGCTGGACGAGTTACGAACCCAGCTCAGGGAGCTGCGGGCCACCGTAGAGCTGATGAAAAGCCAGCACAAGTACGGAGGGAGACGTTTAGAGGTTGATTAGATTAAAGATGGGGCCAGATGGGGGATGGGGGCGGGGTGCAAAACACTCAGCTTTCTGATATGAACAAACACCGAAGACCATTAAATGTGATTCAGTCGTACGGTTGATTGCCACATGTAATTTCCTTTGGCTCACAAAAACCGTGTATAAAAGACAATGGGAGGCGCATGTGTCGAACGGATTGTCTATGGTAATTGATGTTGTGCTACAGTTTTGGCAAATAGAGATTAGGTCGGAATATTTTAATACTGTATGAAAAGACATACTGCACTGTAATATATTCCAGAACAAATAACTACTGCCATGGTGCCAAAACAATAACAACCTGCCTACAGCTTTAGCAGCCCTCTCTAGTACAGTATAACAGCACTACCCAAACAATCAGTGATTTAGGAATAGCATATTTGTCTACATAATCAAATTACTCTACCAATTCATTTCAACCTTTTGATTTTAAATAGTGGGTTTTTTAGTGGGTTCAGTGCTAACATCATACTGCAAACTGTGGTTTTGCTTGTGAGGCTTCTGACCTGGATTTCTAAGACTCTTATTCTTCTTCTGTGTTTTTTTTTTTCTTTCTTTCTTCTTTTTTAGACAAGAGATGAAGCAGCTGGTGAGCGAGCTGGACGAAGAGAAAAGGATTCGCATATCCCTGCAGGTAACTGGAGAACCAGTTTTGCCTCTTTGGTATTTGATTTATTTTGATAAGCTCTGAAAAAGACCTCACAGAGGACACAATGCAAAGACGGTCAAATACTTATCTCCCCTGAGGTTTCCCACTCGCTTTCTTAAAGCAGAAGTTCGGGGACAAGAAACTCTACTTTACACAATTTCCCCTCATTAGTCCAAATCTAGTCCATCGGTCTTAAATCATCAGGATTACTAAGATAGTTTTGGTGTTTGCCATCTAGTTTTGTTCAGTATGGTTGAATTATGTCCACTTTTACAATGGAGGAAAATGTTAGCAAGACACCAGAATCTACAAGAATAGCCAACTAGATCAAACTAGCCAACGTTAGTGGTGCATTCACCATATAGACTAGGCTAGCATATCAAGGAGACATGGCAAGTATATAAAATAAGCTAGGTGCTGTAACATTCTATTACTGTTAAGTTTTATCACTGGGGCAAGTCCTGCCCCCACACTGCTGTGGCTGTTCTTACAATGGCATCGGCTCTGTCGTATCGTTTGAGTCGCATACAACTAGTTGGTAAACCACCTTCGCAAGCTGGACTGGAGCAGGGCGGTTCAGAGGGGTCAGTTTTGACTGTTTTAGCTCTCTGTTTGTTGTGTGAGGTTGAGCCAAGCTTGTCGGTATGGGGGTAATAAGGATTGTGTTACGAGATGACATCACCATGTGACAGAGGAAAGGGCTGGAATTCCAATAAGGCTGGGAGGCAGCTGAGAAAAGTGGTTTCTGTGAGTTTCTCCCCCTGGCATGTACATGGGCCTTTATAACTTTGAAGACAGTTTGCACGCAGAAGAAGCTACATATACAGTAAAGGAAAGCGAAAAACCGAGAAAGCATAATAGATGCCCATGAACTGTGCTAAAATCAACCATTACGAACCTTTAGGCATGCAGTTTGCTCGATGCTAACCTGGGTACAGGCTATCGTTACCTGTTAGCCACTGTAGCTTTGAGCAAAAGTCAACAAGCAAACGTCAGACCCCATTTAGGCGTCAAGGGAACTTGTGTAAACTAGACCTTTTCCTAAAACATTGCTTGCTTGGTCCTGTAATCGTGAGTGTGCAGTTGTACAGACCTGTAAGTAACGTCTTTCCTCTGTCTTTGTGTTTCAGTTGGAGGTAGAACACATAAAGAAACTCATGTCCAAATGAACCCACTTTGCGCTGGATGTACACCACCAACATTCGGCTGAGGCTTGAAGTCGACCCCCAGCCGAGCAAATCTGTGCCAAAAGATCATAAAATGAACAAAAATACCCGAGAACAACAGCATAGAGAAAACAAACGACTGCTCCCCCTTCAGGCTTTATTCTTTGTGTTGCTCTGTTATTTTATTTTATTGAAGCTTTTTTTTTAAATGCATGGACTAAGTGCACAGACACAGTGCCTGGGCATGGCCTTACCATGGGTCATGTGACCCGGGACTTCTGGGCCATGATGACGGGCTGGTCCGCAGAACTGTTTTACATCGGGGCATAAACGAATCGCCCTGGCGGTTTTGGTGGTACTGCTTTCCATAGAGTGCATATGCGACATTGAAGGAGAAACTGGTGTTTGACTTCAGTACGGCTCACCTTAAGTTCTTTTCTTCGCCTCACCTTTGTGGCCTTTTGTTTTCATTTTCATTATTCTTGTGGGTCTGTCTAACTGCAGACTCTCGCAGTTAGCGCAGCGATCCCATACCGAGGCCTTGTTTATTTGGAATATCCTAAACTCATATCTCTTTTTTTTCCTGTCTTTTCGTCAGTGATGACAATGAGAAAACGCACGTTTTGTTTTCTTGATGCTGTTACTTCTTTTGAGAAAGTCTTCTATACATACTTTTATATTTTAATGTACTAAAAATGCATTTATGTGTGCAAAGTTTATTAAAAAAAAGGAATATACCAAAATGGTCTGTAGTTTAAAGATGAATTTATACTATAGCTTATACCACTTTTTAAAGGGTCCATATCACAGAAAAGCAAACGTTTATCGACTTTATAAAAGAGTGTGATGTAGTATATAACAAAGTTTCAAAGCATAGCTTTCCATATAAAGAAAGTAAGATGCAAAACAACACTGTTTTTGTGATGCCACAAACACCAACACATTTACACACACTCATCATCAAAAGAACAGCTGCACCCAGAAGGAGGTGTGGGATTGCAGTGCTGTTGGGAAGGAAGATAAAGGTCACCAGGAACAACAAATGATGATACATTTGGACTGATATGATCAATATTTATTGAGCTACACATACAGAAGTAGTGTCTCTCAGTATGGCGCCGGGCCACCATGTTGCCAGACGTCTCAGCATGGAGTTGTAGAGGTTCCTAATGGTGTCCTGTGATAATCCATCCCATGCAGCTTGAATATTCTCACACAGTTCCTGCAGATGGTGCGGTAGGGTTGGAGATGGAGTGACACAAGTCCTTCTGGACGCGTGACAACATCTTGGCGCTGACCACAGTGCCTCCACACACGGATTCGTTGGTCGTCTCCACCAAGACAAAAGCGGGACTCATCACTGAAGATGACCCGCTGCCATTCTGAGCCACCCCATGACAGTCTGGCACGACACCATTGCAGTCTTTGGTGATATTGACATGGTGTTAAAGGCAGTCGTCGTCCACAATCATGGCTGTTGGGTCAGTCAGCTACAGCGATAAGGCCTGTCTTTGCCGAGCGTGAAACTTGAATCGTTGGCATGTCTCTCAATGTCAAACCTGCCCACCAAGTTTCGTTCCTGTGGGTTGATTCCTTCTGGGTGCAGCTATTTGTGCAACTATTCTTTTGATGATGAGTGTATATCCACCTATTCAGCCTGCAGCAGCTTAGTCCTGCTTATTAATGCTTAAGCTAAAGAGAGTGTTTCATCCTAGACTGCTTTTTGACATTCATTAATTTCAATCTAATCTCTATCTGCCGCGAGTGTCACACACATATACACGTTATTGTACAGCTCTGGAAAAATTTAAGAGACCACTGCAAAATGATCAGTTCCTCTAGTTGTACAGTTTCTGGGTTTGTGTTGGACCAAAATGAGCAGTTCTGTTTGATTCTATACACTACTGGAAACACGTCTCCCAAATTCCAGATCAAATATTGTATTTAGATCTGTTTATTTAGAAAATCACTAATGACGCCTCCAGAAGCCTGTTTTTTGAACCATGCTTGCTCTGCGTTTCACCCCAGCCACTGCTCACCAGTCTTTCTGTAGGTCACTTGAGGTCACCTTACGGTGGTTAAGCGACATTGGAATGAAGTGGCGCTCATCACGGTCAGTAGAGAGTGGTTTTGGCCCTCTGCCGGTCTGTAGCTGTGTTGTCCTGTGTGTTTGCTGCTTGACCTTGTTCTTATGAACCGGACGCTCACTGTATCTGCCAGTAAAGCTAGAACCCAACCTTCTGTTCCTCACTAAGAACCTGCTGTACATGTGGAGATGCTGATTTAAGAAGAAACTGGAGTGGTCTCATTTATTTCCAGAGCTGTACGCATGCGTTTATAATGAAAGTCAGTACACCAGTTTTGAGTGGACATCATGGTTACATCATTGGCAGCTGTGCATCCACTGCGGTGACGGAAAATCAGAACAATGAGCACAACTAAAAAACATACCATCTTCACCAACTTCACCACCCATCACTTTGTTTCTACACTCATTGTCTATTTTATCCACTGACCATATAGGAGCACTTTGTAGTTCTACACTTACAGACTGTAGACCATCTGTTTCTCTGTATGCTATTTTTTTAACCCCCTTTCACCCTGTTCTTCAATTGTCAGGACCCCCACAGGACCACCACAGAGCAGGTATTACTTGGGTGGTGGATCATTCTCAGCACTACCAGCACAACACACACTAACACACTAGCACCAGATCAGTGTCGCTGCGTTTTACGTCAGTCCATAATACATAGTAACCATCTACAACGTCTCTGTATTCACAGTCCTGGACATGAGCACACAACACCATTGTTGTGAGTATGCCTTGAGTTCGTATAGGTGCTGGGTTCTGCTACAAGGTTTACAAAGATGTCTGGTTACTCTAACTTTGCCTGTTCATTTGGATCCTTGATCCATTGACCCAACAGGAAACCTCACCCCATTGCTAAGGGTTAACTTGTGAGTGTACAAGAACCTGTCTTTTGCTGCTGAACCATTATAATACCTGGAGAAAGCATCCCAGTGATCCCATATTCACATCCTTCAAAATGACAGACTGTGGTAACTGAACGTATGTGACCGACGTAGATGAGGTTGAGAAACACTGGAGTATTCCTGAAAGACTGATCTTAGATTGGTTTTCATAAACACTAGAAGGGGGTTATATAAGCTAGCAAAGGTCAGATGTCTGTAGGCAGGTTTAATGTGTTGGTTTAAGTTCGTTCAGAGTTCACCCACTAATATATCATCACCCAGTAATGCCCCATAAATCACAACCGCCGCGCACACAGTGAACATCAATACATACGACACCACCCCCCCCCAACCACCACCACCACCACCGTGCACTCTTTTCCGACTCACGCTTTGGTGAACCCTTAACAGCTCATTGCTCTTTATTGTATTGGCTCTGTTAATGTGGGCTTCGCTGGCCTGGCCGCTGCCCAGTGAGGCCTGCAGATGGCTGTGTCTCCCTGCAGAGCAGAGCGAGAACGGCCTGATCCGGCAAGCTGTCAGGGAACACATCAGGGTAACGAAGACAGGGGGGCTAACCAGGGGAAACATGAGCTAAGCAGTTGAGTCATATAACAGGCCAGGCAGGGTTCGAGAGTTCTAGAGATAGATTATGGGAGGCACAGAGTAGGTAAGGTCATCATATAAATGTATGCCTAACGAGAAAACCTGCTCGGAGAGAAAAGCTCTGTTCATCACCATGTAATACCTTTTAAGGTCTATGGTTATGCCATGAGTTTGAAACCAAGCTGTGTTACCATCATCCATGGAACTTGCGACAAAATATCCATTTTAAACTGAACAAAACGTGGCTAATGTGAGAGACAGAACAAAAACTAAGACCCCTTTATGCATGCTTCAAATGTTTCTTCAGAATTAAATGATTCAGGTGTTATCAGGCATGCAAGGTAAACAGAGTGTAGTAATTACAGTGAAATTCTGACTTCTTTACAGTGGTAGTGATGGAAACCAAACACGATGACATCTGCAATGCAACTATAGCCAATTTATTTGCTATTCAAATCCACCTGTTAACCTACATGTGCTTTTTTGCCTTTTTATATTTCGTCGCTGTCCAATGAAAAACATGTATCTCCATTTTTGTCCATTTTTACTTTTATTCATAATTTGTCCACAGCAGCTGCTGTTTACACTGTGTGAAAATCTCATGATGAATGGACCAACAGAAATGGCCCAGAAGTGCTTGGAAAGACTGGTTCCATTGACTTACATTAAAGTTAAATGAGGTTTTTGTCCTCTCCTGTAAAGTTACCATTTTGGAGATACTTGTTTTTCTTTGGACAGCGACGATTTAATATTGACAGTGATAAAACAGTGATAAATGTAAAAACACACACTCATCATCAAAAGAATAGTAGCCCCCAGAAGGAGGTGTGGGATTGCAGTGCTGTTGGGAAGGAAGATAAAGATTACCAGGATCAATAAATGATGATCAGTTTAGACTGATATGATCAATATTTATTGAGCTACACATACAGAAGTAGTGTCTCTCAGTATGGTGTCGGGCCGCCATGTTTGCTAATGCAGCATGCCAGACGTCTCAGCATGGAGCTGTAGAGGTTCCTAATCGTGTCCTGCGATAATCCATTGCGGTGTTAGGGGCTGTCATATTAACTGTCTGTGTGCATGTAGTCCTGTGTGGTGCAGCCTGGCACTAACAGCATCTCGTGGAGGACATGTGTCACGATGTCAAACCTTTTTTTTTTTTGTTTAGGCACTTGCATCATCCCTCATGAATCTCTCTGCCACGAATGTTTTTTAAAAGTAAGTATGCAAGACACTTTTTTTTTTCCAAAACTATTATCCCAGGCATCAGGCTGCGAATCCATAACTGTTCCATGTAATGTTAAGCTTTTTAAGGCTTGAAAAGAAAATAATTAATGAATTAATGCATAATTAAGAGGTTTTAAATGTTAATAAAGTCACTCAGAATGGTTCTATTTGAAATGCTCCGCTCTAGAGAAACTAACCGAGTCGGATCTGTTCACAGAGGTGGCAATAGTGAACAGGCACCTGAGCAGTTCAGAAAGCTTCCTCGCAGAAAGCTATTACATTATATACATACAAACATGCTGCACGATGTCTAAGACACAGTTCTGCAGTAATTATCATCACAATTTCATCATCAAAAACACACTGGACAATTTCAGAACACATGTGTAGGTAGTTTTGGACAGCAAAACTAATTTCTGTGTTTGTAGGTCAAACCTCTGGGTTCTACAATGAATCATCATCCACATCAAACCACTCTGAGTGTGACTTCGTTTATATTTCAATAACTGACTTGCGCAGAAATTATGAAAACTCTGTGGAATTCCACTTTAAACGTTCAGTCAGGTTCCTGTCACCAACACTTCTCTAGAGTGGATCATTTTACCTCAAACCATGGGCATCACTAGGTCAATTTTAGGGAGGCCTTACATCCCGTCCCCTTCCTAAATTAGTGTACATTACTAGATTACTAGTTCAAATCATCTACAGAGTATTCCAGCTTACATGGCAGATTCTACTAGGTGCCAATTTGACCCAATAACCCATTTTTCTGCCTGCTGCTACTCTATGTGCATTATAAACAGACATCTTTAGGATTATTAATAAATTCTGCTGGGGGGGGGAATCATGCACTCAGACCCCCTTAGTACAGCCCTAGCCCCCCTATCCATAAACCTCTAGTCATGCCCCTGCCTCAAACCACTCTGAATGACTTTGTTTATATTTCAATAACTGACTTATACAGAAATTAGGAAAAATCTGTGGAATTCCCCTTTAAACGTTCGGTCAGGTTCCTGTCACCACCACTGTGAAGAATGATTTTAGTCTAGAGTTTCTCTAGAGCGGAGCATTTTAAACCTCAAACCATGGGAGTTGGTACGCCAGGTTTAGGGGGGACTTCACACCCCCCTCCACGTCCTAAAATAATGTCCATTACTAGTTTAAATCATCTACAGAGGATCTACTGGGTGCTAATTTGACCAAATAGCCAATTTTTCAGCCTGCGTGCTTCTCTGTATGTTCATGATGAATGCACATCCCCATGACAGACTTGGTCCATATTTTGTAAACCTCCAGCGATGCCCCTGCCATGAACGTTGGTAGGCCAGTTTTAGGGGGCCGACCCTTTCCAAATTAATATACATTACCTGTTTAAATCATCTATACCATATTTTAGCTTATAATATACCGGGTGGCAATTCAAACAGCCTATTCTAGTTTATAATATAAGTTCATAATAAACAGACATTTTACGGTCATTAAAACAATCCTCCTGTTGGATCAGGCACTCGAACATCACTAGTACAGGCTTAGCTCCTCTATCCATAAACCTGTAGTGATGCCCCTACCTCAACCACTCTGAATGACTTTGTTTACATTTCAATAACTGACTTGTGTAGAAATTCGGTGGACAAAGCAGTGGAATTCCCCTTTAAACATGACATCAGGTTCCTATCACCATCACTGTGAAGAATGTTTTTAAATAAGTTCCTCTAGAGCGCAGCATTTTAAGTTGAACCACCTTTACCCCCCCCCCCCAAGATAAACGGGAGAAAAGTGATTGATTGCCGCTACCTGAAGGGAAACCCCACCGCTTTTTCAAAAGTCTGTACGATTAAACGGTGGAGGTGTAAGCAAAGTCATTGAGAGTGGTTCAGTGCGAAATGCTCACAGTGAAGTTGTTCACAGTGGTGGTGATGGTAACCAGACGTCCACCTCTCACAGTTCCTTCAAAAAGGTGGTTATACCTGATGTCTAAGTTATGTTTTATGATAGCTTTATGCTAATGTTTTGGCTTAAAATCGATTTGGAATCATTTTATTACAATAAATTAGGCAAATTTAGGAAAAGCAAATAAAAGTTGTGACTATTTTACCATTACTAGTGGCTCACTGGTGGTTTTGGATAGTAAAAAATGGCTGTATTATTCTGTACTATTATTCTGTACGCATGGTGACCCCTGGTTCCTATAACCTGTCTGTAAGTCATTTCACATCAATCCACTCTGAATGTCTTTGTTTATGTCTCAATAAGTTATTCGGGAATTCTGAAAAATGGTGGAACTCCCCTTTATCGCTGTCCCCATATATGAAATTCAATATTGAATTTTATATTGTTCCAATATCCCAATTTTCAGAAAACTTGCATTCAATTTTCAAAGCAGATGAGTCCACAATGAGTTTCTAATCCCTAAATGTATTATACTATATTATACTATACTATCACCAAACAATAAAAGATTCAGATTAGATTGTAATAAAGTGTATATAAACATCTAATGCATAAAATGAATGTGATTGATAACATTAGATGTTCATATAACTATGCATAACTATCTCGCTTTAGACCTAGCAGAACAAGCTGTGTGTCTCCTTTTTTCTGCCCATTCTTGGTCATGAATGGATGTACATGTTGAAATGATGTGCACACTCGAATGGTGAAGCAACTTTTCCCTGTGTATGATTCCCGGCATGTCCCCTGGGTTCCATGTCTAACTCTGAGCCCCCCCCGAAAGCCATTCATTGCTCCCCTCCTTGCAGATGAGTTCACTCATACATCACCCCCTTCCAGTGGGTTCAAACTGTAGCTTCCCACTCTTCAATTAACAGTAGCAAAAGGTCTGGCACATTTTTGGTGGATAACGTTGTGTTGCGCGAACAGGCGTGTCCTGACCTGCGTTTCTCCTGCAGAGCTTTCTGCAGAAAGGCACACAAGTGTGGACATGAAGTCATGGCTTCCGGTGGTTTGCGTGGGTTTTGTGTGAACAGATGGAGTGTTTAACCAGAGGAAAATGAAATGTAAAAATGAATGAGTAACGGCTTGTCACTGCTGTGAACAGACAATAACAGCAGCCAGCCATGGTGTACAGGACAGCAAAGGAATTACCATTTGAATTGAGGCTTATTATGTATCAGCAAACACAGGCTGAGGAAGTAGGGGATATACAAAACATGACTGGCTAATTTTGAGGATTGATTGGGTTATTAATTCATCGCTTCGCTAAACAGGTTCTAAACCATGTTGACTTGTCTAACATGGCCGGACCACCGATCTGAGGCTGTTGTGTGCTGTTGTTGAACAGATGTAGGCAGAATAGGCCCATTTATGTACAGTTAAATGCAGGTTATAGGAAGCACTTCTAAACTGCCCTGTTATCAGGAGCAACCTCGGGACACCTTTCAATGCATTTTGTGCTAACTTGAGCTTCAGTTGCTAAACCAGGAGACAGGTGATCATCTGGTGATGTGACATGACAGCTTTGCCTATGTAAAGCTATAACTGGGAGATCGTGGTCACAGAGTTCACAGTCAAATGTATAACCTTGCTTATATCTGTCAGGTAGCCGAGATAAGGGGCATTGGAAACCCTTAATGTTTGCCTCAGGTATTTGATATTTACATGTACAGTTTTGTGCAGTGAGGCTATAATAATGTATAAATTACTATTTTTTCTTATACCTTTAAATGAACAAAATATCTCAATTAAATGTGAATTTTGCTTCATTTTTTTCTATTCACATGGTCTGACTGTCAAATCATAATACATGTGGATAGAAACAGGGAAACTTTCAAGACATGATTCTAATAGCGCACATTTAGCCCGTTGTAATCAATAACCCCCGGCCATTAAACTGCTGTGTCATTTATCACATGAGCTCAGCAAGCTGGGCTAAAAATGGCATGTGTTCTCCATTATGGAACTAGATAAATGACATGGCACTGGTGAATTCAATGGCATGACGTACTGCTTTTACGCTGTCCCAATGTTCTGAGGCCCACTCATGTTACAAGAAGCAGTTGGTAAATGGATTAAACACAACTAAGGATGCACCAGTCCTTTTTATGGCTGATTTCAATTTCTTTAGTTTCAAGTTGCAACAGAAATAACATTTGCTCTGTTTTTTTTGTAACTGTAAGAGGTAGCGTTACCGAATACAGAGAAAAATGAACGCACTGTAATATAGAGAGCATGTGCTGCTGCAAGACACCTTATTAAGCCTGAAATAATCAAGTCAGCGGTATCGCGCCGTATGTCTTTATCTGTTAATGTCACACACAGGCTCCAAATGAAGGTGCAGCTCGATGTTCAGGTCTCAAATGATCTTTAAATCGACTTTATACTGATTAAGACATAATGGTAATAGTAGATAATTCACGTTCTACACTAAGTTTTGACTGAGTTCCCTTCAAATACTCTGTCAACACACTCGCAAATGTCAGATTCATCTGCTTATGGGCACCCACAGCACAGCCAGTGTTACAAAATGTGTTTCCGCAGTTACATATTTCTACCAGAGTGGCTTTCTGATTCCCAAGTTCTACGTAGTGTTGCTTTAATGGGCCAAACTAGCATATCAAAACCTCAAACCAGAAATCGGTTGCCTGTTGAAATCAAAGTCACATCCAGAGGAAGAGGCAACTGGATATTTGGCACAATGAGTTGTACACAATTATGCCCCAACGTTTTGGTGTTGGTGTTGCAGTAGCTTTTAAATATAGTGCGCTTACCTGCCTCACGTTATTTACATCATTAAAGTGCAGCACAGATTGGCTAAAATCATAAATTTTTTGGAGAGATGCTCTGATTCTGATTGTTCAGTCTTAGACACAACACAATTTCGAACTGAAATAAAGACCTTATACCTGATGTTAACAATTTGCTAATTCATATTCAAGACTGCTGTTTATTTAATGTTATTATTACTAACTTTAAAATTATGTGGAACTGTTGGAGAACTCCTTCATGCTGTACTCCATAGAGTAGTGGATAAACGTCATACACTGCTGACCACAAGCTTGTTTGCAGATATTGCGGTTGTGGACATGAGTGATGTGTTCAGACAGCCGTCCCTCTTCTACCACCTGGGTGTGCGTGAGAGTTTCGACATGGCCAACAACGTCATTCTTTACCACGACACAGACCCTGACACAGCTCAGTCGCTGAAGGTGAGGCAACCTTGTGTACGCAAACATGAACTCACACACTCATCCCCTTCTTTCCGTTTTCTGCTTGTAACAGAACATAGTTTTTGGTAAAACATCTCTCCTGGTTGTCTGTTTACTAGGTGCACTCTGTTTTGCCATTGTATCTGACACATCTGCCGTATAGATTCTGTTTATAAGTTTACAATACGTGACTGTACCCCGTCTGTTGTTGCACAGTTATCATCCACCCCCATGCCCTTACCACTCATCCACCACTGACCAGATTTTAAATTGGGTCTTAGAACCATGGACAGTAGTTATGAATGCCACAGAATTTGATAATATTTAAACAATCCCGGAAGCTCATATATAAGAATTATGACATTTCTGAAAACAGTCTGCGTCCTGTGTTTTGCTTAGATTTTCTTACCTGTTTAGTCCCAAAAAGGAAACTTCTACTGCAGCCACCTAAAGGCTACTGCACTCCAGAGTAATGCATAGTATTGATTACCGTTTTTTGGGGCCCTGGAATATCGGCAGCAATCAGCAGCGAATATTCAAAGCCCAATGGAAATCTGGCAAAGTTGCTCAGAAGATTTATGTTCGACGGATTGTTTGAAAGCACATCTGTGTCTTCATTAACTGTGAAATCCAGATGTCCAGGCTAACTACAGTATTTTCCTTGCAAAATGAGGAAATCAAACTACCAGGCTTGCTAGCGTCTCTTAGTGGTGACTAATGGGTTGTAGCACAGTGCATGCATGGCTGAACCAGTGTTTCACAGAGGTAGGCTAACTCAAGGTACAACGGGCGTACATCAGGTAAGGGTCCAGTATAGTGGGACCCAATGTGTGTCGTGTGTGTGTGTGTGTATATAGGGGTGGAGTGGAGTAGAGCAGAGGGCTGTGTTTTTAGCTGTTACCGCTGGGAAGGCTCCGTTTCTTCTCTCTGTAGTTGATGCAAATTAAAAATAAAGCTGCATTATGTGCCATAACTTTCTCCAGAGAACTCTGAGTATTAAGCCAACGCCCCCCCCCCAAAAAAAATCTGAATCCCGACATTAAAAACCGATTAAATACCAAATACCACCGATTATTGCCCCATATTCAGGTCTAACCTCCGCATCAAAGAAATCAGCTGTAGTCTGAAGTTGTGCAAGTTGGTGTGCCTGAAGTAGGTGCGCCTCATATATTGGTACACTGGCTGTGTTTTAATATCCATCATTGCATCATTGATCGGTCTCTTGTCAGTGATGGTCCTATGGTGGTCCCTTGCCCTTGTTGAAAGAGGTAGTGGACGGCTGATAAATTGTGCAACAACAGATCAAGGTGGGTATGTCCAATATACTTAACTGATCTGTTGTACTTGACTGGTGTTTCGCGTGTTGCCACACACATTCCTAGTGTCTTAGCAAAAGAACTACTACATGTCTATGGAGCCTGCCAGCTATTTCCAGCCCAGGGAACTGTTTGCTGCTTTGGGCTTGTGACCATGGATCTGCCCAGCCCTAAACAGCATGTGCTGGATCTAACTGCAGGCATGTCAGCCCCAGCCTCAGACAGCTGCCTACGGCCAAGTTGCCAAAGAGATGCAGTAGGGGAATGTGCTATGAAGGGCCTGGGATGCCATGGCACACGTGCTTAGACCTCAGTCCAGAATAGGATAGAATAACGTTTGTGTTCTTGCTATGGTTCTGTCCACAAATGATTAATTGTAGTCCTCACTCTATCTTCACTCTGCTGTGTGCTTATGAGCATGCTGAATTAATTTGACAGAAAATCTTTCCTTATGTTGTTTGTGACATTCGAGATGAGTGATTCATTCTTTTTTTTCTTTTTCCTCAAGGACATGGTGGCACAGAAAAACACAGTAAGTATTAAATCAGGGTAGAAGTTTCCTTTTATTGAGTGGTATTTTTTTCCGTCTTTTTTCGAAGGAACTAATGTAACACATACATTGTAATAGGAGCTGAGGATAAAGGAAAAACTGCCTGCTTCATGAGAGCTTTGACTATTGTTACTCTGTGGATTCATTTGGGTGTGTTTTTGCTTGTTCCCAATGTTAAAGCTTGTTTAAGTTCTGGATGATTTCACGAGAAGAGCAAAAACACTTGAATTCCCAGGCTTTAAATCAGGTTTTTTTTTTTTTACCTAATTTGGGCCTTTCAGGTCTGCTAAAGCCAGTAACACTCAGAAGCATAATTTCCAGCAGTGCTGAGGATTGAAATTCAGTTCTTTCAATACAGCCACCTTGCATCAAAAAAATCTGTTATTCAGGACTCAATTTCAGTACCTCTTGTAGTCTTATCAGCACTAATGAACCATGCTTGTTTCAAAATCCTAGACTTAGGCTTGATTGATACATTCAATATTCATGTCATCAGCTTTAGTGTATCCTGATTAGCCTTATTTAAAGTAGTGTTGCACGATATAGTATCAGTATTAGCATCGATACTGGCTCTTAAACACGGCATAGGGATATCAATACCTATGACCAACACCACAAAGCAGTCAGTGCATGTCAGTAGACAGAACTTTGACCGTGTCGGGTAACGAGCAGCAGTAAAAATGCTCATGGCAAAGTCTGTAATGGCAGTATTTGTTGGGAAAAATACGGCTACGGGGTGAATGTCTGAATGTCCGAGCCCCTTCTTTCAGTAATCGCTTGGCTGCTGCTGTGTAGCTAAGTATATGTTAGTGCAGATCGTCATTGAGGGTGTGGAACTCACTTGCATAACGATAGCCTTTAGCCTTGTTTGAGACTTTAGCTAGTATAGTAGCTGAACTAGTGTCCATTAGCACTGCCTGCACTACACCTCTGTTGATCAGCTGTACCACTCAGCTGTGGGGTCTCACAGACCACCGCTTCAACCAAGCTGGAAAAAGCACTGAAAGCTGCTGCTAGTGACAGTGTAAACGATGGTGACATTTACTACTCCAGCAGAGTCTGACACTCCGAGATGTAGTGCGAGTGAAGGAGTATGAGACCAACAACATTGTATATGAAACAATATTCAGCTCCGTTGTTGCCAAGTCAGAGAAGCTGCTGGGTGCTCTCATGTACACACCCACCACAGGTTCTGTTTGGTTCTGTTTTTAGCAAATTATACAAACTATATATGTGTTTTATTGTAATGTGTGTTTTTTTTTCTGCTGAGCTAATAAATGCTTACAATCCGATCATCTCTGGTGCTTAAAACCCTTCCTAGGTCTAAGCTACACCCATATTTGGGTTGTAATTTAAACAAAAGCGTAAGAAAAAGTATTGTTGAAAAAGGATTGTGTCAAAGTATCAGTATTTGTATCAGCCTTGGTCTTATGAATTACCCTCCCGTCCAGTCCAGTCCTGGCCCACTAACAGCATGCTAATCGGCTAACGCTAGAACAAATCCATGGAGTAAAACCTATAAAAATCATAAAAATCATAAATAATCAGGTTTTTTTTTTTTTTTTTTGCCAAGCTACTGTCATGGGTGGTCAAACACAGAAAAAAAAGTCCTCCTGTGCTATGCAGCTATTTCTGGAACTCTCTTGTCACAGACATACTATACACTAGCTTGTCTGTGCACAGGGGGTGTATGTTTCTTGCTATGTTCTACCCGTAATGCGTTACTAATACGCGTCAATTGAAATCAAGTGCCTGGCGGAACACCAGAATTGATCTGGCATGCCTGTTGGAGACTTTGCTGGGCGTCCAGATGCCTTGGTCCATTAGTAGGTGTTAGCAGTGATGACTGCAAAGCTGACTGGCTGATACTGGAGGCCCGACCGCTTAGCACATGTCTTTAAATAGACTTCTAGGAGAACTACTCCAGCTGCCCTCTGCAGCAGAGGACTTGACCTTGAGATGACAACTAAGTTTAATACCCAGTCACAGGACTCATAACTGATGCAGTCACGGGTGGCCTTTGAGTAGTTTGATCAATGGCTTTGGAAAACCACTGCTTGGTTTATGATGTGGTCTTATTTCAGAAACCACTTGCAAGTGTACTAGAGAGTTTGCGTAACTAATCACAGGGCTGTGATTAGTTACACATGCTGTTTGCACAATGATAACCTATTAGCTCTAAGCTCTCATTGCCTGTCTGTTGGTCTGTTAGCAAAACTTGGACACCAAACATGTCTAGGCTCACTGATTTCAGTCAGGTTCAAATGGGTACGTTTGACTTGGGGCTGAAGCATCATTTTGAATAACTCCTTTTGGGCATTACCAGCATGTTCTGCCTCTGTAAAAAACATTCTTCTTTCTACAGATGCCTTCCTTTCTCATCCTCACTTTTTACTCCTCTTTTCTGCTTTTATCCACTGTTTACAATTGTAAAAATTACCCAGTTAAGGAATTATAGAGTGCAGTTCACTTTCTTAATGGCTCAGAAGTGATTGGATGGCAGTTTGCTTTATTTCATTCTTATTTTATCGTTCTTATTGTCATAAAGTCTGTTTTCTTTTAAACGTATGCACAATTTGTTGTTGGTTAGTTAAGTTCAAACTACGAACCTTCAGGTAGGCAGGAAGATAGCTTCATACGACCCGTCACATATTTCCGATTTATCCTTAAAACCAACCCCCTTTTCCCCCAGGTCCTGTAGCTAAATATTTATATCTGCCCGCTATAGTGGCAAAATCAGCTCAGGGTGATGTTTGCAATACAAAAAAAACAGCGCTGCATGCAAGAGGAACCATTCAAATGAAACCCAGACACAGCTTACCTGAGTAGGTATGGTGGGAGTTCAACTATAACTAACTTAGCTAAGTTACTAACTCGGCTATGTATTATGTCATTAATTTATTATAATTTAGCCAATAGTTAAATCTGCCTTCGTGGATACAGCTTGTGAGACTTAATACATATATGCAGTTATCAAATAAATCCACTGGAGATGTGAAATTAACCATTTGTTTTGCCTTCAGTTAACAGTAACACTTGAATTCAACATATTTTAGTACATAATTATTAGTAGTAGTAGTTTACATTTACATTTACATTTACATTTACGGAATTTAGCAGACGCTCTTATCCAGAGCGACTTACAACCGTGCTTAGTGTTCCCAGCTAGTATAAATAGGTTAGGAGTCTAAAACTCACCCTGAGCTCAAACACTGCCCGAACAAGGGCTAGTGCTGCTACCTAGAGAGAATAGTACACAGACATATATAGCATAATTGCACTACCTGGCAACCCAACCCAGTGCTCATCCTAGAGAGAAGAAAGGTCATGGTGAGTATAAGTGCAAAACAAAGTATTTCAACATACACAACTATAAGTGCAAAAACAAAGTATTTCAGCATACGCGTCTACTAGTGCTCACTCATTTAAGTGCTTTACAAAGAGATGGGTCTTCAGTTGTTTTTTAGTTTCTTTTTGTTGTTGTTGTTTGCAGGGGTAAAATAATTGGTAATTGTCATTAACTAAGATGTGGTTAAATTGGATGTGATATTAAATTGCATGTTATGTATTTTAAATGTATATATTTTTTAAATAATGTTTTAGTTTACAAAGAAAACTTTTACATAGTCAAATTCCCCATATCCCATAGGCAAAAGACCACCTAGCAAGTGGTCTCTGGGTCATTTAAATTTGAGACCCCTGTTTTTAAAAATGTATTTATTTTATTACAGTATGGAAAATAGAGAAGCGTAAAAACGACAAAGAGGCAAAACAAACAAACGCCAATATATCTGCTGGTTTTAACCAGGTTTATAAACTCATTGGGCTGTTTTTGCAGAGGTTTTAAGCAGGTTCAGGTTGAAGATCCTGCATAAGAGAACGTAACCTCTCCTAGTACTTGATAAATTGTCAGAATAATCGTTACTGTTCCTTTCCTCTTCTGCTTGTCTTTTTCATGTGGCCTCTCTTCCTCTGTCTGTTTCTCTATGCATGTCTTTTTTTCCCCTCTATTTGGCCCTCACCCTTTCTCTCCTCTGCTTTACCTGGAGTAGGCTGCAAGGCCACTTACGATAGGCTTTCCGTGGGTGCAGTTGCCTCCAGAGTACAGAGGCTCCGGTCTGAGGAATAAAGTAGGTTGCACCCCTCAGTAGTGCATGCTGGTGAACTCCATCAGTGGCTAGGATTTGAGGAATGGATTGACCAAACATGCTAACAGCACTAACGCTGAATGGAGGATTGTAGGCACTGATTGGTGTGATGTCATTAGCATTGTGGTAATTAGTGGCCATTTGCTTTCATTCATTGTTAGGAACATATAGTTGTTGTTTTTTTACACTAAATTATTCTTAATCTTTAATTCCTGTCTCACTCACAATCTTTCCCTTACACTCATATGCAGAAGTGCATGATCAACTGAAGAGCCGTGTTCTAATAGAACAATGGTGGTTACAATGGTTTTAGATCACTAGGCGATCAAAGTCCAGAGTTGGGTGATATGGCAAAAATGCTTAAGCTATCCCAATACAAGTTAGACATCACAATATTCAGTTTTTGAAAGTTGAAACAGAGTAAAAGCAACAGGAGTGCCACATTTAAAAACGCTAACAGTACAGTGATCTTATTGTGATACGGCGATTGACTGTCGTTTAAGATCTGTAGATATCTATGATGGTTCTGGCCGAAGATGACCTTGGTCTATATTACAGACACATACCATCTTCAATACTCACAAATTCATATGACAAAAGGGTTTTATCTTAGAGCATCTTCTGTCCTGTTAGGAAAGCCTAAACTACTCAATCGAGATTGTCATGTCTGATGATTTACCATGCAACTGTCAGACACACACAGCTGGAATGCAAACCGTTACTGGCGCAAAAACGGCCAAAACAAAACTAAAGTGCAATAAACTGGAGATTAAAATCTTGATGCTTATCAGAGTGTTGCTGTTCCTCCGTTTTCTCTTTCTGTTTCCAAACGGTTTAGCCACTGTGTTAGCCACACAACATTATTCTTCCTAATAAACAGGTACACGTTCAACTGTCTCCTCATTATTCAGCTCCATCGCTGTAATATTTAATCTGAATTTTGAGTTACAATGAACACACGCCTTAATAAGAGGAGATGGTGGAGTAGTGATGTGCCACATCCCTAAAAATATCATCCCTGTAACTACAGTGGAACCATAAGGCTTTGAAAAGCTGTACAGTCACAAGTGCTTATTTAATATCATTTTTCAACTACATATTAAAGGAAATTCTGTCACTGTCATTTTGAAGTCTTACTTTCAGTTTCAGTACTGAAAGTGTTTGTGACATCTCAGCTTTGACTTACACAACATTTACATGCCCAATAGAAAGTACTGAGGTGCATATCGTATATTGGCATTCAACCTAAAACTATAAAGATATGATTTTTGGTCCATATTGCCCAACCCTATTCTGTGATGTGTTCAGGAAGGTATGTTGTGACATGATATTTCATGATAGCAGTAAATATAGTCATATAGTCCACCCCTGCAAAAAAGTTCTTTAACCATAAACGACTTGGACGGTGACATTAGGATATGTTCCTAGCTCTTCTATCAAGGTTACATTAATCTGCTTGCTATGATTATGATGATGATTTATGATGATTTAAATTTTAAACAAGTACAAGTGGTCATTTGATGCTACCTCGCTTGCCCTATTAGAGGCGCTGATGTGGTAGAGTGTTGATGTGCTTGCTACTCTGGAGCGCTGGGATAGTGCATGACTTGTGCAGGCGTTAACAGGACTTTAGTGAGAAACAAACAGAAGTGCCTGCCAGGAGCGCAGCCTGACCCCATTGGGTTGTCCCTGAAGAAACGGTAATCTTACCCTGTGTGTCCACAGAGCATACCAAGAGACGAGTATAGTTTCATGTGCTGTCTGACTTTGGTGGGTCAATTATTGCAGTGGCTTCCAAGCATGCATTCAAGCTGAGAATTGTATAAAGGACCCGTTTCCTGGAAAAAACAAGAGTTTGGTGTAGTATGGAAAACACTCTGAGCTGCAAAATACACAAATAGATCCAGTGGATAAGCCTAGACTGCTAATACACAGTTGTGCTTGAAAGCATGTGAACCCTTTAGAATTTTCTATAGTTCCGCATAAACATAAAATCATAAAAAATAATATGAGATTTTCACACAAGTACAAAATATAGAAAGGCAAAAGTATGTAAACCCCTAGACTGTAGTTAAGTTGAAGGTAAAATTAGAGTCCAGTGTTTTCAGTCGCTGGGATGACTATCAGGTGTGAGTGATCGGCCTGTTGTGTTGAAACATCAGGGATCTATCACAGTCAGATCTCCCATGCTTGTGGCAGTGTTATGACATAAGCAAAGAAGTTTTCCAAGGACCTGAAAAGGAGTTGTTGATGTTCATCTGGCTGGAAAAGGTTTTTTTAAAAAAAAAAACCAAAAAAAAACAACTACAGATTTTGGAGTTCACCACAACTACAATCACACAGATTGTGTATGGAGGAAGATGGTGTGGTGTACAAAACCTGCTCTCCAAAAACATCGCCCGTCTGCACTTTGCTCACGTGGGTCAGGTGGACAAAGCAGAAGGCCATTGGAAAAATGTTTTGTGGACAGATGGGACCAAAATATGTTACGTCTGGAAAAGGAAATCCCTGCAGTCCAGCACAGTCATTTAAATCATCAGTGAAGCGTGGTGGTGGTGGTGGTGGTGGTGGTGGTGGTAGTATCATGGTTTAGTCCCGTTTTACTGCATTTGGGCCGGGACGGCTTGCCCTCACTGATGGAACAGTGAACTCTGAACAATGAATTATACCAGCGAATTCTAAAGGCAAATGTTAGAACAAAAAATAAAGTTAATTGGAAAGCTGAAACACATCACGGTCACAATCATCACAACAAGGTCTGAAAGAAAAGATTTACTTTTTTTTTTCTTTTTGGATCACTTTCCTCAATAACTTAATGGCCATGTGTAATATTTTGTCTTAATGATTAAAACTGGGCTGTCCTTATCTACTTTTTTACTGGTGTGAAAATCTGATTGTTTTAGGTCTTATTTACGCAGATATAAAGAAAAATTTAAAAGGCACGTTAATAAAAACAATCTCTGTAAATGAAAGGATAAAGAGAGGTCTAAAATGGTCATTTGAAGATGAATTAACCTGTTTTTGGCACATAAGAGAAAAAAAAACTTTTTTTAAAGGGTCTCTACAGTGCTGTGCAAAAAGTCTTAGACACCTAAGTGAAAGCTTTAAAATGATTTAACTGGCAGTCAGTGTGTTTTACTGAGAAGGAATAATTAATATAATTAGGAATGCTAATTATATATATTAATTAGAATACATGTAAACAAATATTTATACCAGTAAAATCATTTCTTTTTTTTTTTGTTTTAATTATTGATTATATTTTGAGCTCGTTAAAAGAGCATAGTTCCATAGTTCATAGTTGGCCCTAGCTGTCAGATGTATTGTTAAATTGCCAAACCAGGTATTGGACTGCCAATAATTTTGGGCCAACATTAGGAGAAGTTTGGAAACACACCGACTCACATAATCTCAAAAAGAAAACAAATTGTGTTAAAATTTTATTTGTTGTAATATTTATACTTTTATAAGCAAATTAATAGCTTTGAATATAATTTTCTGTGGTGACTGACTTTTGCGCAGCTCTATATATGGCATCTCTGTTTTACTTGTTTACTCAAAGTATTCATCCCAGTTTGGTTTTATTGTGCTATGGTAGAATTGTGGTATGCAGGTACAGACAGTCTTGTGCCTGTCAACAGGGAGCTCACATATCTGTCCTGTCTTCCCCCTGTAGGCCTCCAGTGGGAACTATTACTTTATCCCTTACGTGATGACACCCAACCACGAGTACATCTGCTGCGAGAATGTGGCCCAGCGGAGAGCGTCCGAGTACATGCAGCCCAGCTGGGATAACTTACTCGGGCCTCTGTGTGTGCCACTGGTGGACCGCTTTGTCAGTCTGCTCAAAGACATTCACGTCACCTCCTGGTATGAAACTGCACTGCATGGCTCCACAGTAACGCAAAATGCATGACACAGTACCAGTTGTCCTGCAGGTGATTTCGGTTTTGCTACATGGTATGGTAAGTTCTATGCAAATCTAAGGTGTGTCACATAGTTTGGATCGAGCCTCACCTGGCAGCAGGCTCAGAGGAAGCAAGTACTGAAAGCATATTCTTAGCCCTGAGGTTTTGTAATGCAGTGCATGTGGGTACTTGCAGAGCTAGAAAACTGAAGCTGATTGTTGGTTAAAATCTTAAGGCTAAATATAATTGAAAGTTACATTAATGTCACTAAGAAGAGGCGATATGACCAACATGCACTCGTATCTGTAAATATGTGGATGATGACAAACCCTCTAATGTCAACAGACACTGGGTTTCTTTCCTCTACTGCAGCTGTCTTCAGTTCCTGCTTGGTCTAGAGGCATTTAACCTGGATTACGGTCAGGTGATTGACTTGGCCATTGCAAAACGTCCTGATCACTTTCGCAGTATGATTGGGGTATTTAAAATGGCATAAAGTATGTGGTGGGGGTGTGTGTAATTATGTCTTGGTGTTGGTCAGTGTATAGAAGTAATGACAATATGCAAGATTGTGACCAAAAAGCATAATTTGAATTCATTTATTATGGTAAAAATATATTAATATATTTTATTGCCTAAATTACTTACATTATTAATATATTTTTTTGCCTAATTTTTTTGTATTTATTTATCTATTTATTTATTTTATATATATATTTTAAACCATTAGGCTGGTTTTATTCCAGATACACAAAAACGTTTAGAGATAACGTGGTGACTCAGGCCACAATTGTCATTTCATCACATATGGGTACAGAAATTCTGTATCATCCATTACATCTACAGCAGAAAGCTCATCTTGTGCAAGCTAATTTCATATTTTAATGTGCAATATGTTATTGCAAAACAAGTAGTTACCATAACGTCATTTACTCTAAAGCTGAAGGAAGTGGTTGGAGGTTTATTCTCAGATTGGCACAAATTTGTATGCAAAGTTCAGCAATCAGTAGTAGGGATGCACTGATCAGTAATGGGAATTCTGGACCACTGCGAAAGTTGAATTATATTTTTCATGCACCCATCTGCCAGTGCTGATGCCAGTTCGTACGTGTGTATGAAATGTAAAAACTGGGGCAAAATCCACCCTGATTAGCCTTACAGAGCAATGTGGCATTTATTTCTGAAGGGATTCTCCAGTAGCCCCGCATCAGCTACTACTCCTGCTCCTCCTGAGGTCAATAAATACTTCATCAGCTATCTTTTTGACATAAGTTATCGAAACATCTGTCCAGTACTGCTTTTTTGATTGCCCACCCTGATGTGATTCCAAATACATCCATCCATAAAACAGTGACCTGCGTATTGGCATATAACAGAGTAGGAGACTTGATCACAAACAATGTTTGGCCATCTAAAGGACATTAAATTAAATGTTTTTTAAATAATAAATTGTGTACATTCGTATTATGGTACTGTCATACAGTTATTGTGTTGGGCACCCTAAAGTGCTGTAGAGCCACCAGTCCCTGTTCTGTGTGTTGGAGGATGAGATGAGAGGACTGTGGTAATCGGCCTCCAGGATGCTTCTTTTGAAGTGCTTTGGCTTACGTGGTTCTCTCGATACAGTTTGACGTGCTGTCGTACAAACAAGAACTGCTCATTTAGCTGAAATGGTAGTCACATTCACCTTATAGTCTGATCCATTTTCATAGATAACAGCATGTCACGCAGAATCAGAAACCAAATAAACAAGTCTATGGGATTATGTAACTGAACTAGAGGCAAGTGTGAAATGATTATGGTGTCCATATCTTGCCAAATGGTAGCCCCTCTGGCTTTAAGTGTCTGTACTAGTTAGCTATTTTAGCCTCACAGCTCTGTGTGGATGAAATAAAGAGCAAAGTTCAGTCACCAAACATGGCTTGGCCGCACGTCTCAATGTGGGGTCAAGTGAAATTATGCAAGTTACATCTCTGACAGCTGTGGCGTTTACTCTGTCACTTTACATGGACCCTGTTACCTCCTCGACCTGAAAAGTCTAGAAGGCTACGGAACATAGGCCAGGCTACACCACAGAAAGCTTCATGTGCCTGAGAATTTAGCAGACACATCTATGAAGAGTGTCGTTTCTTTCTGTCTTTACAGCGCATCGTTCAAAGATACCCTGTTGAATGACATCCGAAAGGCCAGAGAGAAGTACCAGGGGGAGGAGCTGGCCAAGGAGTTGTCTCGAATCAAGCTCCGCATCGACAACACCGAGGTCCTTACTCAAGATATCGTGATGAATCTGCTCTTCTCCTACAGAGACATACAGGTACAAGTAGACGTTGTAGATAGCGAGGAGGCTCAGGCCTCATCACAGATACAGTCAAGCAGTAAACTTTCCTGATTCTCACCTTTTGTTTTCCTCCACATTCTGCTTCAGGACTATGATGCCATGGTGAAACTGGTGCAGACACTTGAGATGTTGCCTACTTGTGACCTGGCCAATCAGCCCATGATCCAGTTCCACTATGCCTTCGCTCTCAACAGGTGATCACAAAGAAATACTGTTCATTCTTAAATCGGTGTACATGGGATAGAACATGCATCCATTCTTCTTTTCTTTCTTTGCCCATTCTTTTCCCTTTCTCTGTTGATGGATAGATGGAAGGATTGATGAATAAATAATACCCACATAGATAAACAAATAGACAGACAGACAGATAATCCAAAGCACACTCATTTTGCCTACTCTGATATTTGTTTTGTGGTTGTCTATGTGCAGGCGGAATAGCCCGGGAGACAGAGAACAGGCTCTTCGTGTGATGCTTCAAGTTCTGCAGTCGTGTGAGCACCCCGCACCTGATATGTTCTGTCTGTGCGGCCGCATCTATAAGGATATCTTCCTGGACTCAGACTGTAAAGATACCAAAAGCAGGGACAACGCCATTCAGTGGTGAGAACATATTTTGCTAAACAGATTTTTGATCACATGTCACCTCTGCTGCTCATGCAGAAGCTTTTTGTTTATGTTACCATAGCAGTGTACACAGCCCTGGGAGAGAGAAGTTGTATTTTCTAGCTTTTTGGTTTAATCACGGTTTGGATTTATAAAGTCGTTAATCTTTAGGACTATTAAGATATTTGTAATCAAGTTACCAGCCCATATATACACGCTGAACATAGCGACACACGTGGGGAGTTTCATCCGCTCAGTTCCTCAAATTCACACCTCCCTCTACAAATCAAGTTCTGGGGTGCACGCACTGAACCAACACCAAACACAAAACAACACTGGAGCAATGAAATAGGAAATACAGCAAAAGATAATACATACAGACAAGTTACATGTAAAAGCCAACCACTAAGAAATTTGAAGATCATTTCCAGCAAATTATGGTGAAAACCTAGTTACTAACATTGTGGCCACAGACTCTGCTCTTCATCTGAGGAAGGAGGTAGAGCAGATTCAGCTCCAGCCTTCAAGCTAAGGGTTTTAGTATAACCGCTACTGTTAGCCTTCTGAGTGAAATTACTGAAGCTGTCTGCAGTGAAATGTGCTCTTTGTCATGTTGTAGATGATGCTACTGTGGCCATTAAGCACTTAAACGCTTATCCGGTATTTGTGTGTCGATACCTAAAAGACGACGAAGCTTTTATCCACTTCACTGCCGGATGAGCATCCAGTGAATTCACACACATGGAATGCTGGCATAACATCAGCTGTGTGAACGAACCTCAGACGTACACAGCATGCAGATGGATAGTAAGCTAGCTAGCTTTCCAGCTATCCGTCTTAGATGCTTACTAAGTTACCTTTAACTCGCTAGGCTGCTCAGGCTTGAAGAGAGGGCAGAGCCATATTAGCCTTGTGACAGGTTAGGAAAAGCTGAGGGGACCAATGCTGGTAGAATACAGTAGACATTCATTAGACTTAGGAAGGTATTTATAAGGCATCCATACATTTGTGCATATATATTAGGGTCTAAGAAGAACAGAAACAAAACTCAGATTTATGTTCCTAGGGACTTCAACACACGTTTTTTTGCTCTTCAGGTACAGGAAAGGTTTTGAACTGCAGCCCACACTCTACTCTGGCATCAACCTGGCTGTGCTGCTCATTGTCGCTGGGCAGCAGTTCGAGAGCTCCATAGAACTCAGGAAAATAGGTGAGTTCTAAGATTTCAGACTGTTTCTAGTACTTTTTTAGATTCTAGTTCGTTTTTATTGATTGTTTGCATTCATTCTGTCTAGAGATGGGCACTGTATTGGTATCTGGCCAGTATCCGCAGAAATAACAGTCCTGTGATAAATCAATTCAAGTCGAAAGTGTATGATGTGATCTTATGAGCTGTCTTATTTTCCTGAGGGTAGTAGTGTTTCAGTAGTTTGTGCATGACATAGCATACACATGAGCATTACATTTACATTTATGGCATTTAGCTGACGCTCTTATCCAGAGCGACTTACAAGGTTAATCATATTACAGGTAGGCCAATGTAGTGTTAGGAGTCTTGCCCAAGGACTCTTATTGGTGTAGCACAGCACAGTCACCCAGACCGGGATTTGAACCCCAGTCTCCCACATGTGGTGGTGGTTCCCTGGTGGGTAGTGGTGTTACCCGCTGAGCTACACCAACCACCGCATGCGCATGCTATGCAAGTTAAATATCAGTAGTGAATTGATATTTAACTAAGAAATTTGAATTTGTATTGGTATTTTGGGCCGATACTTAAGAATTCAATTATAGTATCTTTAAAAAAGAAGTGCTATTATGCCGTCTCTAATTTGTTTACACTTTCTTACTAATAACGTCTGTGTCCCCTCTCTCTGTCTCAGGTGTCAGGCTAAACAGCCTGCTGGGCAGGAAGGGCAGTCTGGAGAAAATGAATAACTACTGGGATGTGGGCCAGTTCTTTACGGTCAGCATGCTAGCCAGTGACATCCCTAAAGCGGTGCAGGCTGCTGAAAAACTCTTCAAACTTAAGCCTCCAATCTGGTAAATATGCAGTATAAGAGAACAGCCATCATGCCTGCTGGATTTTAGCACTTTGATGATAAATATGTTCAAGTCCTGAAATGACACAATATGATAAAAAAAATGTCTTTCTGTCCCTCTGACTTGCTTTCAGGTATTTACGCTCAGTTGTGCAGAACCTCAAACTCATCCAGCACTTTAAGAAGCAGAACACAGAGCATTCCCCTCAGAGAGAGAGACTGAATTTCTGGATGGACATCATTGTAGAAGCAACACAAGGAACCACTAATGGCCTACGTTTCCCAGTACTAAACTACTGTTAATCATTAGAGATCTAAGTATACACATTCAAAGAGAGCCTAATGCGTCGTCTGTAACCACTCTCATTTTCTTTCCATTGTAAAGGTTCTGATTCTGGAGCCGACCAAAGTGTACCAGCCCTCTTACGTGTCCATAAACAGTGAAGCTGAAGAGAAGAATGTGTCTATCTGGCATGTGTCTCCAGCCGAAACGGTCAGCAGTCTGCAGTATTAGACTTACTTGATTCAGATGTGTGCTGAATTTGCACATTGAATAAACTGCATCAACCCAGTTAATGCCAAAAGTAGGAAAATGGCTGAGAACCGTGTTAAAGTATTATGTTTCGTTTATGTGGATGGGTTGTGCACGTATGAATCAAGTAGTAACATGACTTTTAGTGCAGTAACAGTGACTGATTTTTAAGTATTATAATGAATAATGAATGTTTCTCGATGCGCTCCAAACAGAAAGGTATCCATGAATGGAACTTCACAGCATCATCCATCAAAGGAATCAGGTGAGAGTTGTTTGCACTCTCTCTCCTCCTCTCTGTATGTGTGTGTGTGTGTGTGTGTGTATGTGTGTGTGTGTGTGTGTGTGTGTGTGTGTGTGTGTGTGTGTGTACTCAGGCAGTGACCTTTACACATCCGCTCAGTGTACTCTCTCTCCAGATCTCCTGGCTATCTTTGCCTGCCTCACAGTGCAGTGTCATCCGTCCTTGTCATATGTCCTAATGACATTTTTTTTCTGTCCAGCATCTCCAAATTTGACGAGCGATGCTGTTTCCTGTACGTACACGATAACTCAGATGATTTCCAGATCTATTTCTCCACTGAGGACCAGTGTGGCAGGTGAGTTTTGCTGCAAACAGGTGACAATACATGCTCTAATTTTACTCTTGTAGGCACACAATATACATACAAAGCATGTCACATAAATACCTTTCCCGTGTCTACTAAGGAGCCAATATGTTTTGGCAAACTCTCCCCTTTCAAAAAATTGAGCAGATGTGGTTTGATCCATTTACACAGCTTTCACAAAACTGTTCCTTACGTCTTTATGTCTATTTGAAACTGAGCAAGTAAAAACCAACAACCAAGAGAAAGCTATCTTGGTACACATAACCATCTGCCTGCTGTGCGTTGGTCCAGCTGGCCATACCAGCATTTCATGGATGCATGTCCAGCAGTAAAGTGTACCTTTCCTTCTTCAAGACCTCCAAAAAAAAAAAAACAGCCTTTTCACTCACTTCTCAACGCTCATAGCAAACTGAGAGTCTTTCACTGAGGGTTGTCAGGCAAGCGTGGTCATTAGAATATTAGGACCACAACTAGACAGTATTGCATTTTCCCTGGTGCCTTAATCTCTAGCCTCATCATCCAGTTATTATGTAGTAATTACTATTAAACTATTCTGCACCTCATGTAGTTACAACAGCTACAGCAGGTTTGTAGGTGCCAAGGCCATACAGAATCAAACTGAATTTGGTTCAAAGGTGCCCACTCACTAATAAACTATGAACATGTTTATTCTACATCCTGCAAACAATGAAATGCTCATCAAAAACCAGGGAAAAACTGGAAGGCACTCTTTTTTTTTCTATTTTTCCAACAAGGAAATAAACTAGATTTGATTCCAGGGAGCACTCCTATCTCAACGTTTAAATGCTCATGAACACTCACATATGCACACGTGAATATTGATGATTACTGTTTTTTAAGTTATGAGGATTGCGATGTCTTTATGTTTGGCTATCCTAGGTTTTGCTCCATGGTGAAAGAGGTGATTACGGATGGATCAGGAAACGCTGTGGAGCTGGAGGGAGAGGGAGATGGGGATACTCTAGAGGTAAGAGGCTGCCTGTGGCTTTTATAGTATTTCCCCACCTGAAAACTTGGAAAAAGACAGTGAAAGTTGATTTACATAGTTCTAAGTGAAAATAAGTCAGCATGTCCTGAACAGAAAACCCATTAGAAAATGAGATTTTTTTCTGGAAATGTAAACTAAAGGTTCATTTTTATTAATTTGCCTAGTTTAATATTTTGCATACCTTTTAGCACAGGCCACATGCACCGATCAGGCATAACATTATGAGCACCTCAGTGTATTTATGATGTATCCATTTGATCAGCTCAACTTACCACATAGGAGAGCACTCTGTAGTTCTACAGTTACAGACTGTAGTCCATCTGTTGCTCTGTATGCTTTATTACCCTGTTCTTCAATGGTCAGGACCCCCACAGGACCACCACAGAGCAGGTATTATGTGGGTGGTGGATCATTCTCAGCACTGCAGTGACACTGACATGGTGGTGGTGTGTTAGTGTGTGTTGTGCTGGTTTGAATGGATCTGACACAGCAGTGCTGCTGGACACCTCAGTGTAACTGCTGGACTGAGAATCGCCCACCACACAAAATCCAGCTAACAGCGTCCTGTGGGCAGCGTCCTGTGACCACTCATGAAGGACTAGAGGAGGACCAGCCCTGCACTGTTCAGCAGCAGATGAGCTATCGTCTCAGACTGTACGTCTACACGGTGGACCCGCAGGGTAAGAGTGCTCTAATCCTTGCTTGTATTGCAGTATGAATATGACTACAATGAGAATGGCGATAGGGTGGTGCTGGGCCGAGGCACATATGGAGTGGTGTACGCCGGGAGGGACCTCAGTAACCAAGTTCGTATCGCCATTAAAGAGATCCCGGAGAGGGACAGCAGGTAAGAACAGCACCATCTTGTGGTCTGAAGTAGAAACAGTCTTTTCCCATACGGTTAACATCCTCTGATAATTAGCAGTGTACTGTATGCAGGTACTCTCAGCCTCTGCATGAGGAGATAGCACTCCACAAATACCTGAAACACAGAAACATTGTCCAGTACCTGGGCTCTGTGTCTGAAGACGGCTACATCAAGATCTTTATGGAGCAGGTTCCTGGAGGTATGTATGTCTAGGGTGCAGATTGCCCTGCTCATTGCTCTTGTATGTAGAAGCTGTATTGTAAGTAAGAGCCTTGATTCTTTTAGTGTTATTTGATCACATATACTGTGTGAAATGTTATTTTGAAACAGTAAATGTAGATTGGAGGCTTTTGATCACAGGATGGTGCTTTACCTATACTTACTTATACTAGAGCTGCACATTACACTACCACTAAAATGTTTGGAACTTTTCATATTAATTACCTTTGCTGTTTTATATAAAATAACTTATAATACAGACTTATACCGTTTGAACTAGACAATAAAAGGTACCTTTTAAAATTCAGCATTTTGTCAATGACAAGTTGCATTTACAGGAATTTGTCTGCTTGGAGATGTGATTGTTGCTGTATATACAGGTTCTTGTTAATTATTTGTTCTTATAAGTTACACAGGATAAACATAATAACATCATTGTATACATTTATCATACATTTTAGTTATATTTTATTGCTTATTTTATATACACAGTCACAGAGACACATTATTATGACTACTTTTGACGGCGGCAGCATGTAGCTCATGAAGGAAGTCACGTTTCCATGTCATTCTCTGTGCTCACTCACCCATGTGTGAGGCACTCTCAACCGATTTGGGTGTGAATCCATCCTTGCAGATACATGCTAACTGATTGTCTTTCCTGGGGCGGATGAGGTCTTCCAGCAAGATAGTACCACATGTCACACGGCTAGAAATGTGGTTGGAAGAGCATGACCAAGACTTCCCAGTACTACCCTGGCCCCCTAATTCCCTAGACTTGAACCCAGTTGAGCATGTGTGAGACCACATCAATCGCAGTGTTCGCTGTAAGGATCCTCCCCCACGCTCCTTCCAGCAGCTGTAGGATGCATTGCAGTCAGCATGACTCCAGATACCTGTGACAACCTTCCAGGACCTTACTGAGTCACTCCCAGCCCGTTAGCTGGTGTCCATGCTGCACACAGCGGTTACTTATTAACTGGTGGTCATAATAACGTGACTCGATTGTGTGTATGTATGTGTTTTTTTTACAGATTTCACAGATAAGAGCAGCTTAACAAATTACTGAAATAGTGTGCAAAACAATAAAATAAAGACTCTTTCTGTAAACCGTTTGAAAGTGTTGGAACTGGAGGTCTAATTTAAGGAAAAAGAAGGGCAGAAGCAAAGCACATGGCGTTAATGTCAGTGAAGATTTTGGCAAGCTCAGACTTTGATAAATGCATGCACTGTACTACTTTAAACTGGAGCAGACTGTCTGGCACAGATTGAATAGCAGTGTGTCCTGGAAAGTATCTGAGTGGTACTCCTACGAGTGTTACAGCAGTGTATAAAATCTGCTTCTAACTGAACAAATTGGATTTTTTATGGTCACCTCTGACTCACAGGTAGCCTGTCAGCATTACTCCGTTCTAAGTGGGGTCCTCTAAAAGAAGCCACAATCATCTTTTACACTCGTCAGATTTTGGAAGGACTGCGCTACCTACATGAAAATCAGATTGTTCATCGGGATATTAAGGTAATCACAACCCACTGAATCAGAACTGATCTTTCTTTTAACCGCAGTTAAATCCTTGAGACAAAAGCAGGTGTACTTCTCCTTTAATATTGTGATTTGTCATTCCGTCGCTTTTTATTGATAATCTGATGAAGCAAAACAGCAGTTAGCTCTTGGTGATCCAGAGTCTGTACCGAATGTGTATGCACACGTTCACAGAAACATGCTTCATGTTGCACGATAACGTATTTCTGTTAAGGGAGACAACGTCTTGGTTAACACGTACAGTGGTGTGCTGAAGATTTCTGACTTTGGGACATCCAAGAGGCTGGCTGGAGTCAATCCCTGCACCGAGACATTCACAGGTAAACACCGTTCTCACACATCGTCTCCTCTTATTGTTTTTCCATGAATGGTTTTGGCTGTTATTGTTTTTGTGGCTCTTGCTGTCTGTTAAATCAGTAGTTCGGTCCAGTCTCTGCGCAGTCATGCATGCTGAGACGCAGACACCCACACACTAAATCTGATCCCTGGAAGACCTCCCGGATGCCCCTCACTCTGCCAGAGCACACTGGCTTATCGCGCTGCCGTCAAAGTGTACAGGAATGAGCTTTTACCATCTCTGCGGGGATGTAAATTTGGCTAACCTCCCCCGGGGACAGGTGTATTTAATCAAATTTGAATAGTAGATAGATGTAATTGTGGCTTTTAGAATGACTCAGATTTAATGCACTGCGAGTGAGAAATAATTTTAATTGTACAGATAGTAAGAAAAGGCCATCGGGGGACCAAAGATCATAACACGCGTAATGGTAGTGATCTGTCACGCTGAAAGAACATGACCTCATTGGTGATTATCTTTCTCTTACCTTGTCTTTTTAAGTCAGAAAGTAGATAAAGTAGATGAAGTTGCATCGATACTGCTTGAAGCATGCTGTTAGACTGAGCCAGAGGCTGCAAGCGATCTACTTTGCAGGTCTCTAAAAAAGTCTAAAGTGTGGCTCATACTGAGACGCCAACTGGAGGACAGAGTGGGGGGTTTAGATTACTGTTCTTTCTTAAGCCATGTGGGCTGGAGTGTTTATGAGGCATCTGTCCTTATGGCAGTAACTTGAGAGCAGCTGTTTAAGTCAAGCAATTAGGCTGTGTGATGGGAGAGTGTTTGTGTTTAATCACAGCCTGATGGAGCGCAGAGCAGGTGCACTTTTCTCCTCTCCTCCCTCCCTCCCACTCCCTCAACCTCTCATCTTTTTTCTCTTTATCCTTCTCTGTGTTCTCCATGTTCTCTCTTCACTTCATAAACAATAACAAATGTGTGTTGGTTTATTATTCACACATGTGTACACAGCCTGTCTACAAGCATATTAAAATGGTTTTTAGTACAGGAAAGAACAGCTGACGTAAGTGCTAATACCAAAACCTGGACATTTCATCTCTTAGTTGTGATCTCTGCACTTAAACCTTTCAATAAGTGCTTTCTGGTGGTAGTTTAGAAAAGAGTCAGTCGTTATTTGGGCAAAACTTGCTCTTCAAACCAAGAAAGACACCAATGAACATGGGGCTCAGTCTTTTAAAGTCAACCTAAAATGAGTAGGTCTTTGATAATCAAAACTTGTGCATGCATTTGTCTTACTTAATTGAGAAGTAACAATGGAAATCACTCAGACAAATGCAAATGAACATATTCCCAAAGCTTTGACCGACATTTCCCTTTTCAATTGTCTTCTGTAGGCACGCTGCAGTACATGGCCCCTGAGATCATTGATAAAGGGCCCCGGGGATACGGGGCGCCGGCTGACATTTGGTCCCTTGGCTGCACGATCATAGAAATGGCAACAGGAAAACCCCCTTTCCACGAGCTTGGGGAACCCCAGGCTGCCATGTTCAAGGTACAGACTTATTTCTTACAGACTGAAGCACTGCATCAGTCAGAGAACGCTTATTCCATTGTCTTAATATGCTGCTTTATGGCAGGTTGGGATGTTTAAAATCCACCCTGAAATCCCAGAGGCTCTGTCCCCTGAGGCCAAGTCCTTCATCCTGCGCTGCTTTGAGCCTGACCCCAATAAAAGAGCCACGGCCGGCGACCTTCTCAAAGATCTGTTTGTGCGCCACAACATCAAAGGAAAGAAGAACAAGATTGCATTAAAACCTTCAGGTACTAAAGTCGGGGTCCAGCTGCATAAACAGTGACATGGTCTACACTAGAGCAAAGGTATTAACATGTAGGACAGCGGTCAGTCTAATCCAGCTACCTTCCTGTCTGTGCTCTAGCCCTAATCCACAACACCTGACCATTGTGGTAGGAATGTAATTATGAGGCCAGAGTGGTGTACAAATGCATGAGTTTGCATCAGCTGATTCAATTTTGGTATATTAGAATTAATTTAAATGGATAATAATGATCCATAAACTAATGAACAGTTAATGAGTATGAATAATGAATTATAATCATACACAAATTAAGATTATTATTATGATTGCGTTCAAATTGTCATCGCTTTTTTAACAATATTGAGTAGCATATGCATTAGTTATTATTTTGTTAATTGATAAAATGAAAAAGAGAAAGAAAGAAGACGCCGGCAGTGTCGGAGTACTGTTTGAATTCCCCTGCTGTGCGATATTAAAACCCTTAATCATTCCGCAACAGTCACATCAAAGATGGAGATCGAAGATGAGATTCCCCGTTGCATTGGATCGCTTCTAAAGAGTCATAATCAAATCAAATTATTGTGAGGTCAAAGATTTATATTCTGATGATGCTGCTTTTAAGTATTCGGGCTGTTTCCACAGTATCTGTACTATTCAGAGCTGCGTGTGTGCCCACCAAACATTCCTCTCAGGCTCACACGCACAGCTCCGCCAAAACCCCTGCAGCGGAGCATTCCTGTGTCTCTGCACTGTCTGAGAATCTTAACACAACAGGACAAGACCGCTCTCGAAAAGCAGTCAGCCAGTTAGACCCGATCAGCACCGGGGGTGGCTGGGAACCACACCGCTTCTGTGTGGGAGTGAGAGGTGGAGGGGGGTGGTGCTGGTGGAGGGTGAGGAGGGAGGCATCTTTCTGGCCCTCGGCCACCTGAAACTCAATCCAAACAGAGTACATGCAATCTTCCATAACCTGTTTCCATTTTCCATTGCATTGTGTAGTCACGCATGCACAGGTGTGGTTTTTATATCTTGATCATGAGCTGTGTGTGTGTGTGTGTGTGTGTGTGTGTGTGTGTGTATGCAGTATATACAGTAAAATTAGATTCTATATTTTGTTGGTTAACAAAATAAATAGCACATCCTCAATAGGAAACAAAATAGAAGGTTTTTTTTAATGCATTAATTTTTAGGGCTGGGTCGAGTATTTGGGTATACAGATATTCTTTCTTTGTAGGGAAGGTATTAATTTTTAATTTTGGGATTCAGACAGGGTGGGCAATATATTATCTTTATCATGATCCTTTTCATTACTTTCTGAGCATATCATGGCTATCGTCATCACTTAAAGCAGGGTTCCTTAACCTGTGCGCCCCAGACCACCAGTAGGCCATGAAACACCCTCTAGTGGCCCGCAGGCCCATCTTCAGGGAGAGGCAGTAGTCCATAGAGGTGCCGGTAACAGCACTTCACATCAAAAAAGTGTAAGTAGGAAAAAAGTCATTTAGGAGAAATACAAATCGAGAGATTAAACAAGAAACATTATATGAACATTAATAGAAATGCACAAATACAAACATTGCAGAAGTAACTCAGGACAAACGTCATCACCTTGAGACAACACGGGTGTCTGATTCTGACAATTAGCTAACCAAAAATGGAGAAAGAATGTTGACACAGTTCCTCTGAAAAAGCCAATAGTCGTCCACAAGTACAACCAGGACTACATCAAATATGGATTTGTGCAGGGGGAGGTGATGATGCCAGCCCAAAAGCTCAGTGTGTGGCGTGTGGTTTGAAACTTTCAAACGAAGCACTAAAACATCACAGTCCAAGTGTGCCCTGAAAGCTAGCCACCTCCTAGCAGGAGTGAGAAAGCTTTTACCATGGCTGAGGAATTGGTGCTGCCGTCTGCTATAGATATGTGCCGCGAGACGAGTCAACTGATGTAGCACCTAAGAAATAAAAGACAAAAACAGTTTTACATAAAAAGTTGAGTTTTGCATTCTTGTGGGTCGTTATGGTTTTTAGGTATAAACAGGTGGGCTGTGAGGTTGAAAAGGTAGACCATCCCCCTCCCACCCACGGCTGCGGGAGATCTGATCAGCAGTTTAAACACTGATACACACTGATTAAACGAGTGCGGTCAGGTGCTCTTGTCTGGAGGGAAACCTGCAGCCATAACAACCCTTTGCGAATAAGATTAGACGCCCCTGATCTATATGATACATACAGTCAGTAGCTTTAGCAGTGGTGATTAAAGCTGGTTTATACGGCTTGTGTGTTCTGGTCACAGTAGAGGCACTGAAGGGTGGCCATAACTTTCCACAGTGCTATTGTTTTTGTTAGTTTGCTGCTCTTTCCATATTTCTGTTCAGCTCTTCAGCATTTGAACGAGAGGGCCACAGTTGTGTAATCTATTGTAGCAGGGTACAGAGTTTTAGACTGGAATACTGTGGATGTTTCATAATAGAAAAAAGCCTTAAAAAAATGGTGCCGTTAAAAAGGTATCAGTTTCCTGCCTTCTAGCCAGTGAGCACTGGGATAGGCTCCAGCGACCCAGGAGAATAAGCAGCTTTAATAATGAATGAATTAATGAGTGAATGGATGAATAATTCATCATGTTAACATGCTAACTCTGGCAGACCTAATGCAGACACTCACCGGCCTTTTGATTAGGAACGTCATTCTAATACTGGGTTGGACCTAGAGCTGGGCGATTAAATGTTCACAATAATTAGATAGATAGATAGATAGATAGATAGATAGATAGATAGATAGATAGATAGATAGATACTTTATTGATCCCAGAGGGAAATTCAGACATCCAGTAGCAGATATACAAAGTTCACAGAAGTAACAAGAGAAGCACAAGATTAATACAGATGAAGACAAAGATACAATATAGAATATGAAAGTATGAAAATAGAGTCCTTAGCTGTGAAAATTGAGATGACTGATGTCAGCCATATAGACAGTGCAAAATGTGAAGATGACTGTTGTCAGCCATACTGACAGTGCAAGTACGCAGTAATATAAATAATTTATCAGTGCAAAATATGTAAACAGTACAAAATAAGTAAACAGTGCAAAATATGTAAACAGTAGTACAAAATGAAATAAATGTGTAACAAAGGTGCTATATAGTAGACCGTTCTCACACATCTGCTTTCTAGAGAACCCTGGTAGCATTTTCCTCTGCAAGAATAGTGACACCCCTGTTGTCGCCACCAGAGGGCGCATTCCCGGGTGTTTCAACATGATTTGACAAGAGAGTCAAAGACCCAGAGACAGAGCAGCAGGACTGAAATGAGGTGTGAGTGAGTGATCAACTGTTCTACTGTGACCAAATGCGTGTGAGAATATAAGTGGTATGTAACTGTACTGGCCTCAAAAAAAAAAAAACTTTGACAAAGTTTAGTAGCATATCACTTCACATTTAGTAGAAATCACTTCAACTCCACACAGATACAGCTGAAGAGCTCTGCGTGATACAGACTCAAGTAGTCATATTAGTATTAGTGCACTTCTAAACAACATCAGTGAAAGGAGTGGTTGATGCGGTTACTGCACTGATTTAAACTACAGTAAACATGATGCTGTATTATTGGGCAAAAGAGAGTAGAAGTAAGCTAGCTACCCGGGCTAATGGTTTTTAGTAGCTGGCTAACGTGAAGCAGCGCTGTCATGCACAGCACGGCCGAACTACTTTTACTTTTAAAAGGAAGATGGTAAAGCTCTGGGGTCTCTTTTACACAGACATCAAACACATTGCATTCCTTCCGTCCCCAAAACTGCTAGGACAGAAATCATAGCCTAGCACTTGCAACATTGGTAACCAGACAGCTAATAAGTTCATTTCTTTTCTTTTAGCTGGTAAAACTGGGATTCTTCCGTGATAGATTTGTGAAATGTTCTTCTGGTTTGCAAGTGTTTGTCATGTTCTGACCATGAAGAGTTTAAAACCACAATTAACCATCTGATTTCTTCAGCTCTCACTCGTGAACAAAAAATATGATGATTTGACATTTATCATAATAATTATCTTGCTGTTCTCCACAGACTTTTCTCGCCAACAAGGCATCCAACTCTGTATCCGACTGTATCTCTAGTTTTCTAAGACTGGCCTAGAGCTTTTTTTCTCCACTCAGTTAAAAAAAATGTATCAATGTGGCTTTTGTTGAAAAGCACTTGACAGATTTTTGTTCATCCTTTCTTTGTAGGTTGGCCTTGTCAAGTCAAAAAATGCATGCGAACACCCATAAACACACAGCTCTCAGATCTCTGCTCTCTCACATGTGCAGACCTACCCAGCATGGGTCGGAGAAGGGACAGGGGAGGGGGGTGCTATAGGCAAACATAAAGCCTTCTAGCTATCTGATACTTTCTGTGAAATGGAAAAGTAAACAATGACCCATCAACGTCTCATCCTATATTTTACTCACCATCAGCTGCCTGGCAGATTGTCCTTTTACATGTGTGAAATTGTGTTATAGATGGATAAGTGTATGTATGGAAGCTGTTAGCCCTTGGCCCACAGAAGGAATGTTTTACTAACTGCATGTCTCCTTTTCTCTCCAATGGCGACCGGTGGCCTCCGTATGGCGTGGGTGCGCTCTGTAACAGTGTGGCAAGGTTTGTGCTGCCCTGCGTTTGTGCTACTTTAATATTCTTCATGTGCTTATAATCACTGCTGTTTCCCTCTTTTTGGCTTCTGGTTATGTGTTTTTTCCATCCCTTGGTGCTCCCCTGTAACTTCTTTTGAACTCTGCAGAGAGTGATTTGACTTTGCCCTCAAGGCATTCAGCTTGTGACTCATGCCTGACTTGCATAGCATTGAAGTGATAGTTGACATTTACGGTTCACACACAGATTAATAACTTAATTGCATTTCCTTTGATGTGTGTGTTTGTGCTTTTTATTATGTGGCTAGACTATATCCGCAGTGTGTCACTACCGGTCCAGTTGCAGTCCGAAGCCACCGGGAGCAGCAGCAGCGAGCATGGCTCTGTGTCGCCAGACTGCGACTCTAAGCATGATGTTTTCTTCGAGAAGAAGAAACGCTCCGGCTCCGAGAACTTCATCAAGCCCAACACCTCCAGCTTCCTCAGGTGAGTCCTGAAGACGTCATCCCAGCCGGTCACCACAGCACATGTACGGCTGCATCGTTCACCTCTGCGGCATGAGGGTAGCGTTCCAACCACATTGTTGCCCATCACAGTGAAAGCATGGAGCTATAAAAATGTATAGCGCAGGATGGGCGAAGAGTTTACTACATTGAATACTACAAATCACTGTGGATCCACCTCCAACATCAAGATGTTTTATGTTTCATTTAGTAACCAAGCCTTACAGAGTATTGTGTATCAGTATGAGCTCACCAGACAAAAAATTAGTCACTTGTGACTGAAACGTACCTAATAGTGTGTAATACCTCCACAAGCAGGCTTAGCTGGTTTCTAGATGTAAGCGACCCCAATGTAGCTATACATCAAAGAATTGGGCAGATCCGATTTGGTGGATGCCTTCCCTGGCACAATTCTGAGGAGAATTCCCTGTAGACTGGGATTTTAGCCACTGCTGGTAGACCCGTATGACCGTACGCTTCCATACACCTGCAGATTCAGCTACTTCCTTCACACTGTGGTCTTTGGCACGTCCAAACGCAGTCACTCCTTTTAGCCAATCATTAACATCTGCACTGGAGCCATTTTCCACACATGGAATGAGACATTCACTGCACTGTACCACCTCTTCCCAATCTATGGATCCCGTCACTCACACCCCACAGGGATTTATAGCCCCAGCATCCTTGTTCAGCGCCATCTGCATGAGCCTGAAGTTACTACCACCTTAAACACACAAGGTGACTCATTTCTTGTCTTGTGAGCTCATGTCTACCATATTCAGTGGCAAACCATATCTAATTGCGCCCCTGAAGGACTGCACTGGTTAGGGAACACTAGTGCACATCAACTTAGGTAGGTCTAGTCCTGAACTGCACAGCATTTTGGATGGAGATTTTACTGTATGGCTTAATCCCTGTCTGGGGAGCCAACCCATAAAGCTTGTGATAGACATTTTATATGTTTTAGTTGAAACTTACAGTAGACATTAAAGGAACAATGTGTAAAATGACGTACTCTGTCGATTTTCATACTTCAGTCAGATAGGGGGCAACATATCACAAAGAAGCGGTGGTATCCACCCCTATTGTATAGCATTAAGAGCTGTTTATTTACCAGTCTAGAAGAATCGTTGAGAGTTGAAAGGTCAGTGGTGAAAGGCAGCACCATTGTTAACTACGTCTATTTATATCGCTCCTTTTGTTTGCTGCTGAGAATGGTATGTTACTGCTCTCATCAAAGGGGGTGATGATTATTGCTTGCATAGAGCTTCAGCCTTCATTGTGTTTACTGTTCCTTTTATTGGTTACCTGTCCTTAAATGATCTAAGCGGGAGCAGCACCTTCAACATGATAGACAAGAGGTTAGAAAGCACCATCAGGACACTGTTTCTTCTTCATCCTCTCATATCAGACTGATTAAACTCGATTCTACAGTGACTCTCTATCGCCCTTGAAGTACAAAGTGCTGTTGCAAGACAGAGAAGGCCGGGGCTAGCTGGTTAACATGCTAAATGTGTAGATGTCTTTGAAACTCAGTACATTATTTGCATTACTAGAACATTTGCTCAGTAGAGCTCAGACTGCCGTGGACATGGACTGAGTCTTATTAAACTGTTTAATAAATAATATCTGGTTGCAAATATAAAGTTAACAATCAAAGAAATCAGATAAACTGAAGGATATAGCAAGCTGTAGGTTACTGCTAACCATGTAAAAGCTTTAACACTTGACTTTGGTCTATTTATTTGCATAAATTCAGTTATTAATGTTATACGTATATACCAGCTTATCGTCATAAACACACATACATGTATGAAATTATATATACAAATATGAAAAATACCTAACAGCGCATTAGCTACTGTTTTATTGAGCTTGATACACATAAATGGCATTAACTGTAAGTCTGCCACTTCTGGCCTTGCATTGTCAATACACAGTATATTAGTAATAAACTGTAAAATTATATTCTAATATAAAACTAATCATTTTAAGTTCTATGTTCTGCCATCTATGACATGTATGTGTTTTATGTTTAGATGTAATCCATACAGCTTTTACCTTCAGTATGAACACATTATTGTTTTTCACTAACATTTAGATGTACAGTACAAGTCTTTTTGAAATGTGTTCTGATCCATGTTGCCAGCTAGCTGGCTAGGATAGCCAGCACTGTACCCTGATCGCACCTAGAACAAGTACTTGTTACTGCTAGTTATGTTGGTAGTTAAAATACTTGTTAAGCCTTTAGTTCTTCTCCTGATGTTTTAACCAATGGGAGAGCTAGATTGGCTGTCTGCCCAGATACCATGGGAGAAAAATATCTTGGTGGATTTCCGTTGGGTGTTTCAGGAATTTAACCATTTTGTTTTCAAACAAAGACTTAATAACAAAATTAGAGATTTTTCAGAATACTTCCAGAATTTAAGTACAAAAGTCGTGATTACTAAAGAATGTTTTTATTGAATACATTTTGAACTAAAATGATTACTTATATATATATCTTTTTTAGCTCACTTAGGGTCCTATTGTCCTACAGGCTACTGACCATATTTCAGCTTGTAATTGTGCTTTCACATGCTTCAAACCTCTACTCCAAAATCTTCTTGATAAGGAAAGAAACGAATGCAAGGCACACAAATCGTCCTCCCCCTGCTTGCAAGGTAGTGTTGCAGTGGTGAGGCTCCCAAATATTGGGGTAAGCCCTAGGCATGCACATCATGACAGAACAAGCATGAGTCACCTCCTGGCCCTCATGACTGGAGGTCACTGAGTCTAAAGGCTCATAACTGTGAATCCAACACATTCGAAGCATCTCGGCTGAGTTCAGGGAGCGTAATGTTCAGTCTCTGCGGTGATAACTCTGTGTCCTGGCATGCACGTGCGCATATGTGAGATGCTGGCCTGTTCCCGGGCTTGGGTCTGGAAGGCTAATCAAGCAGAACTGTTTACCGAGGCAGACTGCAGCACTGCCGTTTGGTCCAGCTGTAAATGATCAGAGCTCAGTTTTGTGGGCTCCACAGCGCCATGGTTACACTGTTTGATCGCCACTCAGGAATGAGGAGACAGGTGCGCCGTGTGCTGGTGTCTGGGCAGGTGTTTCTGAGTGTGTGTGTGTGTGTGTGTGTGCACGCGCACGCACGCATGCACGCATCTGTGTGTCTGTGGGTTCTATGAGCCAGCACTAATGTGATAATGACTTTTACAACAGGTACTCTCTGGCCGCTTGTAAAATCATATACCTGATGGCTTTATGACCGGTGGCTCACCTCCGTCCACACATACTCACCTACACACAGACGCCGCTCGATCTGTTTTCTTTGTTCATTTGTTCATTCGTCATCCTCTCTGTCTCACACACATACATACGTCACAGCAGCACTCAGCCAGTTGAATTCTATGCATAGTCATCACATCTGCCTGTTGGTGCGTTTGTTTGTGATTCTTTCCTGTGAACGTCATGGAACAGATTGTGTCATGGATGCAGATGCACACAGACCGTTAAAGTTAGCAAGCCGATCTACCGTCATGTCGCTCACTGATGTTGCCTGTTTACTGCAGTAACAATATGCATTACATGTATACGGTACTGTGCTAAAGTGAGAAAGCAAGATCCATTGCCCTTTCCAGGGGCCGTTTAGTATAAGATATGTCTATTTGTATGAGATGTTTGAGAGAGAGAGAGAGTGGAAAATCCAGCTCCACTCTTTCTTCAGATTGAAGAAAACAGATCCACAGGTGTTTCTGTCCATCCTTCCACTGAGAAAAGACAGCTCAACGCTATAGGTTCTGAAAGATGTGTAGGTGTCAAGAAGCTGTTACTGAGAAAAGGAAACAAAGAAGCTGCTGCTGTTCTCACAACAATGAACTGACCACCACCAGCATCGCCTTCTGTGATGTTGGGTCTGTATTTCTTAAAGGATAAGTATTGGCATTAACCGACACTCGTGGTTTCGGTATCGGAAAACAGAACCCGGCATCATGCTGTCTGTAGACATGACACTCATTCACCCCGCTTCATTCGCTGGCTGTTTAACTTGAGTGTGTTTTCTCAGTGTTCCTGATGAGAGCCCCACATCAGAGGACCGCAGCTCTCCTGCCTCGTCTGAGAATAGCGACTCTGGCCTTTTCCTGCTGAAGAAAGACAGCGAGAGACGGGCCATCCTCTATAAAGTCCTCAACGAGGACCAGGACAAGGTCACCTCTAACCTTTTGGAGAACCACATCCAGGTGTGAGATTTTACGGCTCTTCGAAGCATTCAATGTACTACACAATATATCATTTGCTGACATTGCTGTGCTCATAATTATGCAGGCCAGTCATATCGTATGTCACTATCAAGGTTTCATGCTTGTGTTTTTACTGTACTACGGTGGCATTATGTTGAAATCACAATGTGAAGCCATGAAATCTCACTATCATATTTTGCACATATTATACAGCCCTAGTTTGTGTTAGTCAGTCTTAGACAGTTGTTGGTATTTCTGCTGCAGGGCACAGAGGAGTTGAAGCTGTCGGTAGATCACATCAAGCAGATCATCTGCATCTTGCGAGACTTCATCCGTTCCCCCGAGCGCCGTGTCATGGCATCCACCATCTCCAAGCTCAAACTGGACCTTGACTTCGACAGCACCTCCATCAACCAGATCCAGTTGGTTCTGTTTGGCTTTCAGGACTCTGTGAGTGTTACACATATTCAGCACAGTCAGCTGTGAATTAGCGTGCATAGAATATGATGAAGAGCTGGAAGCCTCATCTCCAGTGTCAGAGTGTGTTCTTTGCAGGTTAGTTTAAGCCATCAAAAAGTTTTGAAACATTCACAAAACATTTTGAAACACGGTTGCACTCTGACTCTCAACTCAAATCAAAACACAAAATAACAAAAAATATAAATATGGTAAGGATTATTCTTTAATGCTAACGAGTGTGTTTCCGGAAGCTTGTTTTGTGCACCCTTGTAAAAACTGAGTAGATTAATAGTGACACCTGATCTCTGAGAACATGGTGCTTAGAGCATTAGCAGCTGGTTACCCAAGCTCAGGTTAAGCCTGTTGAAATCATTTTTTGGGCTTGGTCAACATCTAGAAGGTCTATCCTTGTTTTGGCAAGATCTTGCATACCAGAGCACAGTTTAGATTAGTCTAGTCATAATCATAGTGAAAGACCTGTTTGGTGAGGCTAACCGTCGTAGTGAGGCTGTTGATTTAGCTTGGTTGGATTAGTGCTGCGTGATCTGTCTATATCATTTGTGTATTGTTATCACACAATATTGAACATTTGCTGTTCAGTTTTAGCAGTACTGACAAATAGCAAGCATCCAAAATAATGTTGTAGTCCAAAACAACTGTTTTGGGTTTATGTGATGTTGATGCAGGAGGGAGAGAGGGAGAGTTGGAGCTGTGTGCAAGCAGGAAGTTGTTGAGTAAAAGAAACTAAATGGACTACTTATTTATCTAACAACGCTACATTTATGGCAACGAGAATCGTTCACAAGTTACAGTGAGCTGGGAGAACAGTACATGCACAAATTGTACCGTCTAACAGTAGTTGTACAGGGATGGAAGCATCAAGATGATCCTGAGGGCACCATACTGGAGGTATGCACAATGCAAAGCTCTCCTTACCTGCACCATTGCACCTCTGTGCTGTCGGATTTGTGCACTGAATACAAGCTAAGAAAGGAGTCATATACGTTTTTTTGAAATAGCCAGTGGAATAGTACATGCACAAGGCACAGTACAAAGAGCTGCTTTACTGCACTGTATTGGAGCACCAAGGATTTTCTTGAACCTGCTGGTAGAGCAGGGTACTTGTTCTCTTAATGCATATTTAACCACAGTAGAAAGTGGTGTTAGAAAGACGCAAATTCAGACAAAGAATGCAAGCACCAGCTGAGTCTATTTATGCTTATGTGAATGCACCAAGAGAGCTGGCTAAATCGTGTGAATTTGAAGCACTTCAGTTGGACATTTTGAGAGACCAGCTTGAGGAAATGTGAGCACGTTAGAGGGACTAACATAAAAACGAGCTCTTACAATTGCTAGAATTTTTGAGTCAGCTGAAATGGAATCTAAAAAGTTGTCAGATAATGGCAAGACCAAAGATATTCATATGAGCTACACTGGAAGTGCAAGCAACTCTGGCCATCTGAAAACAAACTGGGAAGACAACGCACAAACTGACGCCTTAGATGCTATAGATAAAGAGTGCAGTGGCCCCACCAAGTGTCATAGGTATGGAGTTGCTACACATGCAGCGGATAAATGTGGAGCAAAAACAGCTTGTCTGCGAGAAACTGGACATTATGCATGTGTATGTTAAAAGAACAGCAAAGCCCAAGAAGTACAAAGGCAGCGGACCAAAAGAAACGTCAAGACAAAAACTAGGGCACTGAATGAGTTGCCATCAGACTTGTAGGAATTTGTCTATTCTGTTGATGCAGAGGGCCAAGAAACTGATAAACTGAAAATTGTCCTAGATACGGGAAGTGGACAAGACTTTATGGGAGAGAAACGTTATCACAGAATGTTTACATGCCAGCATAAACTGAATCCAACCAAAAATAAATTCTACGCATATGCGCAAGACAAAAACCTTCTGTGACTACGTTGAGGCACATGTAATGCAGCAAAGTATTAGGATACAAGATGAGATCTACGTAATCAAAGGAAATGAGGAAGCACAACTAGGCATACAGGCATGTTTTGACCGCAAGTTACTGAATTCTGGAGACAGAGTACAGGCCGTTTTTCAGTAGTTGGGCTCGGCCCCTTGGTTCCAGTGAAGGGAACTCTTAATGCTTCAGTAGACCAAGAGATTTTGGACAATTTTGTGGGAACAGTTTGGGGATGGCCCCTTCCTGTTCCAACATGACCAGTGCACAAAGCAAGGTGCTGACCTCAACCTGATAGAACACCTTTGGGATGAATGAGAGTAGAGACTGCGAGTCAGGCCTTCTTCACAAATGCGCTTCTGGAAGAATGGTCAACAATTCCCATAAACACATTCCTAAACCTTGTGGAAAGCCTTCCTGGAAGAGTTGAAGCTGTAATAGCTGCAAAAGGTGAGGCGACATCATATTAAACCCAATGGATTAAGAATGGGATGTCACTCAAGTTCATATGCGTGTGAGAGCAGACGAGCGAATACTTTTGCCAATGTAGTGTACCTGATGTGTAGTGTACCTGATCATCAAAAACAGTTATTAAAGAACTGACGCAGATTTTTACTTTTGGATTTGGATATGTGAGTGAAGTTGTTGCAGACAGCGGTGAAGAGTTTGTAGGACAGCTTTTAAAGTCGTTCCTGGAACTGAATGGGATCAAGCAGATCTGTGCTTCAGCTCTGTGCCCAAAAGTAATGGTATAAGACAGAGAGATTTCCAGATAGCTCAAAAAAGCCTTCAGAGCAGCCGAAAGTGAAGGAAACCGCTGGAGAGAAGATCTACCGTAGATCCTTATGGCGTACCTTCACATCGAATGTCTTTAGAGGGGATATTTGTACAAAGCTACCAAACATGCTGGAGGAAAATGGAATATCAAAAGACATCAAGAGCCATCACGGAGAGAAGAAAGAAAATATGAAACAGTACACAGACAAAAGCTGGACTGGAGAGGGCTGTGTACAAACTGGAAGTTCTAACATGTTAATCAAGTGAAAGAAACCCAATGGACTACTTTGAGTCTTCTGTGTGAGCAAGAAGCAAGCACGGAACAGGAAGTAGAAATTACCCAGAGATATTACAGAAACGCTTTGCAATAAACTGAAATGTTTGTCTTTTGCTGTGTGATTTAGATGTTCAACAAAACAGAATGCATAAAAAATTAATAAACAGTAAATTTCCACTTGAAACTCTAGCTTCAGGTGTTCAAGTGTTGTCTTTGGTGTATGTTAAATAGTTGTAAGAGTTCATTAACTTTGTTAATACAGAGTTAAATGTCGAATGATGCCAAGATATACAGTATTTTATTGAACATCAGCCACCAGTAGGTTGAATCATACCTCTTTCATCTCTCTTAGGTAAATAAAGTTTTGCGCAATCACCACATTAAACCTCACTGGATGTTTGCCATGGACAACATCATCAGACGGGCTGTACAGGCTGCAGTCACGATATTAATTCCAGGTATGTGTGAGTGTGTGTGAAACAGTATTCTCTTGTATCACCGTGCTCCTGTATATGATTTCGTGGTCTGGATCAGTAGGTCTATAAATGTAATAAGACTCTGTACTTGGCTGTGAGTAAAGTCAACCATAGCTCTAATCCCCCCCACCCCACACTGTCCATTCCTGGTTCAGAGCTGCAGACTCATTTTGGCCCGGCATCGGAGAGCGAGGGGGCAGAGAAGGACGCGGACGAGGTGGACGTGGAGGAGGACGGCGACTTTGGGGCTGTGGAGCCCGTTGCTCCAGAGGATACGGGGCTCACCTCAGGGGTCAGTACCCTCAGCTCAGTCATCTCCCACGATTCGCAGCGCACACAGCACCCGCTTGGAACCCAGCTCACACGCCTCAAACAGGAGACGAGCAGGTATGTGCACAAACATCTAAAGACATACATGCTTATCATGAATTCAAATCATGAATTGGGCGTTCTGTGTTGCTCATTGTGTCGGTTTCTAAAATTATTATTATTGTTATTATTATTATTATTGTTATTATTATTATTATTTAATGTAGGGGGTTCAGAAGACATTTGGTGGAGACAAGGTCCATAACTCATCTTTATTAACATGCACATACTTGGGCAAAAACTGTTGCACTGTTACTAGTTTGCCTCAATAAACATGGAAAACCTCCATTTGACCTAAAAAACCTGTTTGACCTAAACAGAAGCTAAGCCAGAAGGGGTCCCTAGCATCCTCCTGGGCTAGGTCTCTGGGCTGTCTGCTGCGGCCAGCAGGGTGACTTAGTGCCCCTGGGTCATCGAGGGATGTTGAGGGGGTTCTGGAGCTGCTGGGTTGCCTTAACAATGCCTTTATGTCCCTGGAGAGCTGGGGTGGGGTGCTCTGTGCAGGGTCTGAGGCATTCCGGCAGTATGCAGTTAACGCCCTGATTTCTCAGCTGGCTAAAGCTCCCAGTCCTCGACTATCCGGTCATAGCCCTGGTCCCTTCCTTGCCTGCCATGCCACCGATGCAGGTGATGTGGCGCTGTTTGCCTGCACTAGAGCCCTGACTCCAGTCTGCCACTGGCTGCTGCAGACTTCCTTCTTGAGGTCAAGCATGGTCCCCACTTCTACTAGGAAATCTAAGCTGATGGGTGCGAGCGAAAACTTGTGTACTCAGCTTAGACCGGATGACAGTGAGATAGTGAGCATGGTGAGGTGTCTGCTGTTTATGCTGCACTTCACAGCCAAGCTTCCCTGCTAGCTTCTAGGAAAACACACTCTACGATAGCGCCCAGATAAAACTGTTGGCTCACGCTGTTGCTGGCTTGGCTCAGTCTTCACTGCGCTGTGACGCACTTCCACTGCACACAAACACAATAGTGAACCATGAACCAAAACGAAATAATGTCAAAGATTGACAACACCTTAATGATGACAATAGTGCACAATAATAACAGTAATAACATTGTTTTATTTACTTAGTGCCTTTCTCCAACACATGGTCTGGTAGCTTTAATAGGAGCACCATTCTAATACTGGGTAGTAACACCACTTTGCCCCCAGAATAGCTGTAATGTAATTTCAGCAGGTTTGTCAGATACACATTCATGCTGCGGACCTCCTGTTCAGGTGCACTTGGATTCAGATCTGGTTGACTGGGGAAGAGGATTGGTAAACAATGGCCATAAAAGGATACTGGATTTTGGATAAAAGGATATTGTCAGCCTACATACTCAGATGGGCTGTGGCATTCAAATATTGGGGGTTCAATGTTTGCTAAGAAAACATTTCTCATACCATTACAAGACCAGCAGCAGCTTGAGCTCTTCACTCAAGACTTGAACTTCATGCTTCATGAATTCATGCTGTTTACGCCTAATTATGGCCCTGCCTTCTGCATACAGCAGGAGGAATCAAGATTCAAGCAGGCCAGGCAGCATTGTTCTACTCTTGGGTAAGCGTGTGTTCCCACTGGAGCCTCAGATATACCCATTCTTGCCTGACAGGATGACCCAAAGTTGTCTTCTCCTGTTGTAGTCCATCTGTCTCATGGTTCTACATGTTGTAAATGTTTCACTGCTGTTGCAAAGAGAAGATATTCAAGTTACTGTAACCATCCTTGAGCAAGCCTGGCCTTTGACCTCTCTTATCAATAAGCATTTCAGCTCAGACCTGTCAGTCACTGTATGATCACATGCACAACTTATTTTTTCTCCATTCTGGTGTGTGATGTGAACATTAACTGAAGCTCTTGATCTCTGTGTCTGTGTGATTTTATGTATTGTGCTGCTGCAACACGTTTGGCAGACGCTCATAATAAAGTGGCCAGTGGTAAATTATGATAAACTCGCATTAATCTAGTCCAGCATTGCCACTAACCAGTTTGTGTCTGCCCATGCAGACTGCTGGAGGAACTGGTGCAGAAGGAGAAAGAGTACCAGCAGATGCTGAGGCAGAGTATTCAGCAGAGAGTGCATGAACTGGAGCTCTTCAGACTACGGAACCAGACGGTCACAGGTAATGAACTATACATTAGCATGTATGTGCACACACAAACAGCACCAGCAATCTATAACAAACCTATGTATGTCATGCTTTGAATATTTCATATCCTGTTGTTGATAATATCCTGTGCTCTCCTCTCTTCAGTAGAAACTGCTTCTCCCTCCATATTCCGGATCCCAGCAGACCCAGAACCAGACAAAGAGCTGACAGACTGGCTGAAGGAGCAGGGTGCAGATTCAGAGACCATAGACAAGGTGAATACTGCCTTTCTGTTCCAGCATGCATGGAGATCTCTAGGTTTATGTGATATAAGCCATAGCATATGTCTATCACTGTCTATTTATGTTCTGACATAATTGCAATGTATTTTTCCTAGTTTGTAATGGAGGAATATACACTGAATGATGTTCTGCATGACGTCACTAAGGAGGACCTGCGACATATGAGACTTCGGTAAGGACTTCCTTGAACAGTTTTAACCCTCCTAGGTCATTTCTGGCACATATGTCTGGAAATGTCAGTTTCTGCTTTTTAGAAATATGTACTTTGTGCTATATTAAAATAGTTCTCTGACTTCTAAATACTTAAATTTCTGTTTGTAAGTACAAAAAGAGATATTTTAATATCATTTGAATTCCATGACCAAATACTGTTTTGCGAAAAGAAAAAATATTTCTTTATATAATTTACATGTATTTTGTAATTTTGTTCACATAGAATAAAACAACAGTTTCAGGAAATAGCTTAGTGGACACTGAAATCTGTTGATACTGAATGTGAATTGAATCTCAGTGTACATTTTGCTTGGTCAGTTGGGGCAGCCACTGAAAAGGCCAGGGGCCCATGTGTGTGCCCAAAGTGGAACACACTTACCAACTCAATCAGTTGCTTTGGGTTCCTTAGAGATACAGAATAATAGTCCTAGTTTGTAATAGGTCTTGATTTTAAGAATGAACTGTTTGTATATTTATGCACTTACTAATAATTATTACAAATGATCGTATGATTATAAAAGTAGAACTTTAGCCTTTTGAAGATCAAGTTTCTGTCATTTTGTTGATGAGTCATTGAATAAAATTCTGCAGATGGTTTATAGTAATAGTCATCGGATGATGGTTCAATTAGCTTCATGTGAATCATAGCTATAGTGAAAGGTCACAGCAGTGCAAGAAAGCAGTAAGCAACAGTAGAGCTAGAGAAAGTAGAGTTGGTTTTGAAAGATATGTGTAATGCGAGACCTTTAGAACGGTTTCCGGGTTCAGTGTATGTTTTACAGTCAACACCCTTCAGTGGTAGTTGTTTAAGCTGCTGTACAATGCTTTCATTAAAGCTTCCTACAGTAGATGGCGCTGCCATTCTCCGGCACTTCTCCAAAGCTCCACTGGAGGTGGCACACTAGACTGTTTTCTGAATAATGAATACAGGAGCTCGGTGGCTCAGACGACATCGGGTATACTGATTTACAGTGTTTTTTTTTTCCCATAATGGGCAAAATTTCTCAAGGCATTGCAGTAAACTCCTGTTAAAGGTTACTTTCTGATTAATAAGTACTTTCAAATTTTATTAAAGCATGCATGTTTAGTTAAACGGTAACCAGTGCAGACCGGACTGTCACTTATGGACAGCTTGAAACCAGTTTTGATTATAAGATGACAGTATCACTGAAGTAATTCTCTGCACCTTATAGAAGGTGATCCTTTGTGCTGATGGAGGGATTGTACTCTATGGAAAAAGGGTGATGTGTGCTATGAAGAAGTGCTGGCTTGGTTTTGTGGTTTCATGAATAAAGGCTTCTAAAATGCAGACCCTGTTTTAGCCCTGCAAGCAGAAACTGCATTTCAGCAATCATTAAGTTTTTCAAAGTTAGAAACTAGTGTAAAATAATATACACTCCACTGTTAAATAAATGCTTTTCTTTATTGTTAATAATATTGAGTAATAATTATCAAGATGTTGTTATTGTATAACAGTTAAAGATCTTTCCATAAACATAAAAAACAATTATGATAATGTGGTGGATTAATACACAGTGTACTTGGCGTGTTATATAGAATTCACTTCAGCAAATTGGATTAGTCTGTTTTATAATTATTGTAATACAGACTTTAATTAATGTAACGCTGGGACAGGAGTATGTTTACCACTGTGTCATTCTTCTTCCAAACAGCAGCTGATATATGTTGACATTCTTACATGCCTTTTGCTGTGCAGCCACAATGGCACCTTCATTGTTGTACACTGCGCTTCATAGTTCCGCTGAACATTTTTAAAGGGAGACTGATCTTAACTGCAGACAGGTGTTATTCTCTAATTATGCGGTCATGCTGTTCTAACACATGCAGAATGTGGCTTGGCATTGTCATGTTGAAATCCCTGAAAATCACAGCGTGTAGAAGACAGCATATTTCAGTTGCTCCAAAATGGTGCAAGCTACTGTCGGTTGGAAACCAAATACACCTGCATATCATATCACACCTCTGGCTTTTGAACTTCATGCTGCTAACAGTCTGAAAGGTCTATTATTTCTTTGGCCCTGAGAAGACAATGTTTATCATTTCCATTAACAATCTGAAACCTTGGTTCAAGTCTAATATCTCGCTGTGTACTCCACTACATTACAGCCAAATATCTCCTTCCTTTTGGTGTATATGTGCATATAAACGTAACATGTCCAAACAAAAGAAGTGTGAAGTGAGCCCACCAATCAGGGTACAGCGCTCACTTTGTGTTGAGCTTGTTTGGACCTGTTGGACAGAGCCTGGTTCTAGCTAATGGAACCTGTTCTCCTTCAGTGTTCTGTGTCTATGATAATTTGAATAGACATCAGTGTCAGACTAATTAATGACCTTCTGATTGGTGGACCGAGAGTGACACTAGAGTCTCTTCACCTAAAATATTAGCAGTAAAAGTAAAATCAGAGAAACCATAAAAAACAAAGGTTTATAATGTAGAACTGTAAAAATAAAATAGAAAATAAAATGTGGAAGGTTGTAGCTATGAAGTGTTAAATTGATTTAGTCTTTCCCTTTATGCACAAACATTTCTCTGGATACCCTGAATATTTTTTTATAACATTGCGCAATGTAGTCAGTGAAATTCCTAAAATCTTCGCTAGCACTTAGAAGAAAGATGTTTGTGAAATGTTGAATTGTTTGCAGATTTTTTAAATTATTTTTTTAATGTTATTTATTTTTATTGGCAGTGGCAAGCCTCATCTCAAGGACGCTTAATCCCAGATGCTTATTTTTATACTCAAGCATGATCTGATTTTTCATGATGTTTCCAGCCTAGTCTTGTTGTAAGATGAAGCAGGCATTGATGTGAGTGCATATTTGTAAAATAACTATAAGCTAGTTTTTGGCTTACAGTCCTAACTTCTTTTTTCAAACTGAGGTTTGTACAAAATAATATAATGTAATAGATTTCTTTTTACTTTGGAGTATGCCTGCATAAAGTCAACACACTTTCATGCATTTTCTCTCTCATTCAATCTCTCTCTCTCTCTCCCCAGTGTGGTCTAATACATGTACAGCAAATTGGTCTTGCTCTTGGCCATGGCCAAAATACAAAAGACAGTGTGTGCAATGAAAGTAAAAACAGAAAGCAGTGATTTGTAGATCTACTATGACCTGTATTTGAATGAAAGGCAGTGCACAGATAGTCACGACTTCATTGCCGGTTATAAAGGTGTTATTTCTCATCTTGAAATTGATCTTTGTAACATGCTTCCAGGAAAAGGAAAAAGCTGAGTTAGAGCTATTTAAGTGGAGTGTTATAAAATGTTCACCTGGAGCAGGTAACACCAGTGTATGCCTCCCTATAAAACAGCCATCCAAGAAAGGTCTCGTCCTTTAAAAGCCAGGATAGGTTGAAACTTGCCACACTGCCAAAAATGCATCAACAAAAAAAGTGCAAAAGACAAAACAAACGTTTCAATTTGATACTAAAGTTAAAGCTGATTTACTGATCACTCCTTTCTGTTTTTATTTTTAGAAGCTGGTTTGTCAAAAGAAAGTGTGCCAAAGGAAAACTATTAAAAAAATAGAGAGTTTAAGAGCATCTTATTTGTGGAAACAGTACTAAATCAGATAAAAAGCACCCGGGTTATCTACAGATAACGTGCACTGACATACTTGAGGGATGACAGCAGGAGGACTGGCACGTTGCCTCTCAGTCATATTCACTATGCATGAAGCTGTTCTGCAGAGGCTCCTAGCCAGAAAGTAGCTCTTTAGTTCAGTTATCAGATCGGGTTCAGGCCTCTACTGTATCATATGTTGATCGTATGTGCATGTCCATTGAAACAGTGTTTTTGAATGTGTGTTTTACAGTGGTGGGGTGCTGTGCCGTATATGGAAGGCCATCCAGAGACATCGCAGCAGAGATCAGAGGAGAATAAGGAGCAGTGAGCCGAGCTCTGAGGGATGAGCAGAGCCCCTGAGTTCTCCTTCTAATAGACTTCTGAATCAGGATGATACTTGCGTGCCAATCAAATCATGTTCAGAGCACCTGTCCTATTTAAAATCTCTCCAAGCAACTCACTCGACGGGTTCATGCGTAAAAAGAACCACGGCGCCTCAGATATGCATGGAGAGCTTCATTTTTCCTCTCTCGGAACTTTCCATTGACCTTCAAGGCTTCCAGAACGTCTTTAATTGGTTTTTGTTTTTCAGTCACGAGAGAACGAGCTGGTTCATTGGGCATGCAACTTCTGCGGCGTGATCCACTGTCGTGCTTTCTCAGCAGCCATTTCTCCGATTCTCACAGCCGTTCTGACATATAACCCTCTAAACCTGACTCGAAGAAATTCTTTGTCAGAGGCTGAAAATGGAAAATGAATCGACTTTCCCTTCTTGGAAGATTGGAGTGACTCACGTCAGAGTGATAAGCGCTTGTTCAGAAAAACAGCAAGTTGAACTGATCATCAGAGTTTGAGAGTTGACAGCGTTCCTGTTCTTGCAGTACTTAACAGAAGTCTGTGAAGACTTGAAATCCTGTGGTATTTGAACGTCTGTGCAAGTGCACCACTACACTTACATGTGCATATATTTAGGTATAATTCTAAATATACACAATAATACACAGAATAAATAGTCCTGATTTATAGAAATGTCAGTTGGAATCTGTTGAGGGTTCCGGTATAATAGGGCTCGATAGTAAGTGCATGTCATTTGCATGCGTTTCACCTCAAACAGACGATAATAGGTTTTGGAGCAGGCTGTCTCAGAACTCTATATTTTGCGAGAATTGTGTTTTTTGCTGTCGGCGTTCCCCCTGTAGTGGGTGGGTGACTGTCTTAAATACAAATCACATCTTGAGCCCTTCATAGAGAGCTGTACATGTGCATTTGTTGACAAACTGAAGGTGCCTAATCCAACTCATCTTTGCGTGCAAGCGCAACACGCAGGCATATGGGTCCTACAGATTACACTCATGGTTTTTAGTTGTTTCTGTGTGAAAGTAACAAATAGCGTGAGTCGAATCTTTAGCTTCCATATGCCTGCGTGATGCGCATACACGGGTATTAGAATTTGACCTGGTATGTGCAGTGCACTGTCCGCAGTCAGCTCAGAAAGCTGTGTGATCTCGGTAAAGCAGATAAGATTGAAAGTCCTTTTTGGTTTTGTTGAGCAGAAGGAGTGTTGCTTCTTGTTGTGAAGAGATTGCAGATTGGAGAGGAAGATGGTAAAGGTGTTCAAAACCCCGCCATCTCACTTCAGGAATGCACTGACATCAGAAGAGAAAGAGTCAGGTCGACTTGTGAGGTAATATTACAGGATTTTGTAGCAGGAGGTTTAGAAGGCTTATTTAGAGTGAGATTCACAAAGACTGACCAAACCTTCTTTGCCTGCAGCCTGAAACAGGACTGAGGTTAAAAGGACTTTTGGTGTCTAGAAGAACTGCAAAACACAGTGAGACCGGAATGACACAGATAAGGTTACAGCCTACAGTCTTTCATAAATAACGCTGGTAGAGATAAACACCGCTGTTGGGTGGTTGTTGTTGTTGTTGTTGTTTTCCCGTTAGCTGTAAGACTGTCTCTAGGAGAGACTGAGATCTCTCTGATCTCTTTTACCTCTCACCAACAAGAAAAAGCCAGTCCCTTGATTTACTCTTGTCCGGACTCACTCTCACTCACTCTCTCTTTTTCTCATCCTTGCTTCCTCCGAAGGTCTTGAGTACACTCCTCCGAAGTTAAATAGAGCTGTAACAGGTGTTGCAGGCCCAGAGTGAAAATCCCATCTCCCATCCCCCACCCCCCCTTTGATACGTACCATCAAAACTGTTCCATCAAATCTTGCTGTAGTTACAGCAGTCTGGTTTTCGTGTGCTCGGCCTGTGCTCAAAACAAAACATGTCTGGAAGTAGTTACTGAAGACTGTAATAGTTTTTATTATTGTATGATGGAGCACACAATATAAATATATACTAGATTCGAAAGATGCTGAAGAAAAATGGACATTTCACAGTTTTACATCAGGATTGTATTATATATTCAGGGGTTACACATTTCACATTTATAAATTCATAGTTACATATTTAAATTTTATTGACCTTTATATTCAGAATTATTAATTTATTAATGTTTATATCAAATACTGTCATTTTTAGAAATAATGTAAAGAAGCCCTGAAAGACTCTGGGTTCATATATTTTCGTTGTTTTCTTGTGATGTGATGACGAGTTACTAAAAGGGTGCTAAGCAAGATCGTCCAGCATCTAAAAGTCCCACAAAGACAAGTATGTCTTTTTTTTCTCAGTCTACACATGTGCAAAAACCGGTACACGCAGAACCGCAAATAAGCAAACAGCGTTAACATAACAACAGCGTTAACATAGCAACAGCCAGATGCCAGCAAAACACATCAGGATGCTAAAACCATATACATCCTTGACAAAATGAAGACCTTGAATATTGTTCATTTTTTTAGAGGATGCATGTCCATGCTGCGCAAAAAACAAGGATCTAGATTTTTGCGATTTTTGACATTCCAGCTAATTGAAACAGCTGTCCTTTACAGTGTGTGAAACTTTCACGATGATCATCATCTCTTCTAATGAAATCTCTTCACCTTAACTTCTCTTGAAAGTAAATAATGTTTTTGCTCTCTCCTGTAAAGTTACCATTTTGGAGATGCTTGTTTTTCATTGGACAGCAGCAATATTGGTATTTTCCGGTAAATCAGCCGGATGATGTTTTAGTTTGATATATCTATCCAGTTTTATCTGATGTTTAAGTTTACCGTGACTCATATAGTCCCAGGTTTTCCCATGATCTCAGTACTCAAGTGAATGTAGACGTGTTGAATGAGTCCGACTCCCTGCAGTTATTGGACATAATTAAAACTGGAGTAGGGGATTTTGTAGAAACCAGGAAGGGTAAGCTAGTTTTTAAAAACACCTGCTCCTTTCAGCCCTCCTTCTAAAGCCACTCGCACAAATACACATGAATATGCATGGCCTGACTAGTCCTGGCAGAGAGCGCTGGAGAGAGGTACATAATGCGTTGAAGACGGTTGAAGAAACTCATCCCCTCATTTTTAAAACAGCCCGTTTAAAGCCTGTACAGACTAACAGAAGACAAATGCTGTAACGTGGGCTGTTTCATCCAGGTCTGGTCCATGCTCAGGTTTATTTCCAGGCTCACCAAATGAAGCAGCAATACAATAGGCTCACTTACTGCTGGGGTCCCCTCTCTAGAAACCCACCCTCTTCAAAAAAAAGTGCTTGGACAAGTGAAATTAAGCTGAGATAGGTAGATTGACAGACAGGTAGGCCATCCAGTCATTTCATTCGGTCTGAGTGAAATGACTGAATGAGGTTTTTACAGTCCTGTGACCTCCACACGTCAGGACACTTGATTTATTGATTACACAATCACTTACTCCAGCTCAGCTCAAGTCAGTGTTGGTGAAATGATCATTTGGTACTTTTTATCAGCATCAAAAACCTAATAAAAAACTTTTTTTTAATAATTTGTTTTTGTGAGATATCAAAATAAATTGTCATCTCAAAGAAGCAAAACTTTAATCTATAAAGTATACAGTACATCGTAGTAGCTCAAGAAAATAGTTTACGCTGTGATAAAGACATAAACAACTCGAGATTTCCACAAGAAAACCGTAAATAACATATATGCAAATCTGCAGCCTTTTAGGGCTTCAGTAGGAACGTCTGGACAAAAGTTCAGCCAACCTCTTGGAGCCGGGCCGAGCAGCCTCAATACATAAGCAGCCACTCTGATTGGTGTAATAGTGATGCTAATTCTCTGAGCCAACAGCATGTACTGATTGAACGCTACTGTATTTTGAGTATGCTTGATTTGAAAGTTGGAACTGCTGTGTAAACAGGAACAGCTGGGATCCAGGAATATTCCTGCAAGATGTGATTTTTCTTTAAGCGAGTCGGAAGTGTTACACTGGACACTTTACAGGAAACTTGAATATGTTGCTTCAGTGTAGTGAAAGTGGCGTGGTGTTCCACAGATGTTCCACAGCTTGGGCTGGGTTGGGTTGAACTATGACACCTTGCACAATAAGGTAGACATTTTTTCCGTGCACTGCGTATTTGTACAGAACGCAGAGTTACAGAGAAGCAATCAGAAAGACATTACAGGCATGTATCCGCGGCGCGCTGCTGATGAGGTAACCCGATACTCTTCATTCACAGTTCCATTGTATCGCTCACCTGTGATGCCTCACAAACCATTGTGTGCTGCCTCTTCACAGTGGAACCGCCAGCGCTGATAAGTGAAGCTGCTGAGATTCATGTTGCATGATGTAAGCTGGAATCTGATGTTACAGCATCTTGAAAACAGCCGAGAGCAAACCACTTCTCCTGTGGGACTGTGAACGTATGACTTGTGTCTTTTTTTTTATTATTTTATTTTCCTGTGGGGTTTAATGTACCAAGAACAGTTGTAATTTGTTGTCACATGACCTTCTCCAAACTGTCCCTGGGCTCTTGTTGTGCCTTTAAGACTGTTATATGTAAATGAACTGTGCTCTGATTGGCTGGCCTGGATTGTGCCTGCAGTTTGAGCTGAAACACTGCTTACAGGTCCTGAGGGGGCGGGGCTGTGAGCTGTATATGTGTGGACTTCTGTACTTACACAGCATGTGGAACTTCTGAAACACAGTGGAACTTCCTACATCCATACTACTGTACATCAAACCGGAGGCGTTTCGGTTGTCCGTGTTATGAGCCTCTTAATGCTCGCTCCGATTCTTTTGGCCCTGCAAACATCAGCTGCCCAAGTCAGAACCGAACAGTCGAACGACTAAGACCAAAGCACCCGAAGTGCCGGTACCTGAACTGTTTCTGTGTATTTTATTTATTGTGGGTTTTTTTTGCCATGTCGTGCGTGTACATGTCGTCTCCTGTGTATGGACTTGTATCTGTTTATTGTGAAGGTGTCGATGTTTGGAACATGTATGTTCCTGTGCCTTTTAGATTATCATCGTTATGTGAGTGCCTTTGGCCCTTGATAAGGTTTTGGAATAGGATCTGAGACGTTTCATACAAAGCCCTGGAATGTGTGAGGGGTCTGCAGCTAAAATGGGAAGTATGTCACTTGCTCTGAACTATATGAACTTTGAGCATCCAAATAAACTCAGAACTTCCACAGTTCGTCCATCCTGGGACTGCTTTGACTGTAACCATGCAGACGAGTGGCGGCTCTTAGCCTTAGCTTTATTGGCAGCTTTTGTTGAGTTGAATAAATGAAGTTGGCGAATAGAGTCTTAGGGTAAAGTTTGTTGGTTCTCTAAGTACACAAAGCTGCACATTTTAATGCGCACAAAATATGAATAAAATGACAATATTATTATGAATATAATCATTATTATGATTTTTTTTTTCATTCATCAAAAAAGCTGCATTCGTTTCTTCTCAGCATGGTGTCTTTGAGGAGGGGTGTGAACTGTTTTCACAGCCAGAGGTTTCACCCACCATTGCTCGTTGGCAGGTCAACAGGCTATGCTTACATTGCAGTTGTAGATTCCGACTGAGATGTTAACATATACATTCTTCTCAACAAGCTGAAGGAAACCTCCGTCCGCACATGCTCAGAGTACCGTTCATGTTAGTGTTACAGCGCTCATCATCAAAAGAACAGCTGCACCCAGAAGGAGGTGTGGGATTGCAGTGCTATGGGGAAGGAAGATAAAGGTTACCAGGAACAATAAATGATGATACATTTAGACTGATATGATTAATATTTATTGAGCTACACATACAGAAGTAGTGTCTCTCAGTATGGCATCGGGCCGCCATGTTTGCTAACGCAACACGCCAGATGTCTCAGCATGGAGTTGTAGAAGTTCCTAATGGTGTCCTGTGATAATCCATCCCATGCAGCTTGAATATCCTCACACAGTTCCTACAGATGGTGCGGTAGGGGTGAAGGTGGAGTGACACCAGTCCTTCTGGACGTGTGACGCATGACAACAAACCGTTCATCTTGGTGCTGACCACGGTGCCTCCACACACAGATTCGTTGTTCGTCTCCACCAAGACAAAAGCAGGACTCGTCACTGAAGACGACCCGCTGACATTCTGAGTCACTCCATGACAGTCTGGCCATTGCAGTCTTCGGCGATGTTGAAGTTGTAGTCCTGTGTGGTGCAGCCATCTGCCAATGGTGCTGGCACTAACAGGATAACTCATGGAGGGATCACTGCTCACCGACTGTCCACAATCGTCGGAAAATTATTGGCTCTCCTTTCCCGTGTTTTGTGTAAGTCTCCCAGATCCTTCATGTCGCTGGGATGTGCCTTCTCTCCACTGCCGCCCCACTACTGCTGTTATTCCAGATGTGTGTTTATATCCAGAAAGCAGGCACGGATCAACTACTGGTGACAGTTGTAGCGGAGGTTCTTCAGCAGGCTGAGTGTCGCCATTGTTGCCTTTCCTGTCCTCAACAACCTACAAGCTCACAGATGGCATCACGGTTCAAGTGCTAAAGAACCTGCTATTCTTTGGTTCCAGCTGGGAATAAACTTTTCAGGTTCCGAACCTATTCAAAACCTGTTCAAAACTAGGTGCATGAACCGTAACGGAACCTGCTCCACCTTGCTGGAAAAGGGCTATGAGTGACCTGAGCTGTAGTTTAGCTGTGTAATGCGGTGATTTGAGACCATCTGTGTTTAATGTGCTGTATAGCAGGGGTTCTCAACCGGTTCAACCTCGCAGCCCACCTGTTTATAACCTAAAAGCGTTGCTGCCCACAAGAATGCAAAAAGCTTTTTAGGTAAAACTGTTATTCTGACATACGTTGGCTCGTCTCGCGGCACATATATATAGCAACAGCCATCGTAAGAGCATTCTTACTCCGTGCACCATGTCTGGCTAGGAGGTGACTAGCTTTCAGGACACACTTGGACTGTGATGCTTTAGTTTTAGCACTGCATGTGGGTGAAACCACACTCCACATGCTGAGATTTTGGGTTAGCCGCATCACCTCGCCTAACCCCACACCGGGCAAATCCATATTTGGTGTAGTCCGGGTTCTACTTGCAGCGTGACAACATTCTTTCTTCGTTTAAGAAGCTTCTCCCTCTTCGGTTAGCTGCTAATTGTCCGAATCAGGCACCTGCGTTGTCTCAAACTGATGACGTTTAATTTGCCTTGAGCTACTTCAGTGCTATGTTTTTATGTGTGCATTAATATTGTGGCGTTGGAAAGACGCAGCGGAGGCGGTGGGAAACATTTCAGCACTTTTTATTGAAAGGTACAAAGCGCTTCCCAAATGGGTGGAGTTAAAGAGCAGAACAAGACCCCTTGGGGTTACTGAATGGCTGCAACTGCGGCCAGGCCACTAATATCACAGGTGATCTGATACATGGTATATACTAAGCGCACACACATTATCACCCCCTTAAGATACCCAACAGCACTTGTTTACTTATACCACACACGCATAACAGAACGAACTGGCAACACCCTATACAACCTGTTTACAAGTCCCCCAGCGAGCCCTACACCGCTGTATGCAAATCCAGCTCTTCTCATTGGCCGTCCCTACTCGGCACATGCCGACGTCACGCCTCGGTGCGGAAAAGCCCGTGTGAGCTGGCCGTTCGCCACAATATTAATGTTTATTTACTGTTTGTGATGTAAAGTCCTGTTCCGGCCCACTATGGACTATTTCCTTTCCCCAAAGATGGGCCTGTAGACCACTAGACGGCGCTTCACGGTCCACTGGTGGTTCCGGCAAGTTGAAGAAGCCCTGCTCTATAGCTAACGTAAAGCCACTGTTGTTCTTTCGCTCATATACGTACCTGAGCAGCGTTATTACGAGCTTTACAATCAACCATCCTGCTAACTAATTCAACCCTCTTAAAGCTAGAAGCATAAACTGCATCTCCTGTGTTTCTGGCTCCCACCATGCTGAATGTTACAAACGTCCTTATTTGGACTGCTGGTCTGTTACTTGGGCTATTCCTGTTCAGCTGTGTCCATGGACATGTTCCATGGCAACTGAGTCATCAGTCCGATTATCAGGCTGCATGTCAACATGGATGCAGAGTCACAACAGTTCACACACAGAGAGCCAACGGTGTTGTAGCTAATTTGATAACAGAATTATGGAGACAGATATTTTAGTTTATCATATTTGAAAGTAGAGAGAGAATAGCCACAAGTGGTCTGCAGAATGAGATTATTAGCTTGCTTTCTTTGGTGTGGGTGTGTGTGAGGGTCTCACTGGATAGACATTTCACTTAGTGCCATCTCTTATGGCACCCTCTGAAATAAATCAGCTCGTTAATAATATAAATATATATTTCCTGACTATTTCGTGACTAACTGCAGGTTAACCGAGGTCGTCAAGTCCGACAAAAGGACATGAGAATGTGCTACATGTATACATATAGATAAGATAGCTGCTACAGTAGCTTCTGTAGATCACAGCCACCAAGTGTACATGCTCAGTCAGGCTACACATTCAGAGAAGTGGCTATAATGCATGTTTTGCTTCACAGGACAAGAGAAGTGAGAAACGTTTAAATATATAAAGCATAACTTGCTCGAACTTTATTTAGGTAGGCTGAAAGTACCGCATAATGCTTCATGCATAGCCAAGACAAGAAAGCGTAGGGGCATCCATACAGCGGAAAACCAGATTCCGCTGGCTTTGCTGGAGTAAGCGTTTTTGACGTAGTATGTACACACTGTGGAAAAGCAAATGACGGAAATGAAATTCAGAAGTTTAGACCAGAGTGTTTCAGCCTTTGTTTGACCTTGCGGACTATTACACGCCCTGCTCTTAGAGTGATCTTTGTTGGTGTGCCGCTCCTGGGGGGGGTAATAATGGCCTTGCATTTCCTCCATTTGGACCCAATCTGCCTGACTGCGGTTTGATGGAGATGGTTTTATAACCTTTTCCAGCCTGATGAGCATCAACAACTCCTCTTCCGAGCTCCTCGGAACTCTGTGTTGTTCATGCCATGACACTCTTCCACAGGCATGTGTTGTGGAAGATCAGACCTTGATAGATCCCTGTTCTTTAAATACAACAGGGTGCCCACTCCCACCTGATTATCATCCCATTGCTGGCGGGGTGCTGGAGCCTATCCCAGCATTCAAAGGACTAGGGCTGCCCTCTAGAAGTCGGCGAGTTGAATCGTCAGTCGGAGACCCTTTAAGTCGACTGAGAACAGTGACGAGGTTTATTTTTTTTTCTTTCGTAAAACAGACAAAAGCTTACAAAAATGCACAAGAACTTTAAGAATGTAAAAAGACATTTTAATAATTATTAAAAGGGGAATAATAAATATATATTTAAGTTCTAACTGGTATATGACGCATGCTTGATAAAAAATTAAATCCACGTGACAACGTGCGCTGGCGGTTCACCGTTGAAGGAAGCTAAAGCTGTGAAGCTGAGAAACACGGGTGGAACGATGTCTCAGAAGAAGTCTGGAGGAGCTTTTGAAGAAGAGAATCCGAACAAATTAAAGCTAATTCTGCTCGTCATTTAGTCAGACATCGAACACTGCTTCAAACCAGTGAGCTGACTTTCGTTTTAGACATAATGGCTGTTTGCGGTGAAGGAAAAACGGACCGAAGACGTTTGTTTTATTATAATTCCATTATTTTAGAACCTAAATTACAGATATTTTTATTTATTCGTTTACAGCTAAGATTATTTTATTTAAAGATAAGTACAGTCACTTAATATGCCTGCCGATAAACAAGAAATAATTATTTCAGCGCAGGTGATATAATAATTAAACGGTTTCAGGTCTACCGTTCTTCTTTTCATCTAAAAATAATTTAAATATTGACTAATTTGGTTTTATTTAGGAGTTCATTATTTATGAGAGATGAAAGACGAAGGGGCATCCTACTGAAGAAGCTGTTAAAAGTGAAATTAAACAGACAGGCTAGAAGCGCTAATTTTAGCATAAATATGTGCTCACTGCCGGACGCTATATTCTGTAATTAAATCAGGCTCCAGATCGTTCATCATATGCCACGTCTCTTTTAGTTCAAAAATATGATCCTGTGACTCTGCTGACTTTCTAAATGAGGAGGACATCAGATCTGAAACGTATGCAGATTGATTTACTGATTACTAGATAATGTATATGGAGAAAAAACATGAACGAATAGTCGAATCGGCGGCCAGGACGGGCGAATCTGATTCAACTGACAAAATTCTCACTCGGGTACAGAAGGACAGAAGGCAGGAAACACCTTGAACAGGCCAGCAGTCCATCACAGGGAAGTAAGAGAAGTAGTAAAAACATCCTGTTTAATTATAAGCTTGGAAAATTATCATGTGTTAGGTTCTGAGGGGTTCAGGTTCCTAAAGGCACATTCAGGGAGAACAATAAAACATGGTGATAACGTACCGTACAGGTGCTCTGACTGACATCGTTACACATTTGTATCTAATGAATGATATTATCTCAGAATGGTGCATGTTATGTGGAGCAAAATAGGCTGTATAGCATTGTCCGCAATAGAGGAAACCCGTTATATGTGAAGGGAAGGGAAGAATACCACATACGGTAAAAGGCCAGATTCATGAAACTCAACAGTAACAGAGCTAAGTCACCCAAAAGGGGCGACACGGTAAATCAAAGCAGTTTAGAAAGTCACCCTGGCAGTGGTTAGCGCTCTGGCGTCCTTTCAAGAGCCCATCAAAATGCATATGTGAATGAGCTTATATACAGGTGCTTAAAGGTGTGTGGACCCTTTATAATTCCCCATATTTATATTTATATGCCTTAGAGGGATTTTAGCCTGTTCCTCCATACAAAACTGCTTCAACTCTGTTATGTTGGTGGGTTTCCTCCCATGAGCTGCTCATCTCAGGTCCTCCCTCCACAACATTTCTGTGGGATTAAGATCGGGACTGTGACTTGACCATTCCAAAAACTCTATACTTCTTTGACCGTCTTTGGTAGAACGACCTGGGGACTTAGGGTGGGAGGCATGACCCACGTTCACTTGAGATTGAGCTCATGAACAGATGTCCTGACATTTCCTTTAGAGTTTTGCTGGTATAATCCAGAACTCGTTGCACCATTAATGATGGCAAGCCGTCATGGCCCAGGTGCAGCAAAACAGGCCCAAACCATGATACTACCACCACCATGTTTCATAGATGTATGGTTTTTTATGGTGGAATGTAGTGTTCTCTTTTCTCCGGATATAAGGCTAACGCCCCCCCTTAGCACACTGACTCGCAAAACCCCAGGATGTTTCCGTTGGACTGCCGAAGCCCAGCAGGCATTTGCCTCACCACCGCACCAGTTCTCCAACTACCCGACCAAAGGGCACTGTTCATCGTCTAGGTGGATGCCTCCGATATTGGTGTGGGTGCAGTGCTCTCACAGCAGTCGGGCATCCCTGACAAGCTCCATCCCTGTGCGCATTATTCGCACAGGTTGACACCCACGGAGCGGAATTAAGACGTTGGGGATCGGGAGTTCCTTGCCATTAAGCTGGCCCTGGAGGAGTGGCGGCACTGGCTGGAGGGGGCTGAACATCCGTTTGTGGTCTGGACGGATCACAAGAACCTGGCCTACATCAAACAGGCCAAGCGCCTCAATCCGTGTCATGCTCGCTGGTCCTTGTTTTTTGGCCGGTTCGTCTTCATCCTTACCTACAGACCGGGCTCTAAAAAAAAAAAACCTCAAGCCCTATGCCCTCTCCCGTCAGTGGGCCCCTCCAGAATCCTGCCCGGAGCTGGAGCCTGTCATTGAGGAGGCCCAGCGACGGGAGCCCCATCCAGGTGGGGGGGCCTCCTGGGGCGTTGTTTGTTCCTGCCGCCACGGGTCTGCCAGCGCCCCAGGGTTACACGGTAATCCTGGTCTTTGGTTGACCGATTTTCGAAGGCCTGCAAGTTAGTGGCTCTTCCTGGGCTTCCCTCCGCTAGACAAACGGCGGAGCTGCTTATGCAGCATGTCGTGCGTGTCCATGGGATGCCCAGTGATCTGGTGTCTGACCAAGGACCCCAGTTCACGAGCTGCTACTGGAAGGCCTTCTGGAACTCATGGGGGCGTCGGTAAGCCTCTCGTCGGGCTTCCACCCCCAATCCAACAGTCAAACGGAGCGAGTCAACCAGGACCTAGGTCAGACCCTCCGCTGTCTGGTGGCAGATAGCCCATCATCCTGGGCCAAGCCCCTGCCCTGGGCCGAATATGCCCACAATACGCTCGGGCACTCCTTGCTGGGCATGTCCCCTTTTGAGTGCCAGTTTGGGTACCCGCCACCCATGTTCCCCAAGCAGGAACACGCGGTCGGGGCCCCGCCTGCGTATACCGCTGGCTTCTTGACTCGCTTCGAGTCCCGGGCGGGACCCAGTACCTGGTGGACTGCGAGGGGTATGGTCCTGAGGGGAGGTGCTGAGTCCCGGCCCGACACATCCTGGATCCCGAGCTTATTCGGGCATTCCAGTGCGATTGTGCGGCCGGCTTAGGGGCTTTGGAAGCCGCCCCTAGAGGAGAGGGTCCTGTAAGGGTTCGGGCGGTGCCGCCTGCTGCCAGCAGAGGGCGGCAGCGGCGGTGCCATCCTGAGGCAACTACAGCCTGGAACTCCAACCCCCAGATTGCCCCGGGCTGATCACCAACAAGCTACACCTGAGGCGCCGGCTATACATAAGTCCCCACCGAACAGCCGTCACCGCTACAATACGGTACGGTATTACCCAAAGAAGAGAAAAGAAAAGAAACAAAAAAGAAAAAGAAAAGAAAAGAGGCAAGACCCCTGCTGCAAAGGAAGAGGCAAGCTGGGCGCATAGAAAATAAGTAAATAAATAAAGAAGAAAAGGCGCGAGTCAAACTGAACGAGAGAAAACTCAAAAAGGCAAAAAAATAAAAACGTTAAGGCTCAGAAAAGAAAAGATTGTTTTGGTTCTTTTAGAAATACTCTCTTTTGTTTGACCATGCCACTGTTGGCGTCTCCTTTGTTTGAGCTTCCCGCCCTTTTCTCCTTCACTAAACCCCTTCTGACTCGCCTCACATGTACCTGCGCTTAGTGCAGCGGTAGCACATGGGGCCATCACTACTGAGTCGGGGGTTCGATCCTCAGCCCAGTTTGCACAACCGCTTTCCCCGAAGCAGTTCACTCCCCGCACGCATCGTTTCACGTGCATCCATATCCAGGAAGCCCACTTGCTTGCAGTTAAACCTTTACATCGGCGCAAACGGGTTCCCGCCCTGCGCTTGGGTCCACACCCCCAACCGCGCCGTTAGAGTTGCCATTGAATTCAATCTGCCCAGGAGTACGCTTTTCAGCAAACGCCTGAGAATAAAGCTTGGAGCCTTTTCTCTTTAACGCAGAACCCAACGTCTGATAGTTTTTATGGTAATTTTTGATGGTAATTTTATAGGAACAGAGGTGTTTTGTTTTGATGCCTGGCCTGCTCTTGGAGTGATCTTTGTTGGTGTCCCACTTCTGGGGAGGGTAATAATGGTCTTGAATTTCCACTATTGGTTCACAGTCTATATGACTATGGACTGGTGGAGTCGAAACTCTTTGAAGGTGGTTTTGTAACCTTTTCCAGCCTGATAAGCATCAACAGCTCTTCTTCTGATCTCCTCAGAAATCTCCTTTGTTCTTGCCATGGTACTCTTTCACAAGCATGTGTTGCGAAGATCAGACTTTGATAGATGCCTGTTCTTCAAACACAACAGGGCACCCTGTTTCCTGATTGTCATCCCATTGCTTGTAAAGGCCTGGCTTTAATTTCACCTTCAAATGATCTGCTGCTCCCTAAAGGTTCACCAACTTTCCCCACTCACAGATATGAAATACTGGATCGTTCCCCTCAATAAATAAAGCACCAGGCGTAATACTGTGGTTGTATTTGTTTAACTGGGTTCTCCTTATCTAGGACTTGAAAATCTTGTGAAAATCTGATGAAGTTTTAGGTCAAATTGTCATGCAGAAATGTAGGCAATTCTAAAGCCTTCATGAACGTTCATGCGCTAAAGAACCAAGCCTAGAAATAAAACAAGTTTTGGAATATTGTAGCACACGAGATTTCATTTCTCGCTGGTAAGAATTATAGACTAGACTACCTCCGCATTTCATACGTGCCACAGAGGACAGGAGCATGATGCCTGTCTGATTGTATCATGGCGGCCTCTATTCAGATTTTACGTTTAGTTCGCCGCCTGTCTGCACACGCCACGATAAACAAGACGTTAACTTCTCAAGTGTTTCCAGATGAACTGCTGTATGTACATTCACATTCATCTTCACCAGACCATTAAAGCTGCCATTGAATGCATGTGTTCTGCCTTTTGAACCTCGATGATCACACAGGACGGTAAAACAACCTCCGTGTAAATAAGCTGGGTCCGCAGGCTAGTTAGTTAGCTATGCTAAAGTCAGTTATTTACCCATACTAGCTACTTGCTTTCCATCTCGACATCAACACAATGTAAATTAAAGTATGGATGTGGTGATACCACTGCTGGTATCAGATCAAATGGAACAAGAAATACCAAGGCTAATATCCTGATACTACATTGATATTTCCAACAATGATCAATGATGTATACAATTTAACATTCATAATTTATATAATTATATCAAATTTATATACAATTATAACGGAAATAGTCTGACATTAATATTGGATACACTTTCAGTTCTTTTTAATACCATCACTTAACAAACTTCAATTCATTATTCAGTAATATTGAAGTTATACGTTCACTTAAATGACTGCTTTACATGTCAACTGAACATTTAGTAACTAAATATGTATTCATTAAATTGATATCTGAATAAATACACTACCAGTCAATAGTTTAGACACGGTTCCTCATAGAAGGTTCTCCTTATGCTTCTCTTAATGCTTTACTGTAGAATAAAATTGAAGACATGGAATTACGCAGTCCACCTTAAAAAACTCCAAAATGGAACTTTACAGGAGGATGAACCAGCTTTCTTAACCTGCAGTGGAGGCTGATAGAACAAGGTTTATTTGTAAGCAGTTTTGGAACAATTCTATTGGTCGGTCCCTCATGAATATTCACTAAACTGAAAGGAGAACTAGAGCTTTTACACTGTGCAGGAAAAGTTTATTATATTTTGTGTAACGTCTCAAGAGTATATGTGGTATATCAGGATATGTACTGGTTCAGACTCGCATCAGTTGGAGCTGTTAAGTGTAAGCCTGTAGAGTCTGTAAGCTCACCAACAACATCCATTTAGTTGAGTGTGTTGAAACTTTACTAAGAACACTTGAATGTTCATTCTATATTTACAATTTTATGTTATCAAAAATTTGCCAGAAAAAAAAAACTCCAATACTGCAATAACTTATCTCTTGGTCTGGACGCTGTAGCCTTTCCGCATCACTGGCCATGGTGTTTCACATCCCTCGTCAGCTCATTTCCATATATCATTAATTGCAAAGTGAGGAAACGGCTCAAGTCTGTTAGTTTGTACCCCGTCTACTATAACATAACTTGTACTACTGGAATTTTCCATGGGGGTCTCGTTCTGAATTTTGGTGGGCGTGTGAAATTAGCATGTTGAAACAAACTGGTTTCAGTAGTTCAGAGAAGACTATGACAGGGTATAGCCCTATTGGAATGTGGTTAGTTTTCCATGGGGAGGTGGGGTAATTCCTGGGGTCCCTCAGTGACTGTAGTCCTGTCCAAATGTGCCATGTCAGTCATTTGTACTGACTGTGCGCTCCCGCCTCAGTAAAGTTTCAGGTGCCTTTACCTGAGAGCCAAAATTATAACTGTAGGTTATATGAATCCCGTGCAAACAGACATGTGGGTAAATATTTTTACACTACATTACCCCACCTCCCCATGTACAACTCATCCCCCCGAATAGAGCTTACAACTATGACTAAATCCACTGCTGTATTTCATACCCGACCCTACAAGTCGGAAAAGTATGGAGGAGCTTGAGGAGGCATTTAGTTTCGCCATGCATGGCACAGATACCTCGGGTCCTTCAAGTCTGTGGTAAACCTCAGATACTGTACGACGTACAACACTCATATCCAGAAGAGCCAAAGGCCTCCTCAGAGGCGCTACACTTCTGGCAGCTTTAGGTAAGTCACTGTGCACTGTAGCCTAGCGTAGCCTACATACGTGTTATGAGCATGTAGCTGCTAGTGTTCAAACTGAAATCTCATTATTAATGTAAGTGGGTTGTAAGATGGTTATCCTACTTTATCAGTGGTCACAGGACGCTGCCTACAGGATGCTGCCTCCAGGACACTCCCTACAGGACACTGCCTACAGGATGCTCCCTCCAGGACGCTGTCTACAGGACTCCCTCCAGGCTACTCCCTACAGGACGCTGCCTACAGGACACTGCCTACAGGATGCTGCCTACAGGACTCTCCCTACAGGGCACTGCCTACAGGATGCTGCCTACAGGACTCTCCCTCCAGGACACTCGCTACGCTCCGTCCAGGACACTCCCTACAGGATGCTGCATACAGGATGCTCCCTACAGGACTCTCCCTCCAGGACACTCCCTACAGGACGCTGCCTACGGGACACTCCCAACAGGATGCTGCATACAGGATGCTCCCTCCAGGACGCTCCCTACAGGACACTCCCTACAGGACGCTGCCTACAGGATGCTGCTGGCTGGATAGTTTCAGTTGGTGGACTGGTCTGGTTGGTGGGCACATGTTTTGTCGAAGGTGGCGACAGTATGTAAATTGAGTAGCTGCTCCCATCTCAGTCATTTATGCCCAGATTTCTTATCCTGTGTGAATAACACTACATTGCCCCACCTTCCACCTACCTCCCGAGGTACAACTAATCCCAACTGAATACAGCTTACGACTATGACTAAATCCACTGCTGTATTTCATGCCTGACCCTACAAGTCAAATGTATTCATCTAGAGCCGTTGAAGCTTTCCAGTGAAAGTGTCTAAAGAGGTGCCAAGCTGATTGTTTATTTGGCGGCCTTCTCCAGCGAAAGCTAATTGACCGGTTGGATTTATGGTTAGGTCTGATGACTGATCGTTAGTCAGCAGCAAAGCAATGCTGAACGCTCTTGTCTTCAGATCACTCTGATGATTTGTTCCATAATGCCTGCGGCAAAAGATGCAGGAATGTGGCTGAACTAGTAAGTCACTATCATCTGCTGAAATGTTTGACTCGCATGAACTTGCCTATGGCTGCCTAACTTGAAGATTAATATTAACCCTTAACATGCATATCTGAGAGAGTTTCCACCCACAGTGAATTGGAGATGCTAAATTGCCCCCTAGGTGTGAGTATGTGTCTGCCTTGTGATGGACTGGCGGCCTGTCCAGGGTGTTTCCTGCCTTCCGTCCCATGTGCACGGGGGTAGCCTCCAGCACAACCCCGTGTTGGGTTATCTGATATTTGTGGCTTTATAATAATATTTTTTATATATGTATGTATATATATTTTGCCTTCTTTATGCTCTGTCCATTCAACCTGTTTCTCAGCCTTGCAGTGGCGTGAAATGAGTAACAAATCAGGATACATGTCTCAACATCAGCATGCATGTTTGAACAGGAGTAGTATGAACATGTCCCAGTACCAGTCAATGGTTGCTGAAAATACACTAATTATCAAAATGATAGCTGCACCCAGAAGGAGGTGTGGGATTGCAGTGCTGTTGGGAAGGAAGATAAAGATTACCAGGAACAATAAATGATGATCAATTTAGACTGATATGATCAATATTTATTGAGCTACACATACAGAAGTAGTGTCTCTCAGTATGGCGTTGGGCCACCAAGTTGTAGAGGTTCCTAATGGTGTCCTGTGATAATCCATCCCATGCAGCTTGAATATTCTCACACAGTTCCTGCAGATGGTGCGGTAGGGGTGGAGGTGGAGTGACACCAGGCCTTCTGGACGTGTGACGCGTGATAAGAAATGGCGCTGACCACCGTGCCTCCACACACGGATTCGTTGGTCGTCTCTGCCAAGACAAAAGCGGGACTGAAGATGACCCGCTGCCATTCTGAGTCACTCCATGACAGTCTGGCACAACAACACTGCAGTCTTTGGTGACGTTACTACATCTGCTTTGACTGGGTGCCACTGCTTGCCTTTAACCACCACTGAGCTCCTGACTGTCCTGCACTGTGGAAGCTTGGCCTGCGTCCTGCTGACCCATCTGATGACCCAGCTATTTAATTACAGACTAATCAGACATTTATTCCTCTACCTTACAAACACTGAACGCTCCTTCCCTTTGCTCGTCTTGTTATCTGGTGTTGACCCGAGGGGTATGGGTTCCCCTTTCGAGTCTTGGTTCCTCTCGAGGTTTCTTCCTTTTGAACTGAGGGAGTTTTTCCTTGCCTCTGTCGCCCTTGACTTGCTTGCTCACTGGAGGCTCGGACACCAGATTCGTTGTAAAGCTGCTTTGTGACAACATCTGTTGTAAAAGGCGCTATATAAGGGCAGTCGTTGTAACGGTCCGCGTGCATGTAGTCCTGTGTGGTGGAGCCGTCTGTCAACGGTGCTGGCACTAACAGGATGACTCATGGAGGACATCACTGCTTGCTGAATGTCTGCAATCGTGGCTGTTGGGTCAGTCAGGTACAGGGATAAGTCCCATCCTTGGCTACGTCACATGCACGGCCAAGTGTGAAACCTGAATCATTCGCATGTCTCACGATGTCAAACCTACCCACCAAGTTTCATTCATTCGTGGATTGATTCCTTTTGTGTGTAGCTATTGTTTTAATGATGAGTGTATATGGGTGTCTAGGGGACACAGACACAGTGGAGACACATGGCTGGCGGGAAGTTTATTGAGGTTTATAACACCCGAGGATAAAGGAGGGAGATCTGGTGGTGTTTGTTTGAAGTCCCAGTGAGTTCAAGCAATAAAATACAGAGTAATATAATTAAGATAAATGTGTATAATAAATGCTACACCGAAAGATAGAGAACAGAGATCAGACAGGAGTTACATTAAGGTTTCTGAAAGTGTTTCTGGGGGAAAAGGAGCTTTAGAGTGGGCTGTAAGAATTCTAGTGTGCAGATCTTGTAAATTATTCCCTTTATTTATTATTGTTGAAGAGCCAGTAGGCAAGCTAGACTATTCATATTGCATATTTCATACACCAAGGCTATTCTGAATGCTTTACAGAAGTATCAGAGAAAAACTAGCATATAATTATACCATAAGAAGAAGAAATAGACGACATAATAACGTAAGAGCCTCTTTTTCACAGTAGCTCTGAAGCGCAAATTCAACCTCTTTTGGAAGTCTTTCAGTTGTTGCATTTGTCAAAAAGTATATCATCGTTCTACAAAGAAAAATACGTATCTCCATTTTTGTTGATTTTTACTTTTATGCATCATTTGAACACAGCAGCTGCTGTTTACACTGTGTGAGAATTTCACGATGAATGGACCAACAGAAATGGCCCAAAGCTGCTTGGAAAAAAAGTCTGGTTCCATTGACCCACATTACAATTACGTACAATTACAATGCCCTCTCCTGTAAAGTTGCCAATTTGTAGATCCTCGTTTTCCTTTGGACAACATGGCAACATGGTTTACCATTCATTAACTAGAGAAAGTAATCTAATATGAAATGTCTTTGTTGGCTCTAACTCATCTAGAGCAGCTATAACTAATTAATCAGCCCTGAACATTGACTTGGAGGAGTCTTAGCCCGTTCCTCCTTACAGAACTGCTTCAACTCTGTTATGCTGGTGGGTTTTCTTGGATGACTAATACCACGTCTTCGGTTCCGCCTCAGTATTTCTATTGGGCTGAAGTCTGGATTCCATTCCAAAACTGAACACTTTACTACTTTCACCATTCTTTGTAGACCAACTGGTGTTTTTAGGGTCTTAGTCGTCTGTTGATGTTCATGGAAGGATGCCCCTACATTCTCCTGTAGTATTTCTTGGCACAGTACATAATTCATAACTGCATTAAATGATGGCAGTCTGTTCTGGTTCAGTTATAGTAAATAATCAGGTAGTAATACTGCCGCCACCATGGATTCTTATGCTGGAATTAGCAAACATAACATCTCCCTTTTAAGTCTTCATCTGGCTCCTCTGGAAACAGGCAGAAATGTTCTTCCTGGAGAGTAATGACTTTTCCGACGTTGTCATTCCATGCATGCCGTTCCTGTTCAGAGTTTGCCTGATTGTCAGCTCACTGACGCTGACATTAGCTAGTATGAGAAAGGCCTGCATCTTCCAGAATATTCTATGTGTTTACAGGTGGAGTCTTCTGTGTTAGATGACTGTGCAGAACTGATCCTCTAAACCGAGTTCATCTTTTATTGATCTTCAGACCTGTATAGTTTAACTTTCTGAGGCTCATTCTCATGAAAACGTACCCCTCTACAATCACTACACCCACATTTATACTCAGAGTTGGTTGAGTTTTGCTCCCCAGTGTTACCCGCCGCCATTTTCTCTGGCTGAAGCAGGCTGAGAGCTGGTGAGGCCGCGGTGCATTATGGGATGCAGTACACCATGAAGATAGCTCCACCTGAATACTAGAAACCAGAACACCATCCAAGTATAGTGCACTACAGATTTACAGTTTACATTTAGGTAGATATAGTACACGAGTAGTATGTAGTATGTTACTTTGAAAATACAGCCCCGGAGACATGCTTTACTATACGGGACGCCAGCGAAGACGCATGCGCACTGTGCCGAATCGATTGGTCCTCTGTGTATTTTTTTGACAGTGGTTTCTCACTTTTCGATCCATACTCCAGATACATTACTCCATGCATTACAACATAAATGAAGATCTGATCATATTTCAGGTCACATTTATGTAGAAATACACGCAATGACATGGGGTTCACCAACTTTCAAGCAGCACAGAGCTGCTCCACAGACAGACTCCGGGGATCCTTTGTCCCGAGAGCCATCAACTCTTCCCAGTGGGGCCGGAAGAGGGAAGAGGACAGATGAGGACTGAATCTCATGTTAAATCAGAGGTTTACTTATTTGCACTATTACACTTTACTGTATGTCCTGTACATCAATATATGCACAGGTTTGTTATCTTTTTCAGTATCTGCTGTCTATCTATCTATCTATCTATCTATCTATCTATCTATCTATCTATCTATCTATCTATCTATCTATCTATCTCAGTTGAAATCTAACACCCAGGAAGTGAGCTGGAGGTTTATCTTTGAAGCTAAGCAAGCATGACAGTCCTTATTGCCATAATCTTTTTTTTTTATCTTGCCAGTTCTTTCATATGAAGGAAGCTGCAGTCATGTTGTCTGATTTTTCTCAGCACGGCCATCTGTGACGAGTGTGAGGTGTTTCTAAAAGCAGTCTCCACAGTGGAAAAACGTGAAATGCAACACATGTCATTAGTTTTCCATTAGTGACAGGCTGAATACATGCCAACAGCAGAGGCTGGGTTACAGGGGTTTTCATGGTGCTTGATCTCTTATATGATGATTTGCATGTAGAAATGAACTGATTGCAACCCACTTAGTCTTCAGCATGCACCTGTATTGATTTCCACTGTGTGATGCTTCCAACAATCGGTACCAACATAATAGAATATATTGTGTCTTTCACAGCATGGGCGAAAACCAAAGACCACAGAAGACGTTGGAGGAATCGAGCATGGGGAAAAGAGAGATGCCCCTTTGGCCATGCTGGGAAAGCCACAATACGTTCTATTATGTTGTTCTACAAAGATCAAAAACCACAGAAGACGTTGGAGGAAGTGAGCATGGGAAAAAGTCTGTTGGCGAGAGGCAAAGAGGATAAAAAGATCTCACGGTTAATGAGGAAACATTGAAAATCCGACAGCAGACTGTGTATCCCTGCCAGTGTTATGAGATTGCGACATAGGCTGTAACCTTATCTGTGTTAGTTTTATAGGTTTTCCGGGTATCAAAAGTTCTCTAACCTCGGTCTGGTTTCAGGCCACATGCAAACAAATGAATTCACCTTATCCCATAAAGTTTGGTCAGTGTTAGTCAATCTCACCAAATGAGCCTTGAAAGTTTGAAGCTCCTGTAATGAAATCCTGTAGTATTCCTCCAGCACATGCATTGACATGGTTCTTTCTCTCCTGATGCTCTTCTTTGCAGTGTTTCAACATTCCCTTTTGCGTACATCAGATTACACTCATGATTTTCGTTACTTACACTAAGCTCACCGAACTAAAAATTAGTCCCCTGTGGCTGAAACCTAATGCACTGCTCAAAAAAAAATTTAAGGAACACTTTGAAAACACATCAGATCTCAATGGGGAAAAATAATCATGCAGAATATCCTTCCTCATATGGGCTGGGTAAGAAAGGATGCCACATCGTTTGACGGAAATGAAAATGATCACCCTACAGAGGGTTGAATTCAAAGACACCCTGAAAATCAAAGCAAAAAAATGATGCAGCAGGCGAGTCCATTTAACCCAAATTCCATTGCAGCAGCTCAAAACGGTACTCAGTAGTTTGTATGGCCTCCACGTGCTTGTATGCATGCCTGATAACGTCGGGGCACGCTCCTAATGAGACGACGGATGGTGTCCGGGGGGGATCTCCTCCCAGATCTGGACCAGGGCATCACTGAGCTCCTGGACAGTCTGAAGTGCAACCTGGCGGCGTTGGATGGACCAAAACATAATGTTCCAGAGGTGTTCTATTGGATTTAGGTCAGGTGAGCGAGGGGGCCAGTCAATGGTATCAATTACGTCATCCTCCAAGAACTGCCTGCATACTCTCCTCACATGAGGCCGGGCATTGTCGTGCACCAGGAGGAACCCAGGACCCACTGCACCAGCGTAGGGTCTGACAATGGGTCCAAGGATTTCAACCCGATTTCAACCCTTCATCCTCGTGCAGAGCCATCTACAGGAGCCTGAAGTTACTACCACCTTAAACACACAAGGTAACTCATTTTCTGTCTGGTGAGCTTATTAACAACCACAATTGTAAGTGTAATCTGTTTGTTAGGGGGTTGATAATTAATCAACTTGCTTGATTAAAGCTGACAACGAAATTGAGGAATATTTTGACATTACTGCTTGCTAGAGAGTTTACAAAAGCAGCATGGCAGCCCCAAGAACAAAAATCCTCATAAGGTCAAATCAGGAGCGTTTCACACTCGACTCCAAAAAATAGGTCGTCAGTTGTATTGGAGCACCTGAAGGAGCACCTGAAGTGGAAATACGTCGGCTCACTGGATGAAGAACATTCATTTGTAGAGTGTAGTGTAGACAGACAGCAGAATGCACAAATCATGAAATGTTTTACAAGCTGAGAGCAACATAAGACTCATCTGGTAATTGAGCGATCCATGATCCGAGTAACTGAGAATCCAAGTTTCAATGTTCAATCACATGAGTCGTTTGTTGCAAAAAGCCTGTGTGATGCGAGTGCAAATTGGCAAATGCACATGTACAGTTGTCCATGAGGGGCTTGAAAGCATGATTTATGTATGACAGGGTACAACATGTACAACATTACATACAATGTTATGTGTGTGATCATGACCAATTATGTACAATCACAAAGGCTTATGTCAAGCATTATAACAGTCAGACAATGCTTATTCCATTATCTTATTATGCTGCTTTATGACAGGTTGGGATGTTGAATGTGTTTATAATGTATTATAGATACCTGATTACTCATGTGCTTATAATGCATTATGGATACCTGATTATTCGTGTGCTTATAATGCATTATGGATACATGATTATTAATGCACTTATAATGCATTATGGATACCTGATTATTAATGCACTTATAATGCATTATGGATGCATGATTCATAGAAAGTGTTACCAGAAATACTTCTGTGTTGAGAACCATTTGTGGTGCAGTGGGTAGCGCTGTTACCTCACAGCAAGAAGGGCCTGTATTTGATTCCCGGGGCGTCGGGGGTCCTTTGTGTGGAGCTAGCATGTTCTCCCCGTGTCTGTGTAGGTTTCCTCCACAGTCCAGAGACATGCAGTCAGGTAAATTGGAGATGCTAAATTGCCCTCCCTAGGTGTGAGTGAATGAGTATGTCTGTGTGTCTGCCCTGTGATGCACTGATGGCTTTAATGCCTTCCGTTCAATGAGCGCTGGGATATGCTGCAGCACCCCCACGATCCAGAAGGATAAGCAGTTTAGAAGATGGGTGGATGAATGAAAGTCTGGTAAGGGCTACTGAATGGACATCCAACAAGCTAGAGATAAAAGCATGGATTAACTTCTTGAAGTGTTTACAGATGAAATGTATATCTTTGACCTGTTTCTCATAGTGCACCCAAAGTTCTGACCTTCCACCTTCTGTCTTTTCATAATTTAGCTGGAGAAAATGTAGCCAGGTATGGACCCCTCCTGATTTGAGGTCTCCTCTGAGGCATCCGTCTTATTAGTATCGTAATCACATGATCATCATGCCTAAAGCGCCAGTAAAGTCTGTGAAACCTCTAACCAGATTAAGCAATAGCGAAAGCGTACTGAAAATAAACAGAAGGGGCCGAAGAATTGAGCCCAGAGGGACTTCACAAGTTAAACTTGTTCTTTCACATGCTACTGCCAAAGGTAAAGAAATAGCTCCTGTCTTCTAAAGGTGATTTAAAACAGCTAAGAACCGTTCTAGACAATCCTGTGCAATTATCCAGTCTGTCTTATTCTATGGTCTACATTGTCAAAGACAGAAGAACTAAGATACTGCAGCACCAGCCCTGATCTTTTGTGAGACTCAGAGGGATAGAATTTCTATCATTAGTAAGACCTCGATATGAAGTTATGCTGTAAACTGTGATTTAGTAGTTGTGCTATTCTTGTTCTTACCTAATGATCTTGTTTGGATTTATTGACTGAGAGTCAGCCATAGCCAACTGAATATTTCAAATTTGATCACTGAAGAAATAAGAGATGCAACTAAATTAGTGGAATTTAGAAGCTACCTGTGTCGGTGGCCGTTTCCAAACCTGTCAATGACAGCAAATTTAAAGAACCACATCATAGACCACATCAATGTTCAGACACTCCTGCATCAAAGAACTGCGCAGTTGGGCCAAATTTGGTGGATGCCTTCCCTGGCGTTTTACTGGTAGTTCCAGGTAGTCCCACAGATGTTCAAGAGGATTCGAACCTAGGGATTTCATGGGACGGTCCAGATGTGTAATTGCTCCTGAATGTTCATCATGCCAGTAAGTCACATTTGCAGCCATGTGAACACAAGAACTGTCATCTAGGTATATAGATTCCTGGCTGGGGAATCTGGGGTCCTTTGTGTGGAGTTAGAATGTTCTCCTCGTGTCTGTGTAGGTTTCCTCCACAGTCCAGAGACATGCAGTCAGGTAAATTGGAGATGCTAAATTGCCCTCCCTAGGTGTGAGTGAATGTGTATGTCTGTGTGTCTGCCCTGTGATGCACTGATGGCTTTAATGCCTTCCGTTCAATGAGCGCTGGGATATGCTGCAGCACCCCCATGACCCAGAAGGATAAGCAGTTTAGAAGATGGGTGGATGAATGAAAATCTGGTAAGGGCTACTGAAGGCACCATCCAGCCTGCTAGAGATAAAGGCATGGATTAACTTCTTTAAGTGTTTACAGACGAAATGTCGCAATATATTGACCTGTTTCTCATAGTGCACCCAGAGTTCTGACCTTCCACCTTCTGTCTTTTCATAATTTAGCTGGAGAAAATGTTGGCACATATCCATCCATTTATTTGCTTTAAGCACTTTCGTAAACTTTTATGGGACCAAAGGTTTAGGGTAGGATCTGGGATAGGAATGTTGTGTTCTTCTGTAGAATGATGAGCAAAAGGCAAAGCCTGGTTGTCCAGCAGCTCAGTGTAGGCACGTTTACTGTCACCTCAACCAAAGATCCCATTTCCACATCATTAAAACACCCCCAGAACATCACAGAGGAGACTCATTTTTAGTCTGGGGAGCTTATTTTTGAACATTCAATGTACTTGTGATTCATGAGCACATTCCAGTGCTAATGCTGATTTAATGAAGTTTGGTTAAATGATTGGAATTAAAAAGTAAAAAGACTATCCACGAATATCCATCTCAAAAGCAAGAAAATGCTTCTTTGGAGCCGTAGGTGAACCCCTTTGGTCTCTTACAAAACCTTTCAGCTGGTGGGACCAATTATGTAAAGTAAATTCCTATCAAGCAAAAACAAAAAAAAAAACATCTCGGGGTCTCTCNTCTCTTACAGAACCTTTCAGCTGGTGGGACCAATTATGTAAAGTAAATTCCTATCAAGCAAAAACAAAAAAAAAAAACATCTCGGGGTCTCTCAGAACCGGTATGAAAACTTCTGATGTAAAGGATTTACCTTTTTAACGGTTTCCAGTGAAATGACATTTTTAGGTTTTGTTGTCTCCATGCATCCTGTCATCACTCTAGGATTTTTATTTTATTGTTCTGTTTTAAATGAGCAATTTGTATGGGTTTTTATTTAAAATGAACAAAACTTACCAACAGAATCTGAAGAAATAACAATTTTGACAATATGTCAATGACGTCTATGTATCTTTGGCAACCCATTCAGCCTAAAATCACACCAGTGTTAGAAGATACTGATGTTGTAAAAGTCAGAACTATGGTTCCAGATATCTGCTATGCAGTTTTTATTATTCATAATATCAAGTTTACATACATATAAAGTCACATTGCCAGGATGACACATTTATTATGTAACTTTGACTAAAGTTATCAATTTGTATGGATATTCATCCATACAAATTGATAACTTTAGTCATACAAATTGGAATGAATATTCATCCATACAAAGATCTCTTCTATCTATAATTAAAATGTTACCAGTAAAAATCGAATTACTGATACCCGCAATTACATTTGTACTCGTACAAATTACAGATTTCTGCACTCATCCACAAGTCCACATATCATAATCCTAATTCTACTAGTAGAAATACTAACTCAAGATGTCCTTAATTTAGTTATGAGTAGTTATAATATGCATACACAGATTTAGATCTCTAAAATACAGGTGTAGATATCTAGGACTCTATTTTGAATAATTTTATTGATATCTACATGTAGAAGTAAAACTTGTCAGTATGCGGTTTTGACGAGTAATAACTACATTTTTAACTTTGTGTATGTAAGATACAAATATGCTACGTTGTGGCTAGTAGGACTTACTTAAAAATAAGATATCTAAATAAATATGTAAAATTTAAGTTGAAACTAATTATAATAGCTTTACAGATGTCTTGAATTAAGTTATCTACAGATCTACATTTTTTAAATTCTTACTAGTCAAAATTATGTTTTCCTATCCCTTCAATGGTTGAATAGACAATCATAATATCTGTGTTTCATCCCTTCCAATTATTAACCATTTAACATGCGTGCCAAATAGCTTTACTGACCATGACTTTTTTATGGTGGGCTGGACCCTGAAGGTGAAATGAAGCATTGTTTCATTTATGATTTATATATCTAGGTTTTATTAAATAGTCTAATTATATTGCACCATTGTGTTAAAAGTGGGTTGACATGTGAACTGACCTGCTATTAAGTGTGTCTAATGAATGCGCCAGTGTAGGTAAACAGCAGGTTACTTTTACGACCGCTTATTGCGGATAGGTTACTTCTTTTCCTCCAGGTTAAAAATAAGCTTGGCCTGTTTTTTCTGGCCTACTCCATGTCAAAATCTACATCTTGCACATCCAGCAAATTAAAAAGGTTAACCAGAAAACAACCAGATAAACTGAAACATGCAATAGCAGATATAATTTTGCAAACCATGAAAAACATGCTATCATATGAATTTATAGATCAGTGTGACAGCTAAAGTATGCATGCCAAACTTGGGAAAAATTTGCCAAGAGCTTTGAGTGCAAAGGTAGACTACTGTATGTCAGATAAGCCTGGCATGTGTTTGCTGAGCCATATCCACTGTCTGCCATTTGTCAGGACATCCACATTAAACCGGCACATGGAACCTGGCACTGGGGCAATGTTACATGCAGCAGCTGAAGCTCTTTTAGGGTTGAATGCCAAGTCCACAGACAGAACTCTGGAATAGATTCCAGGACTGTCGACGAGTGACATTGCCATAATGGAGATCTGTGGCATTTGTTATTACTAGAGAAAAGGTTAATATGTTTAACTGGATTAAAAAGATCTTTAATTCAGTTTTGATAAGTAGAAATATTTTTTTTTACTCATGAAAAAAATTCATTTAATTTCATTAACTAAATTGTAGTTAAATTCCATTATTAATTTACAGATATTCATAATAAATAACCAAGTTATGGCTTGTTATTGCATGTGTCATTTTAGGCTAAAGCAGCTTGCCAGATGTATTGTTTTGCAGAAATATTGTATTTAATGCACACAGCTGAACCTTAAAGCCATTGCTGCACCTCTGATGGCACATTTACATTGACTGTACCTTGTTGAACGGTGCAATCTAAAAACCTTTTAGACAAGTTCATAAATGTACAGTCAAGGTATTGAGTCCGAAACGGTGCGCTACAAATGTGTTCATGAAATTTGTTATGAATTGAAAATTGATTGGTATTACTTTCTTTGTTTTTGTTTCAATCGAAGTATGTATTTGACTTGTACAAAACCGGTTAACCTGCTGGTCAGCAGATGTTTTTTTAGGTTGTACTCATAACACCTTTTTTTAACAGTGTACAGCACAAACCATATAATTATGCTGACATGCATAGTGTGTGTGGAGAAAGTTTAATACCTCTAGCTCTAAATCTGCTTTTAGAACTAGAGGTAGATTTGAAAGATTGTCCGACATGAGCAAAATGAAAGGCCAGAAAAAACACCCTATAGATGGCCAGGAAGTGGTCATGGGGTTAACCGATTCATAAAGTTTAGTGGTATCACTGAAAGAGTGGATGGAAAAAATAGTTTGTACATTTGACTGAATTCCAAAACTTAGAAGTGTATTTTAATGTACTACTAGAAATGTACTTTATTATCAGCAAGTACGTTTCGAGCACATTATTGTTTTGTGTGTTAAATACAAGTTAGATTTCGTCGCTGTCCAATTTTTTTGTCGATTTTTACTTTTATGCATCATTTGAACACAGCAAATTTCATGATGAATGGACCAACAGAAATGGCCCACAATTGCTTGGGAAAAAGTCTGGTTCCATTGACTTGAGGTTTTTGGCCTCTCCTGTAAAGTTGCCCTTTAGGAGATACTTGTTTTTCTTTGGACAGCAACGAAATATAAACACATGTAATAATTACAAGTACATTTCACCTTAAGTACTTAAATACTTCAGTTGACTTCATATACGTATACTAATTTACACTTCCAGGTAAAATTAAGTGTACTTTAATGTACTTGAAATGTACTTCAGCATGTACTAAAGTATGTATAAGTGAATCTCAATGGTGTCTCAAAATAGTAAAGTTAAGTACACTTAGTTCTATTTAAGTATATTTTAATAGCGCTATTACTATGATTTTATCTAGTATGCTAAGTACATAGTTAGTATTTGAAAATAGCACACACTCAGTACATTCATCATGAGTGCAAGGAGGTACACGAAGTATACTTAAGTTATGTACACGTCAGTGTACTTTTCTATTCCCCTGGGAGGAGCCACCATTTAGAATAGTCTGTATGATGTTTATTTAGTGGCTATTTGTTTTTGTTTACTGTTGGCAACATTCGCTTTAACTGCCTGATTAAAATCATACAGATTTAAAAAACACATAATTAAGATACAATGTTGAGACATAAACAAATTGATTTGATGTGAAATGCCTCCTTCTTGAGAAACTTAGTGCTGAATGCTTCTAAACTGTACTTCACATGAAGCCATTATAAGAAATGAACATTTTGCCTTAAGTACTTCAGTACTGTACATCAGTGTACTTAATATAAGTAGTATTTGCACTCCCAGGTCAAATTTAAGTATATTTTAAAGTAATAGAAATGTGCTTCAATATGCATTTAAGTATGTATACGTGACTCTCAGCGGTGTCTCAAAATAGTACAGTTAAGTACAATTAGTTCCTGCACTCATGTCTTGGCAACATTCGTTTTAACTACCTCATTAAAACCACATCGGTTATTTTTTCTAAACAAAATATATAAACAAATATATAAACAAATCCAATAACAATCCATCGCCATCCTAAGAAAAACATGTATCTCCAAAACTACAGGAGAGGACAAAAACCTTCACTGCTTTTATTTAAGTTACTGTAAAAAGAGTTTTATCCCAAGTGATTTAAGAGCATTTTTATTAATATCATTTATAATTATTCAATATAAAATGTATATATAATATTTAGGACAACAAATTGGAAAACAATAGTTGAAAATAATTGAAAAAAAAATAGAAAAACTGGAAAAAATTCAGCAAGAAAATACCTCCTGATAACAGAGGCCTTATTTTATGATTTTGAGGTGAGGGTTTGGCCTAAAATGCATTCCTAAGCTACATGCAGGGCAGAGAGGTAAGGGAGAGCGGGGTTAGTTGGCACAGTTTTCGAGGAAAGCTATACATTAAGATAACTAAGTAGAAGCAAATGAAAGCTGAACATCTGAGTTAAAAAAAGATACATTCGGTTTCTGAGAATATGTGCTGGAATTAGTGGCTTAATGATTAACATTCCCTATGGGCTTGTCACGGGGATGGTTGGCACGATGTTAAAAAGCTACAATGTTGGGTGGCATGAAATTCAAAATGGGCAAACAGTCACAAGTTTGATATGTTGTTTTTGTACTGTTTTCCATTAAACATAAAGTTTAAATGGTTTGCACATCATCACAGTCTGGCGTCCCAACATGACTTTTTTGGAATTTTTCGGATTTCTGATTTCTACAGGATTTCACAACCTGAATAGTTTGAAGTGCAGCACCGTAAGAAATGACGGATGTTGTGCACAGAAAACCATTCAAATCCATTCTAATTACAAAATGGACTTGAAACAGGATGTGTCAGGGCAGTCAGGTGCTGGTATCAGGTTACTCTTGCACTTTGGAAAAATTCCAGTAATGTATCTGGCGCTAATGCTGCGTGGGCCGAGAAAAAATTTGCACAGATCAGTGATAAATACCCGAAACAAAACATGCAATGATGCGAATGCAAACTCAGACCATAGAAGCCAGCAGCGTTCAGGTGACGCGCATGCAAAACCGAACGCATCATTGTGTGCCCACACGCATAAGCACTTACAGACCCCTGGAGTCCTGTGTAACTCTGACACTGGCATTGTGCCCATAGTAGGAACTCCAGCTCTAAGCTGCTTTTCTCTATGATAGTGTGGAATGACATATTTGAATATCATGTTTTTGTCAGTAGATGTACATTAGAGGTGGTGATATGGCAGAAACATAATGCTGTGGTACATCAAGAGTATATGTGGTATATCAGGATATGGACTGTTTCAGACTCTCATCAGTTGGAGCTGTTAAGTGTAAGACTGTAGACCAGTCATATTTGTCTGTCCATCATGAATATTCATTCAATTAAAAGAGTAACTAGAGCTTGTAAATTGTGCAGGAAAAGAGATAAAGGTTTTTTTGTGTGACAAAATATTCATTCATCATCAAAAGAACAGCTGCACCCAGAAGGAGGTGTGGGATTGCAGTGCTGTTGGGAAGGAAAATAAAGGCTACCAGGATCAATAAATGATGATGAATTTAGACTGATATGATCCATATTTATTGAGCTACACATACAGAAGTAGTGTCTCTCAGTATGGCGTCGGGGCCACCATGTTTGCTAATCCAACGTGCCAGACTTCTTGGATGGAATTATAGTGGTTCCTAATGGTGTCCTGTGATAATCCATCCCATGCAGCTTGAATATTCTCACACAGTTCCTGCAGATTGTGTGGTAGGGGTGGAGGTGGAGTGAACAAACCGCTCATCTTGCCGCTGACCACGGTGCCTCCGCACACGGATTCGTTGGTCGTCTCCACCAAGACAAAAGCGGGACTCGTCACTGAAGATGACCCGCTGCCATTCTGAGATACCCCATGACAGTCTGGCACGACACCATTGCAGTCTTTGGTGACGTTGATGTGGTGTTAAGGACAGTCGTTGTAACGGTCTGTGTGCATGTAGACCTGCGTTGTGCAGCTGTCTACCAATGGTGCTGGCACTAACAGGATGACTCATGGAGGGCATCACTGCTCACTAAATGTCCACAATTGTGGCTGTTGGGTCAGTCAGGTACAGCGTAGAGTCTGTTTAGTTGGCTGTGTCAAAACTTTGGACTGGTAGTGTCCGTGAGCTCTTTGTTTGACCCTACACTTGATTCTTGGTGCATTAACTTTCTTGTGTACATTCATGTAAATGATCCCTTTATACAGAGTTAACATTAAAGCCAGGTAGCTCACTGATAGCACTAATAGCCTGTACGCTAGCAGCTACAATAGTCCTGTTGTAGCCCTATGGTACCTTACGTGCAAATTATGTACAAAGCTTCCAACATTCTGTGAACAGAGATGCTATCCCTGCTATCCCTGCTAGTGGGTCCAGTGGCCTGATTGGCTAAGGCATCAGCCTTCAGAGTTGAGGATTGTGGGTTTGAGTCCCATTTGGGTCAACTTATACTTGGAGTCCAAATTCCCAAAATAGAACTTGGTACAGTGTTTCTTTATACTGTACAACCCTGTATTGGTATAATGATAACGATAAAGCTGATCTGAAGTTGAACTGAATTAACTACAAAAAGGTAGGATGCCAATAAAACCTTCATTTCGTCTTACCTTATCCTTCTACCACAGAAGGGTGGGAGGACGATATGAAGAAGTGAGAAGTCACAAAGTATATATATAGCTATAAATAACCTGAAAAGCTCAAAGGCATGCAAGTATCTTCATAGCTGTAATGTCATGCAGGTTCTGATGAAGACGGCAAACAAGTCTGTTTACTTAAAAGCAAGACACTGAGCCTGGACACAGCCTGAAGAGTCCATACCAGTAGGGTGTCGGGTTTTTCAACTCCCAGTCCTCCGTATGGCGCACTACCTGAACGGACGCCTATTAGTCCTCTTTTCGGGATGAACTATTTAAAATGTTCACTCGCCAACAACATTATGTGTGCCATTGGCTCACGTCCGTGTCAAAAGACATGTCTTGTGTTTCATTGGTTTAACAAGGTCATGTGATATCATGACACACCTACTGACTAACCGGAGGTCAGCCCTCTAAATGCTAGTCAATTAGTAAGCTCCTGTCTGACTCATGAATGTCATCCATTCCACCCAATTAGGCCTGTAAAGCAATCATGTGTTATATAGGACATCCCCCCAAAAAGGATGTCCTCCTTTCGGGCTTATGAAAGAGCCACTCTACGTACCAGCATGATTGGTTATTGGACGGACACAGGAGACGGGAGGTTGTGCAGTCATGCCATAGCTGTGCTATGGAGTTGACAGAGCTGACAGAGTAGTTTGTTCATTAAGTGATGACTTTGTGAAATTTGGAATTCTGAAATATATATATATATTGAATATATGATATGCAGTAGGCGTTAGAGCCAATGGACTGGAGTTGCATAAACATGTATTTTGGATGAATGAATAAACTAATGAATACTCTTAGTGGACCACCTTTAGGACTGTCCTGTGATCTGAGAAATTACTGGTGTGTAATCTTATCTGCATATAGCCGGAGTGGCTACAGGTTTTGATTCCAAACACTGATGGAATGATTACCTGCAGACACACTGGCACCGGATAAGGCTGGACACCATGGCACTACCATTGCTGTAGTAGGCAGCTGATGGAAGGAGGACCACCATGGAACACTGCAATTTCTATAGTGGTTTGTGATCTAAACGTTCTATCTCCAGACATTGATAAAGCTTGGCTATAATGACAACCACAGACAGAGTCTTACATGCCCATGTTTCTTAGTGACTTCAAGCGTTTGCGCTTTTGGTGTTCTGTGCACCCTTGATCATTAATCCCATGCTAGTTTTGTGATTTGCTTACCCACGTTTATATCCCCCACCCACCTCATAGTTAGCTCACCTTAGCCTAGCCTACTAAGTTTGTGTTGTTAACTCCTAATAGCTTAGCCTTGCTTGTTAACATGTATCAGCTCTGACTGTTAACTCATACTAGCTTGGCTTTACCAGCCATTTACACCAACTCTGCAACTCTGTTTGTTAGCTCAGACTATCCCTGGTGGTTTAGCTATTCTGGCTAGCTTTGTGTTCTAGGTTCTGGACCAGTGAGATGAGCAATCCAGTCATAGCGCTAAGGTAGCTGGTTGGTGTGTTGGTTTGATTTGCTTCCTTTGGCGCCATCCTACTCCCTTGCATGCAAGCAGCCAATGTTTTACAGCCTTATTGTGTGTTTATTGTAAATACTGTTAATAATGTAAATCATCATTTAGTTTAGTGACCTTGGTGGTGGATAAGCGCATGGTGTGCGTTAAAAGGGGTAAAACCTCAAAAAAGAGTTTGAGTTGCCCCTAGCTGGTTCATGTTCTACACTTCATGAAATTTCCTCCCTACTAAATATTCCACAGTCAAGTGTCAGTGGTATTATAACAAAGTGGAAGCGATTGGGAACGACAGCAACTCCGCCACAAAGTGGTAGGACACATAAAATGACAGAGCGTGGTCAGCGGATACTGGGTGCATAATGTGCACAGGTCGCATACATTCTACAGAATCAATCGCTACAGACCTCCAAATTTCATGTGGCCTTCAGATCAGCTCCAGAACAGTGTGTAGAGAGCTTCATGAAATGGGTTTTCATGGCCGAGCAGCTGCATCCAAGCCTTACATCACCAAGCGCAATGCAAAGCGTCAAATGCAGTGGTGTAAAGCGCTGCCACTGGACTCTAGAGCAGTGGAGACATGCTCTCTTGAGTGACCAATCACGCTTCTCCATCTAGCAATCCGATGGACGAGTCTGGGTTTGGCAGTTGCCAGGTGAACAGTACTTGTGTGACTGCATTGTGCCAAGTGTAACGTTTGGTGGCGGGGGGATTATGGTGTGGGGTTGTTTTTCTGGAGTGGGGTCGGCCCCTTAGTTCCAGTGAAGGGAACTCTTAAAGCTTCAGTATACTGAGAGATTTTGGACAATTTAATGCTCCCAGCTTTGTGGGAACAGTTCACTACTGCACACTAGTGCACAAAGCAAGGTCCATAGACATGGATGAGCGAGCTTGGTGTAGAAGGACTTGACTGGCCTGCACAGAGTCTTGACCTCAACCCGACAGAACACCTTTGGGGTGAATTAGAGCAACATCCAACATCAGTGTCTGACCTTCCAAATGCTCTCACACATTCCTAAACCTTGTGGAAATCCTTCCCAGGAGAGTTGAAGCTGTAATAGCTGCAAAGGGTGGGCCGACATCATATTAAACCCTATGGATTACTTCACTGTTGGGATGGCGTTTGTTGAGGAACTGTCAGTGTTAGTTTTGTGCCTGTATTATGCCATGTGCTACCCCGGGAGGAAGAAGAACGCTGGAGGCAGGAGAGACTTCACAGCAAGCGTTCTTATTTATTTTACACTCACAAGCATAAACAAACCCAACCAAACTCAAAGCTGGCCACTTCCAACTAAACATTTCAGAGCTTTTCTCAGCTTTTCACTTTTTCAGCTCTTCAGTCCTTTTCTTGTTGATGCCAACGTCTTTCTCTCGCTGTCACTTGTGGATGTCGTCAGGGTGTAAAGTACGGGCACCACCTTCTCGCTGCCTCTCGGCACTATCACTGGTGCCCAGGGGATGGGCCACAAAGCTCTACTTTGACTCATTTTAAACCCTCATCCCACATTTCAGCTGGGTTACTCAAATGCCTTCTTGCTATCTTCAGACGTGCTTTGATGTGTAGTTTGTTCCAGTGATGGCTTCCTTCCAGCCATAAGTGTATCCTATATTGCATACACTAGCATAATAAATCCCTGTGCAGATGATGAGGTCCAACAAAACAAGGCTTGCCTGGTCTTGTGCTTCTTGGAGTTGCTTCCATTGTGTTGAAGTGGCAAGAAGTAGCTGAATTGCCCGCAATCTAAACCACTGCAAAACACAAAGGTATTTTTTTCCCTTGGTACTATCCATCTGACCTTGACTATCCTCTTACCAGTTGTCAAGGTGAGGTTGGTACACACCTTCAACCGGTTCTTTGTGGTTGACAGAAGTGTGATAAGATCAAGTGATTTACAGTAGGCAAGTAACTGAAATGCTTTTCATTCTTATTGCCATGGATCACCTGTATTCTGCAGCAGGTGCCCATCACACAGGAAGTGATTGTGTGGCAAAATCTCAATTTTATACAGTCCAAAGTCTGCCAGTCTTATCAGTCTTATGCCTATAAATACAGAATGCTAACCACGAAGAAGTGTGTAAACTGTGCCTAAATCATTGCACACTTTCTGCAAACTTTCAAGCCCTGGAAAAAAAGTACATATTTTAGGTACTTAAGTATACTTGGTATACTTCCTTGCAGTCATGATTAATTTACTGAAAGTGTGATATTCTCAATATACGATCTATGTACTTAGTATGCTATATATATATATATATATAAAGTGGTATTAAATATATACCAGAATAGAACTAATTGTACTGAACTGTACAATTTTGCTCAGACTATATTTCTAGTATATTTCTAGTACATTAAAATATACTTTTTTAAAAAAACTTATATTAAGTAAACCAAAGTACTACTGGGGTTAAATGCACACACACACACACACACACCTGCTGATATTAAAGTTCTAGTACATTACATTATTCTAATTTTTACCCTGGGAGTAGCTATTTAGCTGCATGAGTGCCCATGCTGAAGCCTGACCTATGTACACTATATTTCCCAAAGTATTCGCTTGTCTGAGTTCACATGCATATGAACTTGAGTGACATCCCATTCTTAATCCATAGGGTTTAATATGATGTCGGCCCACCCTTTACAGCTAACAGCTAACTCTTCTGGGAAGGCTTTCCACAAGGTTTAGGAATGCGTTTATGGGAATTTTTGACCATTCTTCCAGAAGCGCATTTGTGAGGTCAGACACTGATGTTGGACGAGAAGGCCTGGCTCGCAGTCTCCGCTCTCATTCAGTCAGGTCTCATTCTTCCACACCAAACTGGCTCATCCATACCTTTATGGACCTTGCTTTGTGCACTGGTGCGCAGTCATGTTGGAACAGGAAGGGGCCATTCCCAAACTGTTCCCACTAAGTTGGGAGCATGGAATTGTCCAGAATCTCTTGGTCTGCTGAAGCATTAAGAGTTCCTTTCTGCTGAAAGTGTCCTAAAATTTCAGAACGTTTCAGTGCTTTATTCAAACTGGTCATTACACCTCCCCTGTACGCCTACTGAGAAGCTATTAAGCTATAAAGCCAAATAAAGCCTCTGTCATTATTAAAAGCTAGGTTAACTGAAGGAAACACTAAGGAATTTCACAATACATCCTTCACCTGCCACTTACACAACATGTGCAAGTCTCGGGTTACCCCATGTTAGAATCTGAGAAATGTGTTGTTCCACTCTTCCTGTCCTTTGCCCTAGTTAACTCCAATATTATCTGAAATGTAATATCAGACTGGAACTTCTACCTCGTCTACATATCTATGTGTGTTTCCATCCAAAGGATTTCACGTTTCTAATTTTGGCTCATTCTATCAATTTGCTTCCTGATTAGGACAGCTGGTAAAACTGTGTTCATTACATCCACACTGCCATAAAATGACGACTTGCATAATAGGATTCCATGTGATCCGATGAAGAGGACGGTGGGATGTAAAATAAGCTGTGTGTCATATTTTTATCAGGTTTTCATGCGGTCAGGCCTGTTTCAGGGCTGTAAGTATGTGGACACCCCTCTTATTTATTGTTAGCCACACAGGTGTATAAAATCAACCTAGCCACTGGCAGGAGAATGTGTTATGACTTTAGACGTGACCCTGTCATAGGGTGCCAATTTCTGCCCTGCTAGATCTGCCCTGGTCAACAGTAAGTGCTATTATTGTGGGACAGAAGTGTCCGGCAGAACCAGCAGCTCAGACCCGATGCCGTACACCATGCAAACTTACAAAGCAGGGCCATTGGGTGCTGAAGGGTGTGGAACGTAATAATCACCTGTCCTCTATTGCATCACTGATTTCTGGAAGCAACATCAGCACAAGAACTGTGCATCAGGAACTTCTGGTTTCCATGGGTGAGCAGTTGCACAAGACCCACAGTGCTGCCTGGTGTGGTGACCTCTCTCCCAGTAATGCCAACTCACCCACTGCTCCACTGCTCACCGTGTCGCTCCCTCACCGAAGCCTTCGGCATTTTTGCTGTGGGTTTTGCCAGAACTGCCGTCATGCCTCCCTGCGCCACCCGCGGCAGCTTCGTCATTGAGCCTTCACGCACTGGCTCTACCGTCAAGCCTCGCTGTGCCTTTATCCCTGTGGAATCTTGCAGTGCTGTTCCTGCCATTTTGGTCTTTAACCAGGCTTCTCTGCTTCTCTCTCCTTTTGCCTTGAAGTTCTTTGAAGCACTATTCCACTCCAGACCACTGGGGGACACCATCCCACTTCTGACACCAGTGCAGAGAAGAACACAGGAGAGGCTAGGATTCTGCTGAGACTGTTAGAAGGTATGGTCACTTCTAACCATGCAACTCACGCCAACAAAGTAACAAACACAACACTTAGATGCACCAACTAACTGAACAACATGAACGATATTCAGGTCCCTGGTTAGGGGCACCTCCCATGGGCTTCCTCGCATGGCCACACCTCCTGAGCTTCTCAGAGGCAGGGCAGCCAGTGGTGGGATGCTACAGTGATGCTACAGATTGAAGAAAATGTGAATGTTTAACCTCCCTGTACAGGTCAAATTCTACATAGCAGCGGCAGGAGTGAACCGTCTGATAATTCCTGAGTTAATATGTGTCCTTGGTTGGCAGGATCAGTGGGGACTTCCAGAACAAAGACCTTACAAATTAACCTTGAGCTTAGAGGCAACAAAGACTTCAAAGCTAGGGCCGGGCAATATGGCCATAGATATATTATGATAAATGAATACACAATATGTCATAATAGGGTTTTCTGAATACAATGTGGTTATTGTAAGTATTGGCCAACATTACGCTGACAGTGTATTTAGCCCTGTTCCATTGAATTTAGTTCAGTGCAGTATGTGAAATGTGAAATGTATCATATTTCATTTTTGCCCACCCCCAAGACTAATATCCCCATACCAATACTGATACTTGGTGAAGTGTTCTTGGGCACATAAACAGGGGAATTCGTGGTGATTCCCGTGGTCAAAACGTGGGAATCAAGGAAATCGAGTAAGACATGGGGTTAGGCCAAGATTCTGCTTTCAGTAGTGCACCCTCTTGTCCCCACCCCTGTTGCACCTCACCGTGCCACCTCTGGTCTTGAGCCTCCTTGCACTGGCCCTGCTTGCTATCAAGTCTCAACAGGCCATCTTCCCTGTTGTCTCTGTCATCACGGTCTATTGCTGGGCTTTCCTCCCCCCCCACTACCTTGGAGCATAGGGTCCTCAAACTGGCTATCAGGCCCCCCAAGACAGCGTAGCTATAACCTAACCTACAGACACACACACGGATTCGTTGGTCGTCTCCACCAAGACAAAAGTGTGACTCATCGTTGAAGATGACCTGCTGCCATTCTGGCTCGCTCTGTGACGGTCCGGCACAACACCATTGCAGTCTTTGGTGACATTGACGTGGGGTTAAGGATAGTCGTTGTAATGGTCTGCTTGCATGTAGTCCTGCGTCGTGCAGCCGTCTGCCAATGGTGATGGCACTAACAGGATGACTCATGAAGGGCATCACTGCTTGCTGGATGCACCTCCCATGATCCTCCTAGCGTGGCCATAGCATGCCTCATGAGCTACTAGTGCACAGAGCCAGCCAGTAGCGGGTCAGAACAATATAAACTGTGCATTTGAGCTAAATACATCTACTGTCTCATGTCTCGTTCTGGACACTTCAGGGCACAATTACTGTTGATTTGCTGAATTTAACCAAAAAGAAAAAAAAAACCACAAAATGACACAAAATGTGGCAATAAAATTAGAAACTGTGCCATAAAATTAGATTTTTTCATTATTTTGTTGGGGAGTTTCCAAGTTTTGCAAAGAACCGCATGAGTGGAAGGAGAAGTAGTTGCTATATGCCATTTTTTCCCCCTATGATCCTATGATAAAGAGATTTTCAGTTTTATTACAGCAATAGAGTTCACTGCTTCACTAAGAGGTTCAGTTTACTGCTTTAAGGAGGATGGAATTTTCAGGATGCATGCAAAATTCTATATGTAAACACTCATCAGGGTGGTTAAGCATATCTCTCCATCAATCATAAAACAATGTCTGAGATGTCATGCATGAGTGTTTATGACTATTTGAGAGAACTTTTACAGGCATTAAATTCTTCGGATGTCGGGTTGCCACAATCCTACACAAGTCCAGATGCTATTTTTGGCAGATCCACCATCTTCTATTTTTAGAGTGTGTTGAGCTACAAATGGCAACATGACCTTTTCTATCAGGAACTAGTCCCCAGTCTTAGATCAGCCACCTGATTTCCATTGGATTCTTCTGACGCAATCCTACATGTGCATGACTTTTAGAAATATTCAAGGAATCACATTTTACTTCTAAATGCTGCAGGATTATCACAGTAACTACTTTACACCAGAGCAAAGTGCTTCTGGATGATTAATTTGCTGTTTTGTATTTAATTTATGCTCATATTAATGCTCCGGTTTTTGTTCCATTTGTGTTTTTGTGTTGCAATTAAGTCAATAACAAATAAGGTTTTTTGTACACTCATCATCAAAAAGTAACAGCTGCACCCAGAAGGATGTGTGGGATTGCAGTGCTATTGTGCTAACAAAATAATCTTTAGTGAGCTATTTTGTAACATAGTTTCAAACATAAAATCAAACATGTCGAGCCATTTTATTTAGAATTTTATAACTAAATTTTTATAGCTAAATTAACTAAATTTTTGGATAGTTTACCTAATCAACGGTTGCACCACCTGACGTTTTTAGACTTTTGAAGGCAAAAAGAAACTAAAATTAATTTTATAGGTATGCACTGAAAATAGGTTCTGAAAAAGAGAAATTGTTGGATAATTTGATGTATGTCATGTATTTATAAAATATTTTTTTCATTAAAATATTGAACTTTATAATAAAATATATAAAATAATGCCCAATTTCACAATTACACAAAGACCCAATAAAGCAATAACTATTATAATAAACTTTGAGATTGAGAGTGCAGTGATGTATGGGAGTACAGACTAATCATATTTCAAATATACTGAGGGGTCAGATCATGTAATACCTTAAAAACAAAGAGCAAAACTTTAAAATCAATTTTATCCTCTGCAGCAAGCCAGCCAGAGATGATATAACAGCTTATGTCATGTTATCCATCAAAGAAGTACGACTAGCTGTTGATGCTAGCCAACAATGGGGACCAACGTATGGAAATATGCAAAAATTACATTAAAAAAGTTATGAAAGTTTGAACTCAAGTTTGAGCCTTTGACGAGCGTACGCCGGCATACTCCTACATCAGCCAATAGGTGATGGTCTGGGGAGGGTCTTCAAGCAAGTCAAGTCAATTTTGAACAAAGTGGAGGCAAAAGGAATGACTAGTGACTAATTCAGGAATAACGAACGGCAGAAACTGCATGTGACATAAGCTGGTATGAGGTCTGGTATGACTATACCCAGTAATGGTATCATGACTCTAAGGCAGGGTTGAGTCAATGTTACATAACGGGGTTCAAGCAACAGCTAGAGATGCCCAGTCCTATGCCACCTGTTAACAGATAAAACTCTCTTTTTAACTGTCAATATTTTATGAAATCAGAACCTTTATGCGGCCAATCATCAAATAATTATGTACAACTATAGTAGGCAGACTTACTGGTTTGCTGTCTCTGTGGGAATCCCTCTCCCCATTCTCCCACATCATTCTGCTTATTTTAATAGCCATATTTAATGTGTGCTAGCTTAAGGGCATCAGAACCGGTTTCGTCCTGTCTCAATAACTTGGCAAAACACCAGATTTTCACTCACTATGAAAAATAATAGAAGCAAAATTTGGGTCACCCCACCTGCATGTTGTTACTGAGTTTCTAAGCGACAATACGTGAACACATCCTCTACAGAGCACACACCCCGTTACACACTTCTGCATGTTAAAGATGCCACAGAATGGAAAACTGTATTTGCATTTTTATAGCTGAATAAGGAGATTTCAGTACATAGAACCGTACATACTGTGAAACTCAAACATTGTTGTTCCTCCTTCAGATACCAATTCTTCTTTTACAGTAGAGGACGATTCCAAAATCCCAAACTATTCCGTTGTAGTGTTGACACATTAATATTTATGCCAACAACAAGGCAACAGCAAAGAACAAGATGGACTATGTGGAGAAAGCTACCATTCCAGGTTTTCAAGGAACCAAACTGTCAGTAGGAAAGATCGACGTTCATCTTTAAACGAGGCCTAAAGTTGGTTTCCTATTCACCTGCATCTTAATCAAATGTTCCGTTCCACCTTAAATGCTACAGCTTGTACTGCCACCACAACATAACCGTGGCATCATTTAAGGTGGAAAAGAAAATTTCACGAAATAAGCTGCCAAAGAGGAAGCCTGCACATTTCACTCTGGACAGATTTTTGGACGATACAGAGCAGCTTCGCTCAGCGTTTGACCATGAAGAGACTGAAGAGAGGAGCAGCTCCACCTTTATTAGCATCACAACCCCAACAGCAGCCTGTAAGTAGCAGCCATGCTGCGTGATTGTATCCGTGTTTGCCGGCTGAAGCAGATCATCTTAAACGGAGCGTTCCATAGTGAGGAACAACTTTAATCTACTGTGTGTTGAAGTCCAGATGGAAAGCCAGTAGCTAGTACAGGTAACGTTAGCTACTAGCATTAGCTCCAAGTAACTAGCATTAGCATAGCTAGCTAAATAGTATGAGGGCGGAGCTTATTTACACAGAAGCTCATTTTATTTAGTTCGTGTGGGGATGTTGCGTCTGTGTGATCATTATGGCGTCTTGCTGTAAACCAGCCAATCAGAGCAGAGCTTTTATTCATGAGCTCACCAAAACAGGGATATCGGGTCATTTCATTCTAGGACCAGATCATAGGGTGTAAATGGGGGTGTAAAACGGCATCTGGTCATTTTTCAGCCCGACTAGAGTCACATACATTCTATGTAGAACATCAGAGAACAGTTTAAGTGTTATAAATGTATTATAAGACAGTTTTAATGCAGGATTACTGTTTGTTTGCTGAATTTAGCCTATATAGCATAAAATGTGGCCTATGCAAGTTATATACTATTTTAGTTATATACTACCTGTGCAAGTTATATACTATGTTTTATCTCTTCCAATATGTTAAACTCATATTAATATAGTATAGAGCATATGCTAACTTATTTTCCTTCACTGATCATGCTAACTGCTGCTGTTGACATTTACCTACATACTCCCATTTAGTAGCTAAAATAACATTAGCCAAAAGTTGAATGCCCAAATGAAATGAAAGTATTCTGAGGATTTTAAATATTTGGAGTGCCAAAACAACCTGCGGAGGACATGCCATGCATTATGCCGCTGCATATCAGGGAGTGATAATCTTGAATGTTTTGAATGTTGCTCATCTGTACAAACTAAGGCTGCCCTCTGATTCTATGCTTGCGTGTCACTCAGGTGAAACGTGAACATTGTTTTTTTTTACCCTCAGATATCTGAAACCGATTAAACAAAGGCCTAAGCCTGAGATTTCTGAGGTTAAACTGCAACTGCTTCAACAGATCCCTATCTGCAGCCGTGGAAGGAATGAGGAAATTGGACCGAGAAAAAGCAACCGTGCTTTCACCTGTTGCTCAGGGAGAGGCAGGGTCACTGAACATGAGCCCAAAAACACACTCTCTGCGACGTACCATGTGACCGAGAGGAAAGTCCCCCGGGCTGTGGTGACATTGCCACACTCTTTGCTATAAATTAGCTGGAACTGCAGGGTGTGAGCTAAAGTGAGAGGAACGTTAGATGAAGATCGTAGGGCTCTGCAACAATGGATAAGCTTTGCTTCGGAACACTGTTGTCTATTCTCATCCTCAGCACCTTCATCCCGGAGACTCCGGCTGGTGAGTTTGGCGGCGAACATGGAATACTACCATAGAAAAACCTTTTTAGTTATGTCCTATTTAAAAAAGCAATAGGAATTGAATAAGGGTATTACATTGAGTAAGGCTATGAAAATCACATGCAATCAGAACCATTCAGATACTGGTAGATGGTTATGTAAGATGTAAGTACACCAAACTGAACCACTTTAGACAATCAGAACAAGCTTTGTGGCACATCATGCCAAATTTAGTTGTTGGATATGAATGTGGAATTATCTATTATGAGGTTCTTTGGGAACCTCTTTTAGCTAATTAGTGCAAATTAGTGTTCAATTGCACAAATTCCCTTGTACAATTAAGTTTGTCCAATACCAAAGAAGAGCCATTCTCGGTTCCCTCCTTTTTGATGATTGGTTCCTTGGAGAACTGTGTTTGAAGAACCTCATAAGGTAAAGATTGCAGAGATTTGAGAAGAGCCGTTACATTATGTGAAGGTTTTTTTTTCTTCACTTGCACAAATCTCTTCATCATCCGCGGTTCTTTAGGAAAGCAAAATGGTTTTTCAGTGGCATCCGCAACCTGTTGTGTGCACCTTTATAAAAGTGTCTTCTGCACCTTTATAAAATCTGTTGCTGCAAAGAATCCGCGCCTTGCTTTTATATGCAAATTGTCAGATTCGATGTTTTGTGTATGCTTTGCATGTGTCAGCTTATTTCTGGTGCATTTTATTTATTTGCTAAGCTGTTTATTTGAATGTATTTATTAAAATATTGAAAAATGTAAACATACAAAACAAACATGCCATCGCTTTACACATGGTATGCATATAACTGTATGTCATCTATGTAGTTATATAATATATAAAGAGAATAGACTGTAATACATATTGCTGCAGTTGAAATAAAACCTTGTATCTCCAAGATGATAACTTTACAGGAGAAGAAATAAAAACACATAGTTCATTTTTAATGTAAGCCAATGGAACCAAACTTTATTCCCCCAAGTAATTTTGGGTAATTTAGTTTGGTCCATTCAAAACAAACAGCCCTTTTCAATATAGAGTAAGTCAAAAAACAATAAGAGTGGAGATACAAGGTTTTTTTTCTGAGAGCAGTGATAGGTGTTTGTTTAACTGTGGGAAGATGAGATCTGATATAATAATGTAATCTTGGATTTTAGTTGCCCCTAATTTGCATATGTTGGGCTTTCCCTGTGTCCAATAATCAGCTATTATAATCAGACTACATATGATAGACTCTAGGAACCAATGCATAGCAGAACTGATGTATGATATGCTGTTGGTAGCTTACCATATTTAAATTAATGCCAATTCTATAGATATATATTTACACTACCAGTCAAAGGTTTAGAATCAGCCAACTGATGAATGGTGTTGGTTAAAGTCTCTACAGGCTTACGCTTAACAGCTCCAACTGATCAGATAGATGAGATGTCTGAAACAACACTTTCCTTGAACTTATAATTAATCGTATTTAACTGTACTATTTTGTGACACCGCTTAGATTCACTTAGAGATACTTAAGTACAAATTGAAGTACATTTCTAGTACATTAAATTATACTATTATATATGCTTACAGAGTATACTCCTAGTAAGTACACTAAAGAACTACTGAGGTAAAATGTACTTGCAATTATTACATTCGTTCTATATACATTTTGCACTTGTATTCAGCACACAAAACAATAATGTGCTTGAAATGTACTTGCTGGTATTAAAGTACATTTCTAGTAGATTAAAATATACATATCCTGATACACCACATATACTCTTGATGTACCACAGTATTATAATTCTCCATATCTCCACCTCTAATATATATTTAGTGGTGTAAAACCTTCAGGTTAAGAACACTGTATTATCCTCCTGTAAAGTTCTGTTTTGGAGGTTTGTAAAGGTGGACTGTATAATTCCATGAGTGCTATTTTATATAAAGTAAAGCGTTAAGCTAAAAATAAGAAAACCTTCTAAACTAAAAGTCATGTCTGAACTTTGACTGGTACTGTGTATATATATATATATGCATGTGTGTGTGTACTGTTTGTGTGTGTGTGTGTATATATATATATATATAATTAAAATGTAATTTGTAAATTGTAAAACCCTAATACGTCACTAAAGGCACCTTCTTTCATCCTTGCAGCAAAATGCTGTCTTCAGTACAGAAAGAGACCTGTCCCCTGCGCCCATCTAAAAGGCTACGCCATCCAATACAACACCAGACACTGTGACCTGCAGGCCATAATGTGAGTGTTTTATCAAACCTACAGACACATTATTGTTATCAATCAACCGAGACAATTGTCTGAAGTCTACTTCTAAAGTTTCATACTATGAGACTGACGCTGCTCGAATTGATGGGGGGGAGTAGGGATTATTAAACCGAGATTGAACTGAATTAACATTAAAAACACATTAAAACATTTGAGACACTGATTTACCGCTCTACACTACGGATATATGAATGTTCTCGAAGGGTACGACGAGTTATTAACACACTGGCTATGGAGGTCCTAGCATTTTGTGGTTGGTCAGCCTTCTCCAACGATGACCAAAAGAATATTAGAAGAGGTGAAAACCACACTCAGCCTGGACATGTTGAGCAGTGTAGACTCAACGCAGGTAGGGCTCCTACAGATCCAAGTTGGCTGCCAGGTCAATGACATCAACTCAGTAGCATTAATTTACACATTGCAATATTGGTATTTCAATTCCTCAACGGGGGAATTCAGAATTCAGACTATCCAATGATAAGAAGAAAAATGTTTATAGGACAAACTGTATCAGCTTTTTACCACAGTCGAGTCACATTATTATGACCACCAGTTAATATCCAGATAATAAAAACGTGACTACCTTCATGAGCTATGTGCTGCCGCCGTTGAATGCAGGAAGTGGTCATAATAATATGACTCGACCCTATAATCTGCATAGGATGTGACAGAGGCAATTTTCCAAGAACTCTGTCAACCCCATGAAAGCCCAAGACCCACTGATGGGGTATAGGAGTTTCCTGTATGGGCACAAGAGCACGGTGCGGACTACAGAACAACAACATGACTTTGGTGGTCTATGGGCTAAAAATGCTAGCACAATGCTAATTGATGGGATGCATGCTTACATTACTTATTAGCCACGTTAGCCTCATAGCTCCAGTGTAAAACTAACCAAACACGTCTCGGCTGATGGAGTACATTAAATTTAAGCTAGACCTCTTTTGGGTTGGACCTTCTTTTCAAGATAAGGAATCTGATCAGCACTGACCAGGCCATTGACCACACTCTGTTGTCCTCTTCATTTTCCGGCAGCTTTCAAACTGTCCACAACAAGGTGGTCTGCGCTGACCCGCTGCAGCAGTGGACCCAGCATAGGGTCAGATGCCTAAAGTAAGCCCTCTCAGAACATCCCTTCTTAAATCTACTGTCTGTATTCAATTTCCAGTGCTGTATTTATGCTTATCTCTGTGCAGTATCTGTATGTATATGCCAAAGGTCTTGTATGATATGCGTATGAGTTCCATTAAGAAGAGCTTTCTTTTCTAGGGAAAAGGCTTCAAGGCTGAATACCTCACTTAAAGATTCACCCAGGTGGAAATAAGACAGCTTCTGATCTCTTGATTTGAGCTCAGTAATATTAATAAGCCTGTGGTTGGATGAGGTCTTACCTGTCCCGTCTTCACTGTCCTGACCTGAGGGCATCATAAAGGTGTGCTGTACTATTTTTTATTTTTATTTTTCATTTTTTTTGTGAAGAATTTTTGTAAAGACAAATGGCCCCTGGTGGGGACTGTCAGTCATGTCTTAATGACAGATTAAGTACTCTCATACTTAGAGGATGTTTTATGATGTGCTTTTTGGTTTTTTGCTTGTATATATTGTTGGTATATTTTCTCATATTTATTAATGTGCATTGCTTTATGTAAGGGAAATGTGGGCATTCCTCCAAATAGAATATATGACAGCACTTTACTGTAGGGTGCTGTTTATAAGGCTTCATGATGCCTACATAACCCTACATAAATGTTTATGCATGCTTTTTCCAGTGGGTATCATCTGTCATAAGGCTACTGCAGCCAACTTATAAGCTTGTAGCCAAGTGTAACCTTAATAGCAAATGACGCCCTTTTGGAACAAGCATTTAGTTGTCATGACAAGCTTATGTAGGTGTCATGTAGCCTTATGAACAGTACCCTACAGTAAAGTGATACCTGTTAGTGTCTTGCTTAGATCTCCTGTGGTGGATTAACAGTTCCAGTGTGCATATTTTTCTCCATTGAAAGGAAAAGGTAGTTTATATCATACCTTTATATACACCCAACTAAATGGATGTTTGTGGTGATCTTAAGACTCTGATGAGATGTCTGAACAGTACATATCCTGATATACCACATATACTCTATAGATATATCACATGTATATGTATCACAGTATTATGTTTTTTCCATTTTTCTCTTTCTTTTTTTTCACTTTAGTTAATTTTCATGATGGATAGACAACTAGAATTGGTCCAAAACTACTTAGAAATAAACCTTGTTCTATCAGCTTAGGAAAGCTGGTTCATCCTCCTATAAAGTTCCATTTTGGAGTTTTTTTAAGGTGGACTGTATAATTGAGTGCTATTTTATAGTTTGATGTTTTCACTTTTATTCTAAGGTAAAGCATTAAACTACAAATAAGGAGATCCTTCTATGTAT
>CM067497.1:2924790-2975772 GCA_034552555.1 Semaprochilodus insignis
ACTCCATACTGAGAGACACTACTTCTGTATGTGTAGCTCAATAAATATTGATCATATCAGTCTAAATGTATCATCATTTATTGATCCTGGTAACCTTTATCTTCCTTCCCAACAGCACTGCAATCCCACACCTCCTTCTGGTCGCAGCTATTCTTTTGATGATGAGCGTATATATCATTAGTGATATTAAAAATATATTTCAATAGAACTAACTGTACTATTTTGAGAGATCATTAAGGTGTTACCCACTATGCTATACCTACCCTATACCGCTATGCTACGATGCTATACCACTGTGTTCTTAAACAGTCTTTGTATGTGCAGGAGGAAAACCGCTGTTTTAAAACTTCCCATGTACGTGTGGACAAGGCCTAGAGGTTATCTGAGAGCTCACACCTCTTAGGGTGCCTGAACACTTACATAGAGCTCCTTTCCTTCACGTTCCTGAACACTAATCTGGCTTAAAGTGTTGGATGTTTCACCTTGTGTGGATCAGTTCATCTCCTACTCGCTTAACTGTTCACAGTCACGGAAATCTTGACTGGCGGTGGCCAAGCTTTTTGCGTGCCTGTCAGTTCTTCTCAGGAGATGCACTCTCGGGACACTTCCCACACCAGCCACCAGAGGTCGAACTCACCAGAGTTCTGATGAGTTTTGCCCCTGCTCCCTTGCACCTAGCCCCTCCCATACCTGCCCCTTCTCACCTGCTCCCTATCCCAGCCAATCACCCTTCCCTTTAAATACCCTTCCTTTCCTTAGGTGTTTGTGGAGCATTGATCACCAGACTGTTGCCCATTCCAGTGTGCTCAGTTTTCGTAAGAGTTCACCTTGATAATCCTTGTGTTTCAGTTTTGTGCCAGGTTGATATCTTCTGAGCTTTTTGTCATTTCTTGAGAAACTTCTGAGCTTTGTGATTTTTGAGATTTCAGTTTTGGTTTTTTGACATCTTCTGGTCTTTGTACTTTTGGACTTTTGTGTTTCTCGGTTTTTTACATTTTTGTACTTTAGAATAAATCCTGCCTAATGGATCCCTCCTCTGTGTCTGAGCTCCCCTCATTACAGTGCCACTGTGTTTACACTGTAGCGGTGTGGGCGGAGCTTATCAGCATTCTTTCACACTTCCTTTCGTTTTGTTAACATTCTTAACGTGATCTTCTTTTTTAAGAGCATACTGGGACTGAAAGCGGTTCCGTTTGAGATCCAGAGATGAAGTTCTGTGGGATGGGGAAGGCGAGGAGGAGAAAGAGAGAGATGGAATGAGTGCAGGCCAGGAGGGAAAAGCTGACAGAGGCAGCGTCTCCGTCACATTCCTGCGCTCAGTCCTGCGCTGCGGCTGCTCTGTTTACTGCAGCGCAGAGAACAACAGGCTGACAGTGTCTCATTACGCCAAGATCAGTTTGGGCCGGGACCTACAAGCACACACCCACACACACACACACAGAACCAAGGAAAGAGTGCCATTTGTCCATCTCGGCAGATATCAGAACCTCAATTCTGGTCTCTGTTCTCACATTAGAACTAACAGAATCATGCTACAATGTGAGCCTCACTTCTCACGGGTTAGCAGTTTTCACTCCAATGCTATGACGGTGATATCTAATGACGTGGGTGTTTACCTCACCTCCCTTTAATGATGATTCTACCCTGCGGCTCCGTCTCAACAGACTTCAAACAGCTGGGGCTGAGAGCAGACTGTACGCAGCCTGAATGTGGAGACAACCTACACTAACCACAGATAAACACGAGGAGTTAATTGACATAATGTAGTCCACGAATGAACCTTTAGCTGATTCCACGGAGGCAATGTAGGAAAGCTGCCCCTGAATAACACTATCCAGACCTACCAGAAGTCATGGGACAGCACTATGTAAATTGGCCATGAAATAGCGTTACCTTAGGGGATGCCTTGGGAACACCCATCTTATCTTGTGAGTGAGGTTGAACACTGGCCAGCATGCTCGATGCGAATTACCAGAATTTGAGTGAGGCATGATAGTGGGTGCCAGACGGATGGGACATTCCAAGTTGCACAGGCATTTAACATTCCTGGATCCACAGTGTGACGTGTGTACCGGACGTGTGTACCCACAGTGGACAGCACAGCAGCCACCCACAGGTGCGTAACGATTGTGCTGAGCTAAATTTGTCTGGCTAAAATTGTCTGTCCAGAATCAATGCATGAGGCCCCACACACATATCCCGCAGGATAGTGCAGCATTCCTCAGCTTCCATGGGAAGTACCTCCGTTAACACCACAACACTGGACACAGCACCTCACGTGGGCTCATGAGGGCGCTAACTGGATCTTAGAGGACTGGCAACACACGGCGTGCTCCAATGAGTGATGGTACCAATTGTTTATGTGTACATTCAGTCCAAATGAATTTTTGGAGTGGAAATGATTCAGTTAATGTTTATGAAAGTCAGGGTCGGGCAAAATAGGACGTTCACAGGGAGGCTTTTAAAGGTTTGTCAAAAGAAGACACAATCCACAGCAGAAGCCAAAAAACGGCAAACAGTAATGACGTAGGGAAAATCCAGAGTCGTAGTGAAATAACAGAGCTAAGGGTCAGAAAAACGAAATAGCAGACAGAGTAAATAAGGCTCGGTAAGTACTGGCAAAACAGAACCGTTACTTTGCGAAGACAAAGTTAAACAGAACAGCTTATAAAGGCAATGAGAACCAGGTGAGAATAATCAATACTCAGACGAGGCCGATCTGGGATTGGCTGCCGGCTGTGAGCCAGAGGTCACGTGGTAACCAGAGGAGTTCTGGGAAATGGAGTTCGCCGGCAGTATAGCCCGTGCGGGGCTTGATGGGCGTGTGACAATGAAGCAAACACTTTTGTTTTTTCAGCAGCAGCAATTTCTTTATCTAAACGAAAAAAATTAAATAAAATTCAGTGTAACAGTCAACGGGAAAATATTTGAATCTTTAAATCTGTTTCAGCTGTAAGAAAGGAAATGAAATAGAATACTCCCGGCTAAACAAGGTTCTAATTTTAAGCCAAAACCAAAAGTAATGGATACATGTAGTGCAGATGAACATGTACAGATTTAAGTGCAAGTGAAATTGAAAATCCGCCACTGTTTATACATGTAAACATTGTCCATAACAGCAAATTATTTGTCTAGTGGCAGATGTTGTCCAGCGAACACAGTTTTAGATTCGTTGACAAGAAAACCATCATGTTTACTGATGCTGGTTTAAGAGCTGACCTTTGACAGGTTCCAGTTTTGCAGGAATGCACAGACATTTTCTACCCAACTTGTTCACATGAGGAAAGTTTATTTCATGCCACTTCCACCATGTGAGGAGATCACTGTCACTGTCAGCTTGTGGACCCTGTAAGTAGCTGCTGAGCTCAGCCTCTACCATCTCTGTTTGGGAGAGCTCTCTGTTCTCAGTTGTTTTTTGAAAACACTTCCAAGAGTCCTGTTTGCTCTCTTTGCATCACTTCTGCATCTGAAGCTAAATCTTAGACATCTGATTCTGAAGCAGCTGAGAAACTCTAGTTAGTCACAGTGGCCTCCATCTCTCTAACTGCTCTGGCTTTGAAGGATAGGATCTCCTCTGCACCCATGTGCTGTGTCTTAAAGCGTGGGCTAAGCACTGTTGGGAAACTGATCAGTTCCTGAACCTCCTGAAGGCTCTTTGTACTTTTTGTTCATGTAGTCAAGTATTTTGTTTTTTATCCTCTCGGTGAGATCTGTGTCATTCTCTCCAATGTTTCGTATGTTACTGTTAATAACTGAAGGACAGGCCTCAGGCATGGAGCACTTACGTACTCCTCACCAGACAAGGCATCTGTAAATTCTAGGAGTGGACCTAGAGCCTTACTGACCGAATCAAGGACGTCCACATCTTGCCATGTAAGCACTAGGTGCCTGGTGTGACCTGCGTGATGGCTTTCTCTTGTTCCAACATTGGTTGAATCATTTTTTATCTTGACCCCCATCGCGTCGACGATTCAGTGATGAGTTTGTGCTGGGGAAGCCCATTTCCAGTAGTGGACAGTAACGAAGTAAATGTAATTAGTTTCTGTACTTAAGTAGTTTTTTCGTGTATCTGTACTTTACTGAAGTATTTCCATTTTGGATGCCTTTTAACTGTAACTCCACTACACTATTTAATATAACAATTACATATAACATACTTTTTACTCCACTACAATATGAAAAATGTGTCGTTCCTTTCGACTTATGTGCGCGTAAAAACAGATGCAATATAGAAAAGGAAAACTCATTTGTGAACCTGTGTTTAAAGTTTTTATGTTTTTATCAAACTTTAATTTGTAGCTAAGTTGCAAATAAACCTTAAACTGAAACTTAGCTTGTTTGCAACAAGTTATTTTATTGTTCTACCTAACAGAAATTGTTTGCCTTCAGTGTTCTGTGCTTATGATCATTTGAATAGACGTCAGTGTCAGACTAATGAATGAGCTTCTATTAAAGACTGGTGGACTGAGAGACACTAGAGTCTCTTCACCTACACTGAGCTGATTAAGAGTCTTGTTCCAGAAATGATAATAGGACATTAGAGCCATAATAAATCATGCTCCTGTTACTCTCCATACTTAAGTACATTTGAAGGTAAATACTTTAGTACTGTTACTCCAGTGGAGGTCTGAAGGGAGGAACTTCCACTGACTCTGAAGGAGTATTGTACCTTGGGGATCTCTACTTTAACTCAACTACATGGTTTGTGTACTTTGTCCACCTCTGTAGATAAGCCGCTGAGCTGGATGCCCCCACTGGTGTGAAGCAGCAGTAGGCCGTCAGTAAGCAGCACTCTAAGTAAATCTGCTCCTGTGTTACCTCAGAGACAGTGAAGCGCACGACGTATAGAATGTAAGAACACAGGGCGTTTCTTTCTTCCTCTCTCTGTGTTTATACAGAGAACCGTATTTTAACCTCCCACCCTGTCTACCTGTCCCTCCCGCTTCCGCTTCCCGGCCCGGGGCCTCCCGCTCAGCTTGCACATAATGACTTATGGGAAGCGTCTCGTAGGGAAGTGACCTCTATAAAAAGTGGCCCTCCGTCTGCACACAACCCAAAATTGCTTTGTGTATAAATACAAGATGCCACAACACAGAGGGGCTGGAATGTGAGAAATGGAGAGGGAGAGAAAGAGGGAGAGAAGGAGAGACAGAGAGAGGGAGAGGAGTGGTCAGGCCCCTGTGAGTCCCTTTCCAACCTCCTTCAGTCACTATAGCTAGACTTCATTTAAAACAGGACATCACATGCTGTATTAGCTGATTACGCAGATCTGCCTTTCCAGAGTTACTGCCATTCCAGAGTTACTGCTATTCCAAAGTTTGGAATCACATGCTGCATTAATCGTTTGTGTTATTTTATGTATAAGAACCAATACAGTATAGGTTCAAATCTTATAAACTAGACCCCTAAATGTATTTCCAGGCTTTTGAGTTATTATATTCTTCTATTTCTGATTCAGATTTTAGAATTCTGGAACCTTTCGCCGTTTGTGCCTGCACCCTCATACACCCACATACACACACCCCCCCACACACACACAGTGAGCACAGTTGCCCGGCGCAATGGGCAGCCCTATCCACAGTCCCTGGGGAGCAGGTGGGGTTAGGTGCCTTGCTCAATGGCACTTCAGTCATGTCCTGTTGTTTCAGGGTTCAGGGAATCAAACCTCCACAACTGCCCCGCTAACTAAAACAGCATGGTGTAAAGAGTACCACTTTAGAATAAGGCTATCCTTCATGTTTATAAAGTGTTTGTAAAGGGGTTATAAATGCAATGATAAAGGGTTATTTATTAGGTCAACACCTTCAAATCATTAATAAGCAGTTCGAACACATAAATGGAAGCAGCAGCAGTGACCTGCTGTGAACCCACGTTCTTTTAAACTGTTCATTTTTATCTCTTCCTTTATCTCTCGCTTTCCTTTTACCTCTCTTTTCCTCTTTATCTCTCTTTCCCTTTGTATTTCTTTTCCTTTATCTCTCTTTCCCTTTGTATTTCTTTTCCTTTATCTCTCTCTATTTCCCCTCATGTCTTTTTCTTTTCCTGTCTCTCTATCTCTCTGTCCCCCTCTCTCGTTTTCTCTTTATCTTTCTCTCATCTCTCTCTCAGCTCTTTCCCTTTATCTCTTTCTCCCAATCCCATTGTCTCTTTCCCTTCTCCCTTCTCCATCTCCTTCTCACTCTCTTTCCCTATATCTCTCTTTCACTCTTTCCTTTAATCTCTCTTTTTCATCTCTCTCTTTTCAGTTCTCTCTCTCTCTCTCTTTCTCTCTCTCTCTCTTTCTCTCTCTCTCTCTCTCCTTTGTCCCTCTCTCTCTCTTCATCTCTCTCCTTTCTACCCCCCCTCTCTCTCCCTCTCTCTCCTTTGTACCTCCCTCCCTCTCTCTCCCTCTCTCTCCTTTGTCCCTCTCCCCCTTGTTAGGTCTGTGTTTTGGTGTTGTCCTCTCAGAGGAGGTGTCTGTGTTCTGTTAGATCTTCACATGTGATTAGTTCAGAGCGAATGTGAGCAGAGACACAAACCCAAACCACACACACATACTCACACACACACACACACACACACACACACACACACACACACACACACACACAAGACACACACTCCGAACACACATACTCAGAACACACACACACACACACTCTGAACACACACACTTAGAACACACACACTCAGAACACAAGTCTGCTCTCATCTGCAACACACACAAACTCTCACCCACTGCGACTCTTACGGCTCAGCCTTCAGTTTCTGCTTTAACCGTTAGAACTTGGTAACGATGACAGAATAAGTCCACCTTTATTACACTGCTAGTCTCTGCTATACGTCCCTATGAGATCACATGGTATATTACTGCTAAACCAGGAGTGTCCAGTCCTATCCGCAAAGGGTCGGTGTGGCTGCAGGTCTTCACTCCGGCAAAGCAGAAGATCAGCTGATCAGTGGTTTAAAGACTGAGATGAACTGATTAAACAGGTGGGGTCATCTGAGCCCACTTGCCTTTTGCAGATAAGTCTGGGCACCCCTGCTCTGACCGGTGAACCATTTTAGGCTGTTCTAGGTTGAACACTGACACCGGATACTTGTAAAAGACATCTTCTCTAATGTGAAGCAGACATCACAGACATTCCTTGTCCAGGAAAGAGTCCTGACGTAAAGCGGCCACTGCTTTCCAATTGACCGAACCTGAGCTATATACAAGGGTCTGTATAACGTCATCGCAGCGAGGCATGCACAACTAGGGGGCAGAAAGCAACAGGAAGTAGCGTTCCTCACGGAATGGAGCAATAACAACAATTAACTGCACTGTCCACAGAGAGGATGGCTGGAGCGTGTCTCGTCTGCCGAGAGGGATCAGTGTTATTTCTCTGGTACACTATTTTGTTCTCTCTTCATTCATGGTCTAGCTCGCTCAACCGCTGCTGCTGTCTCTCTCCAACTTGAAACAGCAGTGCTAACCACCTACTATAATACCTGCTCTGTGGGGTTCCTGACCACTGAAGAACAGGGTAATAAAGTATACAGAGATAACAGATGGACTACAGTCTGTAGAACTACAAAATGCTCCTATATGGTCAGTGGAGCTATTAAGATGGACAATGACTGTAAATTTGGAGCACTCCTATTAGCTAAGCATTTAGCCAACAGCACACTTAAGTAAGTCATTCATACAGACCTGATGATTAACTGGTACTAATACCATATAGGAGCACTTAGTAGTTCTACAGTTCCAGACTGTAGTCCATCTGATTCTCTGCATACCTTTTTACCCTGTTCTTCAATGGTCAGGACCCCCACAGGACCACCACAGAGCAGGTATTATGTGGGTGGTGGATCATTCCCAGCACTGCAGTGACACTGATGTGGTGGCGGTGTGTTAGTGTGTGTTGTGCTGGTGTGAGTGGATCAGACACAGCAGTGTCACTGCTGGACCGAAAATCGTCCACCAACCAAAACTATCCAGCCAACAGCGTCCTGTGGGCAGCGTCCTGTGCCAACGGATATTAGAGGATGACCAACACTATGAGCTATCATCTCTGACTGTACATCTACAAGGTGGACCAGCAAGGTAGGAGTGTCTAATAGAGTGGACAGTGAGTGGACACAGTGTTTAAACTCTCCAGCAGCACTGCTATGTCTGATCCACTCACATCAGCATGACATCAGTGTCACTGCAATGCTATGTGATGCCTGTGATAGTCCTGACCAGCATCCAGAGAAACAGATGGACTACAATCTGTAATTGTAGAACTACAATGCATCTATACACTGTACACATATACACCTATATACAGTACAACAAGCTAACTAAATTTAGCATCATTCAAGCTGCTCAGAGATCCTGTGGTGAGAAAACAGAAGGAAGGAAATAAAAGCCAAATCATTATGAATGAGGACCCTTGGTAATGAATCCTGAAGGCTGACTTGGCCTCCTGACCTCTCTCATTGGCTCTGTGCTGACCGAGACTGCTGGTCCTCCACTGGAGGAGCCAGATTATGCTCAAAATTAATTAGCTCTGGATGAAAGAAGCGCTCATGTCTTATCAGCAGATAAGCGGGTATTAGTGGACAGGCCTTTTGGGACGGTAACATGCGGAAAGCCTATGTGTCTGTTTCCATTACTGAGCTGCCTGTTGGAAAGACAGATACTGCAAGTGTGTTTAACCCTTAGAAGCCTAGACTTGGTAATGGCATTTTGGTATATATATATATATATATGATTTATAGTACATAATCATTTTAATGTAAGTTCATAAGTAATTAGAGCCATGCAGGATATGGTTGCACAGCTTAAGTGGTTCCCACTTTCTGCTAGGCTGTGGCTGCTATGGGAGGAACGAGGGATGAATAAATGACACATAGAGGAGGGCAAGTCGGTATGGCTGTGGATTAGAGTTTAGGGATCTGCCCTGAATGAGTACATGCAGTTTGGTGACTGTAGCTTTAAGGAGACAATAGGGTTTAGGTGGAGCCATAATGAATTGGACCAATGGCAGACACGTGACAATGTTAGTGGTCTTGGACACGCCCCCCAAGAAACAAACTTGGGGCAACGCAAGTGATTGTCGCCTGCTAGTGTAAATGTAGGGTCAGACTTCTTAACAGTTTTGGTGATGGGAACCAGGGGTCACCATGTCTGCAACACACATATAGCCATTTCCAAATCCACCAGCGAACCAAGGGAAGCACAAGGGTAGGTGCTTGAGTGAGTCCCTGCATACCCCTCTCCTCCAATAACCCAGGTGTGGACTCACATGACTTGGACTGCAGTCAGACTCGAGTCACGAATTTGATGACTTAAGACTTAAATTTGACCTAAATACACCAAAGCGGACGAAACATGGAGTCTAGCCGCAGTTAAAACAGGCACAGCACTGAGAATCAGAGTTTGTCACTTATTGTCACTGTCCAAAGAAAAACTGGTATCTCCAAAACAGCGACTTTACAGCAGAGGACAAAACGTAATTTAATTGTAATGCAGGTCAATGGAACCAGACTTTTTCCCAAGCCGTTTTGGGCCATTTCTGTTGGTTCAAACATCATGAAATGTTCGCATGGTGTAAACAGCAGCTGCTGTGTTCGAATGATGCACAAAAGTCAAAATCGACAAAAATAGAGAAACATGGTTTTCATTGGACAGCGTAATATACAAGCAATTTCTATGACACGTAACATACTGAACAGACCAGACAAGCTCACAGACTGTTAACAAGGAACTAAAAGACAAATACAATAATAATACAGTAAACAGAGTAAATAACATAAAGGAGGTGACATGAAATGAGCTAAAGAGAGGTGTCAGTATCTGCACATATGCAGGTCTTTTGGTTCACATTGAAGGGGCTCATGGAACTCGCTGGTCCCCAGTACATGTGATGTTGTGCTGGGCTGTGAGGCTGGTTAGTGGGGTAGTGGTGCATTGTACCATTAAGGAGAGGCACATGGCTAGAAGTGACCTGCCTGCTATCTTGGCCGTGTCAGCCAGCACTAATGGCAGTTCATCTCTGCTGCCAGAGCCAGTCGGCTCTATACGCTCACTACACATGCTACGTAGTGCCACATATTTAGTCACAACTCTGCACTCCTGCAAAACGGAAGACTATAGATTGGTGAGCAGGGCATCCTCAGTAAAGAATAACCACCATGTATTCTGCCATGCTATAGTACAAATAGTAAGCTTACCTGTGATAAATACGTACCTAATAGCTCCATGAATACAAATAACAGCTGTGACTGGATTTGGCATGGACTGGACAAGGTTCTGGATGTAGGCTCCATCAATGTTCGGACACTCTTGCATCAAAGAATTGCACAGTTAGGCCAGATTTGGTGGATGCCTTCCCTGGCACAATTCAGGAGAATTTCCTGTAGCTTGGGATTTTAGCCAGTGCTGGTATTTATAGCCCCATCATCCTCGTGTAGTGCCATCTGCAGGAGCCTGAAGTTACTACCACCTAAAACACACAATGTGACTAATATTTTTGGAATGGAAAATGTATATACACTCATCATCAAAAGAATAGTTGCATCCAGAAGGAAGTATGGGATTGCAGTGCTATTGGGAAGGAAGATAAAGGTTACCAGGAACAATAAATGATGATACATTTAGACTGATATGGGCAATATGTACTGAGCTACACATACAGAAGTAGTGTCTCTCAGTATGGCGTTCAGCTAACATAACATGGCAGACGTCTCGCCATGGAGTTGTAGAGGTTCCTAACAGTGTCCTGTGATAATCCATCCCATGCAGCTTGAATATCCTCACACAGCTCCTGCAGATGGTGCGGTAGGGGTGGAGGTGGAGTGACACCAGACCTTCTGGACGTGTGACGTGTGTCAACAAACCGTTCATCTTGGCGCTGACCACGGTGCCTCCACATATGGATATGTTGGTCGTCTCCACCAAGACAAAAGTGGGACTCATCACTAAAAATGACCTTAGGGGGAAGTCATCGTAATGGTCTGCATGCTTGTAGTCCATCCCAAACACTTTGCTACGAAGTTGGAAGCATAGAATCGTGTGAAATGTCTTTCTATGCTGCAGCATTCACATTAACGTTCACTGGATCTAAGGGGTCCGAATCCTTAACCCCCCCTCCAAGCCATTCTCCTTCTATTTCCAAACTTGTGCACTGTTGGCACTTTGCAGTCTACAGTTCTCCTGGATTCATCCACCAAACCCAGATTCCTTTATCAGCCTGCCAGAGAGTGAAGCGTAATTCATGACTCCTGAGAACACGTTTCCACTGTCCAGGGGTGGTGTGTTTTATTGGCAATGTGGATAGTGGTCTTAGGCTGCTCAACCATGGAGGCACAAGTGGTAGACTGGAACTCTGTAGAGAGTGACGCAACTCTTTGAGTGGTCTACCACCTCGTGCCAGAGTTGTCAATGCTGCTAAATGCTTCCATTTTACAATAATAGCACTCACAGTTGAACTGGGGCAGATCTAGCAGGGCACAAATCACACAAGCTGGCACAGGTGGCAATATGAAACAGTGACACATTCAAAGTCACTGAGCTCTTCTGTACGACTCATTCTATTGGCTATGAAGATTTTTTGGTTAAGTGCTTGATTTTATACAGTGGGGTTGGTTGAAACATCTGATGTCTATAAATAAAATGAGGTGTCCACATACTTTTGGCCAAATTGTGTGTATTATCATTACCATCGTTTCTGCTGATGAAGACACTCTGGCTTCCTTAGGACTAAACTTGCTTGTACTGACTCAGGACTTGAGATTTACTTCGGACTTGTAGCTTGGTGACTTGTTCCCACCTCTGACTGTATCTCAAAACTATCATCTTAGACATAATAACTGCCTGTGAGGGAGCTTTTAGAGGCATTAAACTCTTCAGACGTCTGGTTCCCATCAGCACCACTGTGAACAATCCTGACTCGGCACCTTTCTCTAGAATGCACAGCACTTTGTTTACATTTTATCCATTGATTGATGCCAAAATTCTGAAGGCTTCCAAGGAGAATCGTTGATATGACGGTAGCTTACTGTACAGCGGTTGTGATTCTCTGTACTCACGTTCTATTCCTCTCTTTCCAGACGTGCGGGAAACAAGGGAAGGTGCTTGATTTGGCCTGAGGGTTAACTCATCATTATGTAGTTAGTGCTGAGTGGGCAGGTGCCGGGCATACAGAGCAGATACAGACCTGCAGGGTAAACACACGCAGACCACATTTCAGGAGCACACGCGCACACACACATACAATCATCCCACCCATGCGACTCTGCTCCATATAATTAGGAGCTCCAGCCATTCCATATTCTGTACAGAGAGAAGTTCCTCCTACTTTTGGTCCTCCAGTGTCTCTATCTATCTCTCTCTCAATCTCTCTCGCCCCCTCTCTACTTCCCTCCCCCCTCCCCTTCTATTACTCTCCCTCCTTCTTGCTGCTTTCTCTCAGCCAGTGGCTCTGGAGCTCTCTTGGCATGTGGAGAGAGAGACACTCGTTCCCTTTGGCCTGTGAGTGACCAGCAGAACCACCGAGAGCCGGACGCTAAGACTAACACTACGCAGCTGACCTGAGGACCTGCAGACCAGCATCCAGGAACGGGGAGTGAACTCGGGAAGTCTGTCCACTCACGGTCCCCTCTGCGCGCGCACACACACACACATACTCCAAAACCCAGTTGGCTGAACCTTTCACTGCACTGATACGGGACAAAGGCTTATCAGCGGTCACCCCTGGGCCAGCAGGGGTGAAACAGGGCCACGGCCAACAGGAGGAAGAGAGAGACAGAGATCGAGAGAAGGCTAAAGAATCAAGAGAGACAGATAAGATAAGAAAGCCAGTGACAGCCAATCCAGGTGCTGCTGAGTGAGCACAGCAGTATGGAGATGGAGATATTGAGCGGAAGGGGCTCCAAGCAGAGCGCGGCCCCCACAACACTCATGAAAGCAGCCCTCACAGCGTCGGTGTGCCTTTGCCTCGCTCTGCTGATCGCTGTCATTGCGGGTAAGTGCAGTATGTCCAGTAGGAACTAAATGTACATCATTAACTATATGTAATATTATATGTATAGAACTATATGTTATATTAATGTGTCCTATATGCATTACATGCACATAAGTAACTATATGTAAGTATTGTATGACCCATATGTATATATACCACATGTATCAACATATATATGTACCTCTATGGAAATTAATTATATAATATAATATAATTAGTAATTATATAATATAGTATTACGAAGTATTACATGTACTTATGTGCAATATAATCAACATAATATTTAATATAAGTACCTATATGTAATAGAAGTGGTATAATATAGTAATCCAGTATAATATAGTCCAATATAGTGTATATATATATATATATATAGTGTGTGTGTGTGTGTGTGTGTGTGCATGCAATATAATTAATATATTATGATATTAATATAAGTACCTATATGCAGTAACCATGTGTCATATATGTATTGTATATGTACATATAATGCCATGTCCTATATGTATCACATGTATGTAATATATATATATTTGAATAATTATATGTACCATATATATATGAATAATTTATACTAGCAGTGTTTGTATATATGTGTGTGTGTGTGTGTGTGTGTGTAACTATACCCTATATATATATATATATATATACACAACTAATTATTCATATGTATATGTGTGTGTGTGTGTGTGTGTGTGTGTGTGTGTGTATGTACATACATATGTATGTCTAAGACTGTTCTGCTGTACATACTGGGGACAAGTTATTACATATAGTTCCTGCCCTTAAGCAAAAGCCATATGAACATTTCCAGTGCTGTGTCCACCGTCCACTTACAAACCTCCAGTCCTTTTCAGACAGAAAGACATAAACACATGCAGAAATGAGGCATCGTGGGAAAAGTGTGCAGCGTCCCTCTAACCACACAGACTTCTGATGTGTGCTCGTGTGTGAGATTATTTTAGAAGCGTATAAAGTTACGCACACAGCTTTGCTTTGAAGGCTGTAATTACTCCTGGCCCAGAGCAGTTCAGCCGAGTAAGACGTATGTTTTTAGCAAACAATATCTTTTTAGCTTCGGCTTAAACACGTATCGTGCTGGCGTTGAGTCACTGAAGAAAGGAAAAGAAAGTGAATGGGTTTGTGTGTGGTGTCGGGGGGGGGGGGGGGGTGTTTGCGTAAGGGTGGAACATGCTGATAAATATGAGGATATTGTTCCTATTGTTTTTGAATGTTAACATATTTGCGGTAAATAGCTGTGTAATTATACTCATTTTTTCCCCGTCACACACACACACACACACACACTGTGTGCCACAGCTTTGTGAGGCTGAGCGTAATGAGGCTTGTTCATGCTGTGCTAAGGCCCTGTAAATGAGCGGTGTTCTGGTTCATGCTGTGGTCATCTGCTGTCCAGTTGTGGAGTGGACTGTAAACAGTTTGAAAGCAAGGCTGCAATAGTCCCTTAAGTCAGACACTCAGATGTGCATGCAGTATGAGTGATACTGCTAGCAATGTATATGCAGGATGCGTGTGTCAGGTGTATGTAAGTTGAAGTATTGCATTTTGCATGGATATTTTGATTAATTGTCCCCTTTATTTATTTAATTTCCAGTTTAATTAGTACAAATGATTAATTTTTCAGGATCAGGAGAAGTATATGTTTAACAATAAACAAACAACTAAATATCCCATTTTTAAGGATTTAGTGTGTCCAGTCTTTGCCTTTATTGGAGCTTCCATTCTTTATAAAAGACTTGTTTTTAGTCTATCTAAGAAATCTGCAGCCAGACCTGCAAAGTTCAGTCTTAGAAGTTGGTTGCATTTCCAATCCAAGTAATCCTAATTGCATTCACTAATGTTGAGGTCTGGACTCTGGTGTGGTCAGTCCATTGTTCTGTTTGTACTTCCCATTTACTTTCCTTGGAAAATGAATAACATGTACCAGGTCTATGCCACATTGTGGGGGCCAAAATTTTGACTATGACATTGTGGACCTTTCTACCTTGTGGGGACCACATCTTATAGGGTTTGGGTAATGTTTGGGCAAGGTTGGGTTAAAGTTAACCAATGGTTAAGGTTAGCATCTAGGCTAGAAGTAGTTACGGTTAATGTTTGGGTCTCCAGGAAATGAATGGAAGTCCCCTTGGTTCACAGAAACAAACGTGTGTGTGTGTGTGTGAGTGTGTGTGTGTGTGTGTGTGTGTGTGTGTTTGCTCTCACTGGCCTTTTTGGTATGTGTGCAGTGAGGCATTAGGTCAGCATTCCCAATGACATCCATACCCTGGACAGCTGACGAGAACGTAGCATGGCAAGTGCGATCCAGGCTCCGAATAGGGTCTTGGGTCTGTTGTGCTCTGACAGTTTGACATATTTCCTTTTTTTCCCTCTAGTCTCACAGAAAACCACCAATGAGGAATTCTGCCTAACTTCAGAGTGCATTGAAGCAGGTACACTCCTTCAGTCCTGACCTTAAAGTCCCCGTACAGGGTATTTCAATATACACAATATGTCCAGAAGTTCGTAGACAGCTGCTCATCTATCGCTTCTTCAGAAATCAAAGGTATTAATAGGGAGTTTGTCCCCCCTCTGCTACAGTAACAGCCTCTACTTGTCTGCTAAGGGTTCACACTAGATGTAGGTAGATTTCTGTGAGGATTTGATTGCATTCAGTCTCAAGAGCATTAGTAAGGTTAAGTAGTGATGTACTAAAACTTATTCTAATGCTACTGGATGGAGCTCCATCACTCCAGAGAAGGCAGTTCCATTGCTCTACATCCCAATGCTGGGGTGGGTTGGGTTCCTTCACCAATGCTTGTCACCAAACAAGGTTCCATTCTCTAATACGAATGAGTGTCTGGATACTTTTGGATTAATCAAACCAAGGTCAATGCTGGGGGGCTTTATACCCCTTTAATACTTGGCACTGGGCATGGTGACCTGTGTAGATGCTCCGGAACATCCCCTGCTATTGGCAATGCTTTTCCATAGAGATTATACAACACCTGTATCAATGGGTGCAATTTAATTTACTAATTGGAAGGTGTGTCTAGATACTTTTGGACATATAGCGTATCATGGTGTAGAAGAATGAACAGGAATGGGTGATCCATGGCTATGGGGACAAAATTAAAAACATTCCCATTGTGAAAACAGGAATGGGGTAGAGTTTACTCTCATGGGATCTGTGGTAAAGTGTATATTAAATTTGATTTCCACCAACCTCTGTATAATTAAATGGTCAAGAAGCAAGCCAAGTCATTCAGAGTGGTTTGATGTGTTCTAGGGGAACTTCATAACTGTTATAAGTGATGCTGAAAGGAACCAGACATCTGGAGAATTTAATGCCACTAATAATTCCCTTCCAGAAAGTTCTATCTGAAAATACATTCATAGTGGAGTTAAATATGCAGGTTGTTAAATATGGGCTAAAAATTAGCTATTTAATATTTAATAATTACATATAACAGCTATATATAGAAGATGTGTGCAGGTTTCCTGGCGGTTTTGGATAGTAACTACAATAGCGAGACCCCTGGTTCCTCTCACCACCATTGTAAACTGAGTAAACTCTCTAGAGGATTGCACATCAACTCCACTCTGAAGGACCTTGGGGTTTTCCCTCTATTAACCCCTTGTGGGTCACTGTTTACAATGACCGAATGTGAGATTTTCATATGTGCATCCTCTTTTGATATTTACTGCTGGTCTTCTGTAGCTGGCTCCATCCTCAACAAGATGGACCTCTCCGTCCAGCCCTGTGACGACTTCTACCAGTATGCGTGTGGAGGCTGGCTCCGAGAGAACCCCATTCCAGAAGATTCCTCCAGCTATGGGATCTACCCCTGGCTCCGCCAGAACGTGGACCTCAAGCTGAAAGGTGAAGGGTTTTTCAGTATAGTCTAGTTCAACTTCAGGGTCAACATCAGATCAACATAACAAACATACATAGTTGAGTCACATTATTATGACCACCAGCTAATATCCAGAGAAACCGCCGTGTGCTGCACAGAGAGCAGCTATACGGGCTGGGAGTGACCCAATAAAGTCCTGGTAGGTTATCACAGGTATCTGGAGCCTTGCTGACTGCAGTCACATTATTATGGCCACTTTCTACATTCGATGGCAGCAGTGCTTAGCTCATGACGGAAGTCACATTTTCATGGCATTCTCTGGGCCCACTCATCCATGTGGAAGGCACTGTCAACTGATGGGGTCTTCCAGCAAGACAACGCAACATGTCACATGGCTAGAAATGTCCGATATTGCTTGGAAGAGCATGACAAGCCAACCCCAAGTACTACCCCGGTCCCCCCATGACCAAATACTACACCGGTCCCCTAATTCCCCAGATTGTACCCAACTGACCATCTGTGGGACCATCTCGATCATTGTGTTCACTCTATGGATCCTCCCACACGCTCCCTCCAGCAGCTGTGGGATGCACTGCAGGCAGCATGGCTCCAGATACCTGTGACAAACCCACCAGGACCTTACTGAGTCACTCTCAGCCCTATAGCTGCTGTCCGTGCTGCACACAGAGGTTACTCTGGATATTAGCTGCTGGTCATAATAATGTGAACCAGCTGGGAAATTTTTATATAGAAATTCGGTATCATAAGTATTGTGTCCAATTCAGTGCATCAGTTCTGGCTTCATCAGATCTGTATTGAAAGCTTGAGCAACCCAGTCCTTAACAGCGGCGCACACTGCAGTACTGGACAGAGAATTTTATCAGACCAGTAGTGCGAAGAGTATTGGACAAACTGCATATAGGAAGTATAGTGTAGTATAGTGTAATTAACCAAAGAGGCAAAACAATATATCATAAGTTTAAATGTATAATATTACACTATATAACTCTGTGCCTTAAAATACAATTTTAAAAGGAAAATGAGAATTAAATCAGTACAGTCTAAAGACATGTTTGTGCTCTTATTGAGAGAGGGGAAAGGGTTAGGCAACCTGGCGGGGCCTAACCAAAAGGCTTCATGGGCTTCGTTGGTCTACACAGTGCAGGGTATGGGCTCCTGCATGTGTTTCATTGGTTATTATGTTAGGAATATTTGCTATCATTTTGTGCGGTATGTAGCCTAACTGGACTGGGGATGTGTTTTGTGTGTCTCAGAACTCTTGGAACAGCCCACCGCAGAGAGCGACATAGAAGCAGTGAAGAAGGCCAAGGTGCTCTACCGCTCCTGCATGAACGAGAGTGAGTGTGTTTAGACCAAATATTGGTCATGCTTACACAGAAAGAGGTTTCGTTCTACATGCTGATGTTATATAGATATGATGTACAGCTCTGGAAAAATTTAAGAGCCCACCTCAAAATGATCAGTTTCTCTAGTTGTACAGTTTCTGGGTTTGTGTTGGACCAAAATGAGCAGTTCTGTTTGATTCTATACACTACTGGAAACACGTCTCCCAAATTCCAGATCAGATATTGTATTTTAGATCTGTTTATTTAGAAAATCACTAATGACGCCTCCAGAAGCCTGTTTTTTGAACCATGCTGGCTGTGCATTTCACCCCAGCCACCGCTCGCCAGTCTTTCTGTAGGTCACTTGAGGTCATCTTACGGTGGTTAAGTGACATTGGAATAAAGTGGTGCTCATCACGGTCAGTAGAGAGTGGTTTTGGCCCTCTGCCAGTCTGTAGCTGTGTGTTTGCTGCTTGACCTTGTTCTTATGAACCAGTCGCTCACTGTATCTGCCAGTAAAGCTAGAACCCAACCTATAAGCTCACTGAAATGTGATTGGAACGTACCTAATAGTGTGCAATACCTCCACAAACGCAAAAAAAACCCAGCTGTGATTGGATTTGGCATGGACTGGCCAAGTTTCTGGATGTAGGCCACATCAGTATTCAGAGACATGTATCACTGTCCTTGTGCAAGCTGAAAGACAAGCTTCTACAGTCAGAGTCTTATTTTGTGTAATATTCAACAATGTGCGTCATGTGCCGTCAAAAGTCGTACAGTGAATGCATGTCCTTGTTTCGTCTATAAGACGAGGTGTTTTTTCCCAGTGACCTTTATGTTCTGCTGAACTTTGCTCTGGTTCCTTTCAGCTGCCCTGGAGCTGTTGGATGCCAAGCCGCTGCTCAAGGAGCTAAAAAAGCGGGAGTTCCGCTGGCCTGTACTGGGCAATATGGGGGGCGCCGACATGCAGTGGGACGAGGACAAGTTTAACCTGCTGGAGACACTGGCCCAGATTCGCACCCAACACAGCAAATCTGTCCTGGTGCGTCTGTATGTCTCGCCGGATGACAAGAACTCACAGCGTTACATCATCAAGGTGAGCCTCATGGGGAACTAGCTTAGACAAACCGTATTGGCATTGATCTTCAATCATTGGATCGTTATTAGTATGCTTAACAATGTACTGTCCATCCCAGAGTCCAGGCCTCAAGATCACTGAATGTGTTTGAGATTGCTTGGATTGTGAGAATTGTTAGTGTACTGTAAGTAGTATGTCGGTGTACGGTGACTCAGTAAGTGTAATGTGTTAGTGTGCTGTAAGTAGCGTGTTGGTGTACAGTAACTCAGTAAGTGTAACGCGTCAGTGTACTGTAAGTAGCATGTTGGTGTATCTGTTCTTCCTTTTGGTTTATATGTGCATATAAATGTAACGTGTCCAAACGAGAGAAGGGTGAAGTGAGTCCACTGATCAGAGTACAGTGGTCACTTTGTTTTGAGCTTGTTTTGAGTTGTTGGACAGAGCTTGGTTCTAGCTAACGGAACCTGTTCTCCTTCAGTGTTCTGTGTTTATGATCATTTGAATAGACGTCAGTGTCAGACTAATTAATGAGCTTCTATTAAAGACTGGTGGACTGAGAGACACTCTTCATCCCTTCACCTAAACTGAGCTGATTAAGAGTCTTGTTCCAGAAATGATAATAGGACATTAGAGCCATAATAAATCATGCTCCTGTTACTCTCCATACTTAAGTACATTTGAAGGTAAATACTTTAGTACTTTTACTCCAGTGGAGGTCTGAAGGGAGGAACTTTAACTCAACTACATGTTTTGTGTACTTTGTGCACCTCTGGAATTGTACTTGTTGTTGTGATGATCTATTGTTTCATCATTAGTCATTTTGTATTGTCTCTTCTCTTAGCTGGATCAAGCGTCTTTGGTTTTGTCCAGAGAAGACTATGTCACCAACACCACTGAGGCCCAGGCTGTGAGTCCAATGCATCCGTCACACCATGTTCTTTCCTAGCAGTGTGTGTTGGTAGGATAACCACAGTGTGTATCCCTGAGCAGGACCGAGAGGCTCTTCTGAGACTCATGGTGGATGTGCCCGTCATGCTGGGAGCGTCTGAAGAGGTGGCGGAACAGCAGATGAAGGCGGTGCTCGACTTCGAGATGAAGCTGGCTCAGGTGAAAAGCTTTGGTCTTTCTTCGTGGCCGCTTAACAACGGCCCTGAAAGTGATCAGGCTGCGCTTCATTGGATCGGATGCTTTGTGGACTAAGACCTCTTTAAGGAGCTTTTCGGTTGACTGCATTACTGAGTGGTTTTGTTCCCTGTGCATTTAGATAGTGATCCCGTTTGAGAACCGAACCAGCGAGAGCATGTACAACAAGTACAGCCTGTCCAAACTGCAGCGCACAATTCCAGAGGTGAGGCCACTACACTACAGCCGCAACTACTGATTGTTCCGCTCATTATTGCTGTGATTAGTTGGGAAAAGACAAGTTATTAATCTATCAAGAATTAACACTGGCCCAATTCCTGGGAAATGGTAACGGAGGACTTTCTGGAAGCCAGACACCACTGGCATCTACATTCCATCCTGCCTGCCCTCTCTGTGTGCCAATTTCATAAATGAACTTTTGCTCACCACGGCAACTAAAGCCAAAACAACATACTGTTTCTGACAGAGAGAATATAATACTTAAAATAACACGTTCCTATATAATTATTCAGATATCAAGCACTTTTTTTTCCAAGGCAGTCTGTGTATGAGGAAATACAAGCATGTGTGCTCAAATTATTAATGACATTTCAGGAACATGGTATCCTTAATAATTCCCAGTGATTGAGAATGACTTCTGAGGTTATTTCCGTCTGGAATAATTTATCATAGTATGACTCAATACGTAGCTTTTAATAGGACCCGTAATACAGAATACAAGCCCGACTAAGCAATGACTGGGGATTGCTGAAGCCTTATAAATACAGTGACCTATACGTTAATGATGTAACAAATTTTCCATGATTGATGTTTCATTGTAGTTTTTTAATAACTTTGCTAATTTTGTACTCATTTTTGTGTTGTCTTACCTTCAACAACAGTTGGCTTGGCAGTATTGCCCATATTAGGGCAGATAAAAATTAATTAAAAAAATAAAAATAAAATAATAAAATAAAAAATTAAATAAAAAAAGTTATTTCCATGTGCTCAGGAAAGGCTGAAAACTGAATAAAGGTGCTATGGAAAACATGGAAAAAAACAAAAAACAAACAAAGAATTAACACTAAACATTTAGGCCTGGTTTTCCAAACCTAGATTAAGTCTAATCCAAGACTGAAATATATTTCCAATGGTGATAAATGTCCTTTTGAATATTTAAAGCCAGTCTACAGACCTCTTAATTGTTGAGTTCTGGTGATTCATACATTGACTTTAAATGTGACGCTGTTATAAAATGCCATCTTTGTCCGTTTCTGGAATTTCTTCGCTGTTAGATTTGCCCCAGTCAACTGTAAGGGTTATTACTGTGAAATAGAAACATATAGTAACATATAGGAGCTCAACCCCAGAGTGGTAGGCCACCGAGTGCTACAGCATGTAGTGCATAAAAGCCTCCCCCAACATCAGCAGAAGAACCAAGCTTCCTGAAATGGGTTTCCATGGCCGAGCAGCTGGACACAAGCCTAAGATCACTATGTGTAATGCCAAGCATTGGCTGGAGTGGCGTAAAGCACGTCTGGAGCAATGGAAACATGTTCTCAGGAGTGATGGATCAGGTAGGGCAAGTAGGGCTTCCCTACTTTGTGGTCTGAGGACGTCACCTACCAGAATGCATAGTGCTAACAGTAAAGTTTGATGGAGGAGGGATAATGGTCTGATGATAGCAATAAAGGGTGGAGGCAATTACATATTAAGGTCCATGGTTTTGGAATGGGATGTCCAGCAAGCTACTACAGGTGTGATGGTCAAATGTTCACATACTTCTGGCCATATTATGTACAGCTGTGGGAAAAACTTCCAGTTGTTGGCCATGATAATAAGTTTATTTAGGCTTCAGATAGAGTTGAATTGGCTAGTCAGTGTGTGAACAAACGAATGAATGAATGAAATATTACTAATTAAGAAATTATTTCAACAGTCACTCAAGTAGCAGCAGGCTTTGATTATTTATTTGATTTATTTATTGGACTTAACTGAACTAAGTATGGATTCCAAACTACTGTTTTTAGTTGAATGAACAAGGAAGCATGATAAGCCCACCGGACAAAAAAAAATGAGTCACCTTGCATGTTTAAGGTGGTAGTAATTTCAGGCTCCTGCAGATGGCACTGCACGAGGATGATGGGGCTATAAGTACCTGCGGGGTGTGAGTGACGGGATCCATAGATGGAGAAGAGGTGGTACAGTGCAGTGAATGTCTCATTCCATGTGTGGAAAATGCAGATGTTAATGATTGGCTAAAAGGAGTGACTGCATTTGGGCGTGCCAAAGACCATAGTGTGAAGGAAGTAGCTGAATCTGCAGGTGTATGGAAGCGTACAGTCTTACGGGTCTACCAGCAGTGGCTAAAATACCAGTCTACAGGAGATTCTTCTCAGAACTGTGCCAGGGAAGGCATCCACCAAATCTGGCCTAACTGTGCAATTCTTTGATGCAAGAGTGTCTGAACATTGATGTGGCCTACATCCAGAAACCTGTCCAGTCCGTGCCAAATCCTGTCACAGCTGTTATTGGTGTTCGTGGTGGTGTTACATGTTATTAGGTACGTTTCAGTCACAGGGGACTATTTTTTTTTTTGTCCCGGTGAGTTTATAATCTGCGGATATCATTTATATACAGTGCAGAATCTTCCAGTTTAGTGGCAATGCAAATTCCCACTATCCACTATGGGATTTGCAGTGTTATGTTATTGCAAAGCCAGAGATGATACATGCTCTCTTATTTCTCCACAGTTTAACTGGCTGGGCTTCGTGAGAGCATCAATCGACTCTAAGCTGTATCCAGATTTGTCCGTCTCATCTTCTGAGCATGTGGTCGTGCGTGTTCCTCAATACATGAAGGACCTCTTTAAGCTCCTCAACGTCACTGACACCAGGTAACCAGAGCCAGACAAGGACACCATCCAGATGCACAGACACCAGCAATTTAGGCTATTAATGGCAGCTTCTGTTGGCCAGTGTGCTGCTACAACAGTAGTGTTGTGGTTTGGCGTGCCTGTCTACGTGGACATGTAGCTTATCTGTCCTGTTAAATGGCTATTACCGCCCTGTATTCTAGAACAGCTCGCTCCCTAATACACTTAGCTTTCATTTTAATTAGCTTTAATGCTAATTTAATCCCCTTATTTCACTCCTCCTGTCCCTCTGGCTTCAGGACAGTGGCCAACTACGTGGTGTGGAGGTCAGTCCTGTCTAGAATCACCACCCTTAGCAGACGCTTCCTCTACCGATACCTGGACTTTGCCCGAGTGAGTGTCATCTCCACACTTCTAAGTTTACACTACATAGAATTCATACGGTATGAATTACATATGGTCTGTAGTCTCTGATTTGGTCTTCAGCTTAGAAGAACTTTGATCTTCTGTCTCCTCAGGTCACCACAGGAACCACCTCGCTCACGCCTCGCTGGGATAAGTGTGTGAATTACGTGGAGGGCACGCTCATGTACGCCACCGGACGCCTCTTTGTGGATAAACACTTTCAGGAGGACAAGAAGCACATGGTAGTTCTCTACTTTCTACTCTCTTCACCCATTCATTCATTCATTCATTCATTCACTACCTCACTCACACCTATCCATTTACATACTCATTCTTACTCATTCACTCCCCATTCATATTAAGCCAGTTAGTCACTCACTTATTCTCATCCGCATACTCATTTAGTCACTTAGTCACTCACTCACCCTTTCATTTTCACTCAACCATTCACACACCCATGCTTACTCACTCACTCATATTCACCCAGTCATTAAATCAATCACTTGTTTATATTCACCCAGGCACTCATTCATTCACTCACCCTTTTATACTCATCCACTCACTCATTCATATTCACTCATACTCACACATTCACTCACTGACTCTTTCACTAAGTTGCTTACCCACTCACTCACTCACTAATTTACTTGTTTATACCTGCCTACTCGTATATTCACTCATTCAATACTTACCCACTCATTCATTCACTCATACTCAAACATTCACTCACTGACTCATTCACTAAGTCACTTACTCACTCACTCACTCACTCGCTAATTTTCTTGTTTATACTTGCCTACTCATATATTCACTCATACTCACACATTCACTCACTCACACACTCATTCACTCACTCGTTTCTCACTCAATTGTATCAATTCTAAGTTAATTATTCACTTCACTGATTCTTCACTCAAGTAAAAAAACGAAAGCTAATCACATGCAAATGAAGAACTGTCTCCCAGCCGATGTGCGATCACTCCTTTTCCGAAAGATCAGTTATGAAATTATTGGCAACGTATCTGGTGTAGGTGGATAAATGTCTCTGGATACTATCACCGACAGTTCGCACAGCATCAGAAACAAAGCAAATCAGTGTGAGCCAGCTTAGTCAGAAAACACTTCACATGTAGGTAGAAATGATTCTGATCTGAGTGCTGCTTTCTATTCCACCCATCCTTCAGCAATGAACAGAACTCCAGTCTACATGGCCATGGTCACTGCATGCTCTCTATCTACAAAAGTGGATCCTTTTAGTTTTGTCTCCATCTAGTGGAGCAGATACAGAATTACAGTAGACAGTTTTGCACTGCATGATCACAACAGTCACCAAAGTAAATGCACGGCTCCTGACGTCCTGCGTGTTTGTGTTGGTGAAGATGGAAGAGCTGATTGAGGGCATCCGGTGGGCCTTTATTGATATGCTGGAGAAAGAGAATGACTGGATGGACGCAGAGACCAAGAAAAAAGCAATAGAGAAGGTATGTGGCTCCATATTTGAACAAGGAACATTATAAAACCTTTCCTGGTATCACCTTATACCCCCTCTTTCTCACCCCAGGCCCATGCAGTCCTGGCTAAAGTGGGCTACCCGGAGTTCATCCTGAATGACACCTACATCAACGAGGACATTAAACGGGTACACTACCTTCAAAGACCTAGCGTCTCTAATTTAGCCCTGATGTGTGGCACCTGCAGGCGGTGGTCTGTTTTCACTGCCACTTCCTGTGTGGAATTATCGGTGACATTTGAAAAGGTCTAGTGGAAAATGTTCTCATGATCTTATTCCTACACAGCTGTCATTCTCGGAGAAGGATTACTTCGGGAACGTGATGCAGACTCTGCGTTTCATCGCGCAGGCAGACATCGGCTGGCTCAGGAAGAGCGTGCCTCGCACAGAGTGAGCTCAGTGATGCTCTGCAAATCTGGAGGAGGGGTGGCTGGGTGGGGAGAAGGGATGGAGGGAGGGAGGTAGGGTAGCAACACCATGAGTTCCTAAAGTGCTAAATACCCTCTTCTTCTTCTTCTTCTTCTTCAGGTGGTTCACCAATCCCACAACGGTCAATGCCTTCTACAGCTCCTCCACCAATCAGATCAGTAAGATGAACCCAGAAAAACACTCCCTCCTATGTAATAACGTTTGTTTGGAATCATCCATTAATTGCAACGTATGGGCGGCATGGTGGTGCAGCGGGTAGCGCTGTAGCTTCACAGCAAGAAGGGCCATAGGTTCGATTCACTGGCTGGGCATGTTCTCCCTGTGTCCATGGGGTTTCCTCCAAGTGCTCTCCAAGTTTTCCTCCCACAGTCCAAAGAAATGCAGTCAGGATGATTGGAGATGCTAAATTGCCCCCCTAGGTGTGAGTGAATGTGTGTGTCTACCCTGTGATAGACTGTTGGCCTGTCCAGGGCCTTTTGCCCAAAGAGCACTGGGATAGGCTCCCACACCTCCTGTGTTACAGAAGGATAAGTGGCTTAGAAGATGAATGAATGAATTGCAACGTACATTTTCATACACCCAGTGTGGGCATCTTGTACCTCCACTAATGGTCCACTTCGTTAGAGGCGTACCTTGTTCTTCCACTAGCTTTTTCACCAGGAAGGGAGGTATGGGGCTGTTACAAGTCCATGATGATGCCTTTGGACATCATTTAGACCAGCAAGAGGGCCCGACCGTTCCTGAGTACCCGCAGTGAATAGACCTTTTTCATACTTCAGCACAGTGGAAGTGGTCATAGTAGGGTATATATTACAGTGGTGTAGACAAATGCGAATGTAAGCAAACGTCTTTCTGTAGTGTCTCTCATATACTTATCATCAAAAGAATAGCTGCACCCGGAAGGAGGTGTGGGATTGCAGTGCTATTGGGAAGGAAGATAAAGGTTACCAGGGACAATAAATGATGATAAATTTAGACTGATATGATCAATATTTATTGAGCCACACATACAGAAGTAGTGTTTCTCAGTATGACCTTAGGCTGCCATGTTTGTGCTTGTGTTTGATAAGGATTGATGTTTAGATATCGATTTGCCCATCCCTATAACACAGTAGAGCCTTGGTCCTGGACGTAAGATCGATATGTCTTATGAAGTGGACTAAAGGTTATCATGTCTGTTGACTTACATAGGAACAGTGACTACAATCTAAGCAGTTACAACATTGGACACTGTACAAAACATCAATGAAGTTATATTTACATTTACATTTAAGGCATTTAGCATACGCTCTTATCCAGAGAGACTGACAATCGGGCTTAGTGTTCCATCAGGGATTGTCTCCTAGCTGGTACAAGAAGGTTGGAGTCTAAACCTCACCTTGAGCTCAGACAGGGTTTTTTTTTAAATTATTACGATCCAACACCTTGAATAAAGCTGTAGCACTAAATGTTCTGATGTTCTGTTATTTTACAGATTATCTGAATTATTGTGTTCAAACACCTTGGAAAAAACTCTTGTAAAGGTACAGTGAAATACTGGCCTGTGGTTTCTGGGCCAGGGCTAAAAATGAATTGAAATGGGTGTAGATGGATTTCCCAAGCCAACAACGCCCGCAGTTCACTTTTGTGAGGATAACTTATAGTCAACACTTACAGCCAACAGCAATGTGGCTTAGCCATTAACCTTGGATTATAACAGTATATAACAGTATGGAAACAGATGAAGCCAGGAGCCAATGGGAAAGATGAAACCCTGCTGCCTGTATTTTACTGTTATTTTACAAAGTAAATTTAAAGTAAATTTTGGGGTTTAATCATAATAATCCAGGAGAAATCTGTAAAATAATGTTTTTTTTTAATGAAACTTGCTGTAAATGATTGTTTTTGTACTTTTTTTGAATCAGGATGTTTGATTTTATTATCCTTTATTTTACAGTTTTTGTAAAATAACAACATTTTACTGGTTTTTTTTGTATGAATCTTTTTCACAGTTTATAAAGCTAAAACTAATAAGATTTACCTAAAAATTACAAAGAAAAACATTAAATTGTTAGTATGGATATAAACCTTTACATAATGTGCTGCATATTTAAGTACAGATAATTACTGTCATTTTATGTGAATTTGTGTGTAGTTTATGATAAAATACTGTATAAATATGGTAATTAACTGTATAAAATATGAAATACATATAATTTCTCATTACTGTGATACAGCTGGATTGCTATTTTACAGATAAGGTCAGTAATTCTACAGAGTTTTATGTACACTTTTAAAAAAATAGAAAATTATTTTCTGTAAAATTAGTTTTTGGTTTTTTTACAGTGTACATTCTTCATAAACGCTGCCACTGCTATACTTATTCAATTCACTTGGCTTCTAATATGGAGGTATAAGGAGGGTCGACAGTTACCCTTCTTGTGCTAACCTGGAATGTAAGGGTAGACAAACCACATTACTCACATAAAACCAAATGCCAGAGCTTGACGCTCCTCCTAAGTTGCTACGATTATTTGTGTTTACTGCTACCGCTAGATCTAACGCTAGCATCATGTGACCACATAAGCTAAAGAGAACTCCAGCTACTTTCATGGTTCTGTTGTGGGATGGGGAAGGGACAGAGGTCCACGGGAAAGTTCTGGTTTGGATTACACTACTTCCCAGCAGAAAATCACCACTGCTGACCACTTTATTGAACTCCCATTTATCTTTGGGCAGCTTCTGACCGCGGGACCAGATGTTAGTTTAGTGGTGGACCTTTCCCAGCACAGCAGAGACACTTAGAAGTTGGTGGGTGGGTGGGTGTGTGTGTGTTGCTGGTAAGAATGTGTCATGCTAAGCTGTGTTGCAGTCGCTGTCGCTGCTAGGCTAGGAATGGTCTTCCACTCAAGTGTATTCCTCCAAGAGCAGCTCAGAAATTGACCACTGATGAAGAGCTAGAGGGTTGATATGTTGATACTTAGCCAAACTGTGCATCAACATATTGGCTAAACTCTGTAACTCTACCAGCTAGGTGGATCTACCAAGTGGGCGTTTCTAATAAAGTGGCCAGTGATAGTTTATAATGAATTATGGGTAAGATTAACTAATGTTTCTTTGTTTTCAGGGTTTCCGGCAGGAGAGCTTCAGAAGCCGTTCTTCTGGGGACTGAACTACCCTAGGTGAGAACCCAGTCACTCCATACAGCTTATGTTCTTCTGTCTGCGCTTCCTTCTGGACAGACTTTTGATTGCACTTAAATGTGTCCACCAGATCATTAAGTTATGGAGCGATTGGTGTAATCGTTGGACATGAGCTTACTCATGGTTTTGACAACAATGGTAAGACAGTTCACGTTTTGTGCCAACCATGTCATGGCATTGTGAGTAGTAAGCGCCCTATTGATAAGCCCATGCTTGTTTGCTTATACAGGCCGGAAGTATGACAAAGATGGGAATCTGGACCAGTGGTGGAGCAATGCGTCAATCGCTTCCTTCAACGACAAGACCCAGTGCATGATTGATCAATACAATGGCTATAACTGGAAGGAGGCGGGACTAAATGTACACACTTCATTTCATTGACCTACCTCACTTCCTCCTAGATGCATGATATCCAACGAGTTTAAAACATAATGGTCCAAAAAGTTGGTAGACATCTGCTCATTCATGGTTCCTCCTGAATGGAAGAGTATTAAACGGAAGTTTGCTGCAGTAACAGCCTCTACTCTTCTGAGAAGTGGGAACATTCTTCTAGATGTGGTAACATTGCTGTAAAGATTTGATCACATTCTGCCACAATGGCATTAGTCAGATCAGGCACTGATGTTGGATGAGTAGTTAGCGGATCACAAAGGCCTCTGCAACTCTTCCCAAAGCTACTCAATAGTGTTGCGTCACTCCGGGGAACACAGTTCCACTCCCCAACAGCCCAATACTGGGGGGGCTTTGTACATGGTGACCCTAGACCGACATTAACGTAAGGCTATGTTCATACCTTCAGTTGGTGTAAGTTAACCAAACCCAATACCTATATCCAATACCCAAAACCCAAATGACGAGAACCCATACATAGCCCTACTCCAGAGCATCCCATGTTATATTGGCAGCACTTTTCTATGTACTGGCAATGAGACAGATGTGTCATTGAACATCTGTATCTGCATTTTTAAAAGTAGTCCTGGGTTAAGTACTGAAATGCTGGTTTGTGGACGTAGATGACATGAACAGTAAATACATGACAGTTAAATGTAGGTCTTCAGCTGTAGCATCTACACTGTAGTGTCCTGCTTAACACAACTCTGTTCACAGGTCAGGGGGAAGAGGACCCTGGCAGAGAACATAGCTGACAACGGCGGCATGCGACAAGCTTTCAGGGTATCCTTCTGAGTCCAAACCTACAGATCTAATTCTGAATTTTCTTAAGGCTTTGGTGTAGAAGTAGTGAAGATGGTTGTGTGGGCTGATCCGCAGGCTTACAGGAGGTGGGTTGGCAAGGAAAGGTCGGGGGTGGAGGAGCCGTTATTGCCAGGAGTGGGCCTGAGCAACAATCAGCTGTTCTTCCTCAGCTATGCTCACGTGAGTCACCGACTATTCCACATGCATTCCAGTAACATACAGCTGATAGCAACTTCGGAATACTTTCTTAGATTGCATGTCATTGCCTAGCATACGGATGTGGGTCACATCTGGCAAAGATATGGCACTGTTGGCCTATGCACTGTCGGCACTGGCAAACTCCATGTGAGCCAAAGGTGGCCCATATATTTAAAACATTCATTTGGCCCAGCAGATCTGGTCCACTTTTGTTGCTGCCTAGTGGCAAACTGAGACAAACTGTGAGTCAAAAGTGGCCCACATACCACTTATCCTATCCTCCAGCCCACGACTGATGTGTAAACTGTATATATAAAGGTTTATTACTTGTCTTGGTCTTTCACCTTCTCTCAGATCGTAACAAGCCTAAGAATTGTGGTTGTCTTCATTTTAAGCATGGGACACGGCACGCCTCACATTTAACGCTACCTTAAATCTAGTCAACATATCAAGAAATATGTCTAGTAATACATTGCTCATTTGAGGTTGTTGTAAGACTGTTATAAGATTATTTCACTTATTTATAGACATATTAACTTGTTTTAAAGTTATTTTATTAAGTGAAATTAAACTACCTGGCAAAAAAACAGTTGCACATTCTAATATTCTGTTGAACCGCCTTTAGTGCATTCGTTGTGGCAAGGTCTCGATAACCTTATGCAACGTCACAACACTTATTTACATCCAAAGCTGCATTCAATTTTTGAGCAAGATGTTGAGTCAAACCACTCAATAGAGTCTAAGGCCAGAACTCTGTTAGCCCTTTTCCCCCAACATGGTGCCGGTGCCAAAATCTCAAACTGTTCCGCAAAAAAAACGGTTAGGAAAAATCAGGGCTGTTTTCTGGTCTGGAACCGTGAAACCCGTGATGCAAGCGGCAAAGGGGCGTGGCGCTGCACGATGAACTGCCCTGAGCTGAACTTGGGAACAATCGGATCCCACCGGTGATGTGTTTGTGGATGAGGGCATTAAACGGGAGCCATCTGTCTCCTTAAGAGCTAAAATGTCAAGCATTTGCTGTTTAATACGTGCAGGAGATCAGCAACGTGAGAAACACGACAGATAGCCAAGAAAGTTAACGTGCTGCCAAATAACAGTACACCTTCATAACGGACAGAGGAAACAACTATGCGTCGCCTTGCGGGTAATCGCTGTCTATGATGATCCCTCTGGGCTGCACAAAGATGCCGAAAGAGTTGGTTCTGGGTGGTAAGATATGCCCTCAAAGCAAGAAGTAAAGTTTGCACTTGAAGAACATGTTGTTTTGCTGGGTTGTCCGCCAACTTCTGCTTATGGACTAAGGACCGCCCAGCTCCAGATACGTAATTGCTCGGCTCTCATACCAGTGGAAAAAAGGGCCCATTCTTAACAGGTTCAGTACGGCCTGGAAACCAGCACCAGCATGGGCATAAGCAATGGCGGCATGAGGCGGAGAGTGCTATATAAAGATGGTTCCTCATGCTTCCCAAAACCACACTTTCACAATCTGAGCCCACTGAATCTTGGCATTGTCATCCTGGATTATGCAAGGAGGAAAAAATCAGCATCAGCTTGGGTTAAAGGAATTGTTTAGATCCAAAGGGTGACCTTTTTAGCCAGGCAGTATATCTACTATTGTTACAGATCCTGTTTATGCTTAGGTGTCCTCTCAACGCCCCCTAACACTATTATGGCAGTTTGCATATCAGTTTATATTAGATATATAACCATCTTGTCATTATCACTACCAATAAAAGGTCTGGTGAAATACCCTCAGTCAAAGACACTGTGTGTGTATGTGCTTGCTAGGTGCGCTGCAACTCCTACAGGCCAGAGGCAGCACGAGACCAGATTGTAAGTGGGGCCCACAGCCCTCCCAAGTACAGGTGAGACACACGCACACACATGCTTTTCCCACAGCTCATTTGCATCTCCGATTCCCTCTCCGATTTGTCACTGCCACCTCCTCACCACGTACATAACTCACTCTGCTCTCCTTGCTACTGCTCTAAGGGTTGTCGGTGCGATGAGCAACTACGAGGAGTTCCGCAAAGCCTTCAACTGCCCTGTGACGTCAGTCATGAACAGGGGGGCGGAGTCCTGCCGGGTATGGTAAGCGCTGAAGAGGAGAAGAAGCTTGTGAACATGGTCCAAACCTCAAGCCCTGCACTGGGTCACCTCATTCGACCCGGGGACGGCACTGACCGATACTGCACACTCTGGACCATCTTGCCTGCGGTCCTCTTCAAATGGAACACTGATTAGACACACTCACAGCTTGAACTCACACACACATGCTGTGAGCGTCAGTCCACTGCTCCTTTCCCCCTCACCGCTGTCTGCTGTCTGATGGACTTCACTCCAAAAAAAATAAGTGCACAGGCAAAGCTTGCAATCAGCCATCACAGGGTTCAAAGCGAGTTTGCGGGGAACTCCAATTTGGTTTCGTTTTTTCCTTTCAATACATGGCAAAAGAGGAGCAGGAGCAGACTTACAAGCGAATTACAGTTCAATACCTCCCCCACTCATGGAAGTCCAAATGGGGTCCAGCATTGCTTGTATAATAGCATTTAGGCTAGCATAGATGGCTTAAGGTAGGCCTTTTTGAAGACAATCAGGGGAATTCCACTCAACTGCATAATTCACTTGTTGAGATGCCAGCAAAGCCATTCGGAGTGGTTTGATTTGTATGCACTGTAGAGACTCGCATCGGTGATAGAAACCTAACCATGGGTTGCGGTTGCAATGCCCACACCGCAAATACAGTCATGTTACAGTCATGCTATTTGTCAGGGAACCTTCGGAGAATTCATTATATAAGTCACCTTGTGTGTTTAAGGTGGTAGGAACTTCAGGCTCTGGCAGATGGCGCTGCACGAGGATGATGGGGCTATAAGTACCTGTGGGGTGTGAGTGAACATTGATGTGGCCTACATCCAGAAACGTGCCAAATCCAGTCACAGCTGTTATTGGTGCTTGTGGATGTATTACAGGCTATTAGGTACGTAAGGTACAGTCACTTACTACATACTACTTGCATAATGATTGTGCCCAGAGGTAGCTAGCAGTATGCAGTACTGATGCTTTCCCACCACATGGTATGGCTTGACTCACATTTGTCACCAGCTATTTTGTTTCCCACTGCAGATATAGTAGCCCCTCAATGTAGCTTGTCATTGTCATAGTGATGCTGGATCAGACTGTGATGGGAAGGAAACTAAGTTTGTTCAGAAGAGGTTAACGGCTGCAAGAAAACAGATTGCTGTGAAAGACAGGAGAGTTTGGAAAATACTAGAGTTCAGGTGACGATATGATTCCGGTTGCTCAAGGCAGGTGACACAAGAACCCGGTAACCAGTGTTAGTGTATGCGTTTGGTTTGGAACAGCAGCTTTAGTGATGATTCCAGTGTCTGCAGGGTTTTTACGACACCTTTTGGTTTTGGCTCAGATCCCTCGAAACCCCGGCAGAGGTGATACCAAAAACAGTACCAGGTTCCAGATTAGCCTAATGGAAAACCCAAAATGGGTCGAGTCAAGTCAGAAGTCGGTACCATGCGCTGGAAAAGCGACTTATGTGGCATTAACATGAATTTCCCCAGTACCCTATACGATACATACCAGGATTACGCACTACTTCAGCCAACTACAAATTAAAAGACTGGTCATGAAAACAACGTCTTCCATTCTGTCATGGCATTTTTCAAAACTCAGCAGGCCACATACATGAGTACCATATGCAATGCATGTACACATTGGTTAGTTAACAACAACAATTTATTTACAACTTAAAGTTCCTCTTACTGTAATTCCAGCGCTGTCCTCGTAGGAGGCTCCACACATACAAGCCTGTAGTTACTCATCTCCTTGTTCAAAGGTCACACTGTCCCAGTGACCACCAGAGTCCTTTTAGAGTCTGAGCAGAGTCCCTGGGGCTCCCCTCCAAAGCATTGGGGGTGGGCAATCCAACTTCTGACACCAAATGTGACACCTTGGCAAAGACAAAGATGTGGAAAACAGAGTGTAAAGCAAATGCTCTTTTATTGAACACAGCAGCACTGGAGCACCGACTCCAGTAGTGGGTGACTAGAGTGTATACTAGTGCAGTATGTAGCACCCTGTGTCTCAGGCAGCGTATTCCATGTAATAACTTTCTGTTCGGCAGCTTTTAGAGGCATTATATGCTTTATCTCTGTAAAACAATTCTGACTTTAGAAGGGAGCATTTTAACACCCAACCGCTCTGACTGGCCTTGTTTAGATCTCACCTATTTAACTGTGCAGAAATTCCCCTTTAATTGTGAATTCAAAATCTAATCATAATTTAATTGTTGCAAACTGTTCTTGTTTCAGTATGAAAGCACTGTAACCTTTGTGTGTTCTGACTGTAATATAGTAATAATAATAATAATTATTATTATTATTTCTCAAGACTTCCTAAATGCCTTGTTGTACACAAAGTCATGTAAGTTGTTCTTGATTGATTATAGCTGTAATTCTGTTTGGTGATCTTTTAAATATAAACAAATGATTTTAAATCACAGATTAAAGAGACTTTGTGCAGATTGTTTGTTGTTGGTAAACCGCAGTGCCATGCATAATGTGTCTCCAGAGTTTGCTTGATTCTGATATTGTCGTGACAGTGTGTGTGTGTGTGTGTGTGTGTGTGTGCATGTATGTATGTGTGGATATGAGCCGGTATTCAGTGGGTTGGTCTACCGTGATATTAAACATGTGCATTTTACTGCTGCTACGCTGCCACGGTCTGATCATGTAGAGATCAAATAATGCAAGTCAAGGTTCATTTATATAGTGTCAGTCACAACAGACTTTGTCACAAAGTAGCTTTACAGAGAATCCGGGTCTAAGCCCCCAGTAAGCAAGCCAAGGGTGACAGTGGCCAGGAAAAACTCCCTCAGAGCAAGAGGAAGAAACCTCGAGACGAACCAAGACTCATAAGGGGAACCCTCTGGTCCACACCGGATAGCAAAACAAGCAATAAAACAACATAAAAAGAATCAGAATATACAATTCATANAGTGGCCAGGAAAAACTCCCTCAGAGCAAGAGGAAGAAACCTCGAGACGAACCAAGACTCATAAGGGGAACCCTCTGGTCCACACCGGATAGCAAAACAAGCAATAAAACAACATAAAAAGAATCAGAATATACAATTCATATAAAATACACTCATCGTCAAACAAGAAGGTGTACAAATAGCTGCACCCAGAAGGCATCAAACAACAGGAATGAAACTTGGTGGGTAGGTTTGACATTGTGAGACATGCGAATGATTCAAGCTTCTTGCTCGGCCGTGCATGTGACATAAGCAGGGACAGGCCAAACAGCCACAATTGCAGACATTCAGCGAGCAGTGATGTCCTCTATGAGTCATCCTGTTAGTGCCAGCACCGATGGCAGACGGCTGCACCAAGCAGGACTACATACACACAGACCATTATGACGACTGTCCTTAACACCACGTCAACGGGTCAAGGAGTGACTCAGAATGGCAACGGGTCATCTTCAGTGACGAGTCCCGCTTTCGTCTTGGTGGAGACAACCAACGAATCCGTGTGTGGAGGCACCGTGGTCAGCGGCAAGATAAACATTTTGTTGTCATGCGTCACACTTCCAGAAACCTGGTGTCACACGTCCAGAAGGCCTGGTGTCACTCCACCTCCACCCCTACTGCACAATCTGCAGGAACTGTGTGGACATATTCAGACTGCATGGGATGGATTATCACAGCACACCATCAGGAACCTCTACAACTCCATGCTGAGACGTCTGGCATGTTGCGTTAGCAAACATGGCGGCCCGACGCCATACTGAGAGACACTACTTCTGTATGTGTAGCTCAATAAATATTGATCATATCTGTCTAAATTTATTATCATTTATTGTTCCTGGTAACCTTTATCTTCCTTCCCCATAGCACTGCAATCCAGCACTTGCAACTACTGTTTTGATGATAAGTGTATATGCAATAGCGATAGAAAATTAGCAATAACTGTTAGACACCTATGTGACAGAGAGAAAAAGTCCTGAAAGTCTGAATGAAACTCAGTCACTGTTACCAGTGAAACCAGTGACCACTGTAAGGAGTTTGTTACAGTGAGAAACCTGGAACATCAACAATGTAGAGCTTCTAAACATTCCAACAACTGCAGCCACAGCACAGCAGAAGGAGGAGCAGACAGAGAACTTTTCCTTCCTCGAAAAGGTGAAACCTCACATCCCACCCAGCTTGGAGAAGGAGAGAACACTCAGTTGCATGAATGCATGTATGTTTGCATCTTTGACAGTATATATAAACTGGACTCGGTCAACCTGATGATGCTGTTTCCCATGGGGACCAGGTGAGGTCAGACATGTCACTTACTGATTGATGTTTCTTGAATGGTGGATAGCAGGATCGAGTGAGACTGCACAAGCACCTTAGTAAATCATTACAACCCTTCAAGAGAAAGACAACACAACATTAGCCTACATATGTACTATAATACAGAGCATTATAAAATAGACATATTAATAAACAAACAAATAATAATTGCTCACTCTCTCTCATGGGATGTTGCAGCCTATTCCAGCGCTCAGTGGGCGGAAGGCTGGAAACACCCTGGACGGCCACCACTGCATCACAGCAAATCTTAATTGCAAATAATATCAATTATTGTAATAATAATAATAGGAAGAAGAGTCATTTTTATGGGACCTGGTTTGCAGTCAGTAAAGTGCCTAAAGCATACCAAAGTTAAGCTACAAAGTCAAAAATACCTAAATGTGTTTTGAAAGCTTTGCCTGTCCAAAGTTCAGTGTGTAGACTTTAGCTTAATGCTAACATATAATGGAAAATCCCATGTACCCTCTAGCAGACATTTGCATTACTGTTAATTAGATTCATGGAGGCCACTAATAAACACTGTGATCGTTACGAGTGGTGCAGGATAAACATCAGTGCATGACATTGTGCAGTATATGCTATGGTTATGCTGGTACAGCTATAGGTACTGTGGCTCGGCCGAGGGAGGGGCCGAGCACACTGACCAGGAAAACCTGGACGAGACCAAAAGACACACACACAAACACCCAGCATGAGTGAACCAGAGTGCTCTACTTATACATAACGTGCCAAACAAACCAAAACGCAACTTAAATACGAGGCTTACTGAGTCCACTCTATGAGTCCTTCACACCTCAGCCTCTTTGGCTCTAGAGAGGGCCAGTGGACAAGGGCATGATGCCCCGCCTCCGGTGCATGATCAGTGGGGAGCACGTGCCCACTTCTGGAGGGAATGACAGCGACTCCACCCCACCCCTGCACCAGTACTATAGTTATTATGATGATGTATCTCATATTAAAAGCTGCTTCACAGCTCTTGGATAAGGTCAGTGTTCTGTGTCAGAGTTCTAAGCTCCAGGCCTAACTGCAAAATCATAATGAAATACAGTGAGTGTCATAAAGTGGACAGTTACATATTTTTCATTATTATTATTATTATTATTATTATTATTTAAATTATGGTAATTGTAAATATTGCACATGCACCCTGCATGCTCAAAAAAACCTCAAAACAGTATTGTGATAATATTGTAAACTGTGATAAAAAATAATAGTTTAATAGTAATAATTGTATACAGACACATGTATGTATATATGTATGTACATATGCATGTGTGTGTGTGTGTGTGTGTGTGTGTGTGTGTGTTGGCAGCGTCACAGTGCAATTTCCTATTTCTGTTACACGTGTGCGATCAGGTAGAATGTATGAGGTCACCCTAATATAGCTCAGCAGGAAATGGGGTGAATGAAAAATAGCAGCAGTTCTGCTGGAAATAGACTTTACACTCTGCACTCCTGCCTGAGTGCCAATGAGATTTCAAAGCTGCTCACACACACCCACACACACACACACACACACACACACACACTCACACAACCAGACACACACACACATATACCCATACACACTCACAGACACACCCACACACATACACACTCATACATACACACACACACACACACACACACACTCACTCAGACACACATACCCACACACATACACACACACACACACACACACACACACAGACACACACACACAGGTGCAACATGCTAAACAAATAAACTCAAAATGTATGGAAAAAAGACAAATAGGAAAATGAGTCCCCTGCAACTGAAATGTACCTAATAGCATATAATACCTCCACAAGCACCAATAACAGCTGTGATTGGATTCGGCATGTACTGGACAAGTTTCTGGATGTAGGCCACATCAAAGTTTCATCAAAGGATTGTGCAGCTGGACCAGACTTGGTGGATGCCTTCCTTATTATGGCGCTATTATGAACATGGTCTTATTATGGCGCTATTATGAACATGGTCTTATTATGGCGCTATTATGAACATGGTCTTATTATGGCCTTATGTAAAATCAGAATTTTATCTATGATTTCGTACCATCGTGGCACAAATATTTAGGAGTGAGGAAAAAAAGGTTTTATTAATAAAATCTCTCAAAATTTACCAACAAATGTTTAACAGTGTAAATATGGTTCTCCATTCTGTAACTACTTTAAATAAACATTAGACAAACAAACAGCAATGTGTTCAAAATGTGTTCAAATGTATTCCCTTCATGTGCACAGTTCTAGAATGTTCTACTATCTTTAGTACTGTTCTACAATGTTTCCTTTCATTAACATGGTTCTAGATTGTTCTGCCTTCTTTAACAGTGTTCTAAACTGTTTTCCTTTCATTAACATGGTTCTAGAATGTTCTACCTCCTTTAACACTCTTATACAATGTTTTCATTCACATGGATCTAGGAAGAATGGATGGGCAAGTGAATTCTGACATCACAGTCATGATGAACGGTCAGGTGGACCGTATGGTTTGGAGTGGACAGTATGTTGTGAAACTCTGATACTGAAAATCCGGAATGCTATGAATCCAGAGAGCTGTGTCTCTGCTGCTGAGCAGAAGAACCAGACCGAGACAGCAGTCGGAATGGGTTTGATTGCCCAGTGCCCAGCACCCTGGCCAGTTTGCAAGGACAGTGAGAGAGAGAGAGAGGAAAGACAGAGAGAGAGGGGAAAGAAAGAGAGAGAGAGAGAGAGAGGAAAGAAAGAGAGTGAGAGGGGGGGGGAGAGAAAGAGAGAGAGAGAGAGAGAGAGAGAGAGAGAGAAAGAGAGAGAGAAACAGAATTGGAGAGTAAGCATCAGGTCCGTGACATAAGAGCAGTGTTTTGACTGTCAGGGGAGGAGACTATGCCCAACCCTTGGCCCTCTCCCTGTTTGCTCCCTCCTCCTCCTTCTCCCCCTCTCTCTCTCCATCCCCCTTCCTATTGTCTCGTTCTCCTCTCCTTCTGCCTGCGAGTAAAAGGAGAGAAATACCATAAAAATTACATCCATTTATTTCTGTTCCCATGGTAACACATGGGCCTAGGATTGCATTTGAACCTGGCAGTTTGTGTGTGTGGCTAGCAGGTTTATGCCACATTGTGGGGACCACCTGGTCATACATACTCACATAGTGGGGACCCTTTGTCCTTGTGGAGACCACAAACTGATCCCCAAGATGTAAATCATTCAATATTAGGAGTGAGGTTAAGGTAAGGATTAGGGTTAGGGTTAGAGTTCGAGGTTAGGGTTAAGCGTTTTAAATTAAGGGGGTTAGGGTTAAGGGTTTTGGGGTTAGGGTTAAGTTAAAGGGCAGAATTAAGATTAGGGCTGGGATTAGGTTTAGAGTTTGAGGTTAGGGTTAAGGGTTTTAGGGTTAGGGTTTTAGGTTTAGGGGGTTAGGGTTAGGTCTAGGATTAGGAAAAGGGTTAGGATTAGGGTTAGGGTTCAGGTTCAGGTTAGGGTTAGGGTTAGGGTTAGGATTATGGTTGTGTTTAGGGTTAGGGTTAGGATTAGGATTAGGATTAAGATTAAGATTAAGTTTAAAGTTAAGGTTAAGATAAGGTTAAGGTTAATCTTAAGGTTAAGGTTAGGCTTAGGCTAGTAGTAGTCCTAGTTAAGGTTTGGGTCTCCGGGAAATGAATGAAAGTCTGTGTAATGGCCCTACAATTCACAGAAACAAACGTGTGTGTGTGTGTGTGTGTGTGCATGGGTGTGAGAGCCAGGAAGGGACAGCGTGGTCCTCGGCCTGAGGCCCAGGCGTAGCAGATCCACTGAAACAAATGCTGCTTGTTACCAGTAATGGAGCACAAGCGTGTTAATGAGACACGCAGCACTGAGAGACAGAAGAGGAAGCTAATGGGACTCACAGTCAATGTGCCACCGGCCTGCCATCGCACAGATGTTTCATTCAAAAGCCATTACGTGAATGAACACTTCACAGTCCCTCGATATGAATAATCCCTGTATATATTGATTAATATTAATGCTACATTTATATCACCGAAACATTTTTTCAGAGCTATATTTTGCTTCCAGTGGTCACTCAGTTGTACTATTCAGCGTAAAATGGAATTCAGTCCACTGAAGGGACACTCTGGAGCCATTTAGTCCTGTTTAATATTAAAGCTTATCATGTTTATCTTTTGCCAATTTTTAGTCTAAGAAAACATGAGTTTAAGCATCCGCATATGGAGAATAGATACATATGTGCAAACTAAGCTCACTAGAGAAAAATTAGTCAACTGTGACTGAAACATACCTAATAGCGTGTGATACTGTACCTCCACAAGCACCAATAACAGCTGTGATTGGATTTGGCATGGACTGGACAGGTTTCTGGATGGTAGACCACATCAATGTTGGTAGGCCATATCAACGTTCAGACAATTTTGCACCAAAGAATTGGGCAGTTGGGCCAGATTTGGTTGATGCCTTCCCTGGAACAATGAATCTGCAGGTGTATGGGAGCATATGGTCATACAGGTCACCAGCAGTGGTAAAAATTCCAGTCTACAGGAAATTCTCCTCGGAATTGTGCCAGGGAAGGCATCCACCAAATCTGGCCCAACTGCCCAATTCTTTGATGCAAGAGTGTCTGAACATTGGTGTGGCCTACATCCAGAAACTTGTCCAGTCCATGCTACATCCGATCACAGTTGCTGTTTGTGCTTGTGGTGGTATTACAGACTATTAAGTACATTTAAAATATATGTTTTAATATTTATATTTAAGATACATGGTTGACCATGGCCAGCAAAAAAATGCTCCATAGCTACTGTGGAGCTTCCAGTTGAGGTCTATACAGACCCATACAAAACTGTAACTACAAGCCACATTAAGAGTACAGATACATGCTTGAAATCACTGATCGAAATCTGACGTGAATAGCATGAACTGTTTGTAACGTTTGGCTCAAATAACACACAACAAATACGATGGCTTAAACAGTAAGAGACCTTACCCCACGACCTGAGCATTATGAGCTTTCCCAGTCATATTTCAACCAGTGACCGGTCTCCTCCTTTATAACATCTCTATTGGAGCTTCAAGATAAGAATGCAATGCAGAATGCTGTAGGTAGGCCGTCATCATCAATGTCTCTTAACAAGAGCAATGAGTCAGATGATCTTCTCTGTCATCTCCTGTCCTCCATGATTTTATAGCACTCAGTTGACTCTGAAGTTGATTCTTTCTCTCCTGCACTAAAGAAAGGGAGAGCCAGGAGAGAGGCTGATGGTTGGAGTTGTTTATTTCAAGGCGACTGCAGTTGAGTCTCCGCTCTTGTCCAAAAACAGTATCTGGACACACAGTTTTTATAGGCTGTTTCACCCCCCTTAAGGTACACCATCACGAGGGGTGTTGGTGTTGTTTCACCAGATGGTTTGACCTTTAACCTGTAGACTGGGATTTGTGCCACTGCTGGTAGACCCGTATGACCGTACGCTTCCATACACCATGAGATTCAGCTACTTCCTTCACACTGTGGTCTTTGGCACGCCCAAATGCAGTCACTCCTTTTAGCCAATCATTAACATCTGCTCTGGAGCCATTTTCCACACATGGAACGAGACATTCACTGCACTGTAGCACCTCTTCTCAATCTATGGATCCCGTCACTCACACCCCGCAGGTATTTACAGCCCCATCATCCTCATGCAGTGAGGACACACAGTTTTTATAGCCTGTTTCACCCCCCCTTAAAGATCAAACACGAGGGGTGTAGTCTAAGAACTAGGTATGTTGGTGTTGTTTCATCAGATGGTCAACTCTCCTAACCTATAATAGCCCAAAGGTATTTGTGACCTTTAACCTACAGCTTAACAGTTTAGTGTAAGTGTAGGAGAGTACAGTATGTTGAGGTAGCAAAGTGTGCAGTTAAGTATGTGGTTGTAAACAGTATGCGATATTTAAAGTATACAGTGCAGGTAGGAGAATAGCAGCTCAATGTTCAGGTGACCAGCTAAACAGCTTACAGTACAGAGCTTAACACACACTTATACACAAACATTGATATCCGACAATTCACTAATTAATTCTAGCAGCTGCTAAAGCTAATCAGCAAGCTGAACTGTCCACCTCTGATTCTAATACACTAGTAAAGACGAAGGTGGTTGGTGGTTTAAACTGCCTTCATAGAAATGGCCACCAGGGGGAGTAATGTGGAGAAAGTATGTTTGGGACTTTTAGGCTTCCTGCACACTGAAAATCTCAGTCACTTGTCATTCTTTGCTGTCAGACAGACATTCACACACGCACGCACACACACACACACACAAATGTGCCAGCTGTTGAAATGACACAGATTGACTTGTGTCTCGTCCTCTGATGGAATTCAATTACTGGGAGGCTGAGTGACATCCCTGAAGATCTAAATGGAGGAGAGCAGAGCAGGAGGGGTTTAAGACAGGACTTGGACTGAAAGCTTTCTGAAGGAATTAGACACAGCTGGATGAGCTCAGAAGACTGTAGAACTTTCTATCGCACCTTGACCTATCTTTCACATGCTGGGCCTGCACCTGTAATAAAGATAATAATTAATAATTGCTGTAGCAAAATATGCTTTGTGAGCATACAGTGGATATTATACATGCCCAAAAAAGCACGGACATACTGCATGTTTAATTACACAGACAGCATAATTAGTCCTGTTTAACCTACTCAGATTGACGTTGCATGTATAGAATAAATATCTCAGGAATGCTGCATACGTTACATTTACTTTGCCTGGAAGGTTAGCAATCCATCGGCAAGTCAGGAACACGGCCTTTGATGGGTCGACAAATCAGGAACACAGCCTCTGATCGGTAGACAAGTGAGGAAGACAGCCTCTGAGTAGTCAACAAGCCAAGAACACAGCCCTGATGAATTGACAATTTAGGAACACAGTCTCTGATCGGTCAACAGGTCAGGAATATGGCCTCTGATTGGTCAACAAGTCAGGAACACAGGGTCTGACTGATCAACAAGTCAGGAACACAGCCTCTGATGGGTCAACATGTCAGGAACACAGCCTTTGATGGGTCGACAAGTCAGGAACATGACCTCTGATGGGTCAACGAGTCAGGAACACAGCCTCTGATTGGTCGAAAAGTCAGAAACACAGCTTCCGATTGGTTAAGTCAGGAACACAGCCTCTGATTGGTCGAAAAGTCAGGAACACAACTTCCGATTGGTTGACAAGTCAGGAACACAGCCTATATTGGGTTGACAAGACCGGAACACAACTTCTGATTGGTCCACAAATTAGGAACGCAGCCTCTGATTGGGCCACAAATCAGGAACACAGCTTCTAATTGCTCCACAAATCAAGAACACAGTCTCTGATCGGTCGACAAGTCAGGAACACAGCCTCTGATTGGTCGACACATCAGGAACACGAAATGAAAGTAAGTCTCTAGCATGCAGCATTACTGAGGTTTATTCTTCATGTACAATGTATTATGATGTTACATACAACATCATAATAATTTTAACAATTTTCTTGGGGTCTACTACAATAGATGTACAAGCTTCAGTTTTCCCAAAACAAATTATTGTCCCCGTGCCCCTACAGGCAGCCAATAAGAATTTAGTTACAAGTATCCACCTAATTTCCATGCAAAATGGGCTTTCAATACAAGTTATTCATCTCCCAATATGATATAATAACCCATTTTAGTCATAAATGGAGTCTACATTAAACGAAAAAAAAAAACCATCTTCCTTTCTTTCTTGCAGTGGGGTTTGCTTGTTTATCAGAGATCATGACAAACAACCCAGCAATCCACAGAAACTCTTCCGACTGCGAAAGCAAATGATGGAACTGAATTTATTGCTCATTCCATTCAATAACCATAAACAGGTCTTTGAAATGATGTATACGCACAAGCAGACAATTGATGACCTCCGTCGGTGTGTATGAATAGGTAATTCCAGCATGGCAAAAAGCCCAGGCACGTATCGAGCAAATGGATACACTAAACCGCAACCTCATCACATGGGCCAGCCCGCCGCAGATCACTGGGGAATAGAGACAAATACAGGAGGATGGTGGTAATGATATGAACATGAACTGGCTCAGTTCCCTGCATCCTCACTCGGCTGCCATATCTAGCAGTTTTCCAAGAATACTCAGCAACAGAGAGGCAGAGGGAGGTTCGCTGTCATCATCACATCCTTTAAAGCTGCTATAGAATGCATGTATTCAGGGTTTTAAACTGTTCACTGATGGTCTATATAGAGGGTATGTGACTCTGGTTGTGGGTGAAAAATGCTTAGATGCGGTTTTACACCCCCATTTACACCCTATGATCTGGTCCTAGAACGAAACAAGTTGTTTTCCATTTTTTGGGGGGCTCATGAATAATCTGAGTTCTGCACTGATTGGCTGGTTTACAGTGAGACACTGCAATGATCACACAGACGCAACATGTCCAAATGGACTAAACAAAATGGGCCTCCGTGTAAATAAACTCCACCCTCATACTCTTTAGTTAGCTATACTAGTTACTTGGAGCTTGCTAGTAACTTATGTATACTGGCTACTTGATATATATACCTAATAGGGTATAATACCTCCATGAGCATGAATAATAGCTGTGACTCGATTTGGTTGCAGCCATATCACATATCGCTGCTGTTGGAGAAAAACCTTGTATCTCATTTTTTTTGTCGTGTTTCAGTTTTCAGGACATAATTTGAAAGTACCTTATGTCCTTTACATTTTGTGTAAATTTCATGGTGAATGGACCAGAAAAATGACCCAAAATGCTGGTTTCACTGATTTACATTAAAACTAAAGTATGTTTTTTCCTACTCCTGTAAACTTATCATTTTAGAGATAAGCTCAACAGACTAAAAATTAGTCACCTGTAACTGAAACCTGTGACTGTGTAATACCTCCACGAGCACCACTAACAGCTGTGACTGGATTTGACATGGACTGGACAAGTTTCTGGATGTAGGCCACATCAATGTTCAGACACTCTTGCATTAAAGAAATGTACAGTTGGGCCAGATTTGGTGGATGCCTTCCCTGGCACAATTCCGAGGAGAATTCCCTGTAGACTGGGATTTTAGCCACTGCTGGTAGACCCGTATGACCGTACGCTTCCATACACCGCCAGATTCAGCTACTTCCTTCACACTATGTCTTTGGCACGCCCAAATGCAGTCACTCCTTTTAGCCAATCATTAACATCTGCTTTGGAGCCATTTTCCACACGTGGAACGAGACATTCACTGCACTGTGCCACCTCTACTCCATCTATGGATCCCATCACTCACACCCCGCAGGTATTTATAGCCCCATTATCCTCATGCAGCACCATCTGCAGGAGCCTGAAGTTACTACCACCTTAAACATGCAAGTTCATATATATATATATGTGTGTGTATATAGATAGATATATAGATGCGTATAACTGAGTGGACAATCTAGCTTTATGGGGGAAAAACTTTGCTTTGCTATCCATTTGGTATGAAATATTCACGAAATGTAAAAGACAGCTGACATTCACTAATGGAGTCAAAACAAAAACCCTCAAGATTAAAACTGGTATCATATCAAGTTGAAATATGGAAGGTAGCCTAAAAAGCAGAACATTAAACCTAACACCTCATTTCTGGAACCAAACAAAAATCCTGATTATAGCTTTAATACACGGAGAGACAAGGCCCGAGAGAGTAAATGGGAGTGGGGGAGGAGGTCAGAGTTATTTATGGCCTTCTCGAGCTAAAACACCGTGAGAGGAACTCAGGTTCCATTTGTGAATGAGTGTTTCATCTCTATCCCCACTCAGCGTGCGCTCTTCAAAGACCTTTCAGAAAACGTACACCGATTCAGCCCCATTTTCTCCTTGCTGTCCCCTCATCAATAATGCACTAATCAATATGGGTAAATAATTCATCGCAGGTGAGTGGGAGAGGACAGCGAAAATCTTTCTCATCCAGTCCTTTGTCACTCAAGAGCTCCTCTCAGGAGCTATTCTGGACATCAACACCTTCTGAACATCCATGCCAAACCTGAACAACAGCTACAACAAACCTGTGGCACTCCTAAATATCCTCCGCTTTACGTTTTGTTCTATGTGAGCTGGAGCTTGGAAAATGTGCCTAACCCTAATAGGACATGACTGGCCATGTCAGGTTTGAGCAAAATGTATCAGTACAGACTGGCAGCTAATGGGTGTTGTCTGATTCACAGCCTGATGACTAAATTTGTTAACATGGAATTCAAGCTTATTACTAACCTGGATGGCTTTTTGTTTGTTTACTGAGGAAGCTTAATGCTGATGCTAAAGGAAAGTTAGCACAGCTAATCATTAGAAATGTGCTACAGTCTATAGTGGGGTTGGAATAGAATTGTGTTGGCTAGTGCCAACCATAAACTCAGAGGTAATTCTTTCAGGCTACAGGAGGGTTCAGTCAGATTTGGACAGTTGGGCTGCAGTAGAGTACAACAAAATTTTGTCAGGCTAAACTCAGGCTTAGATCTAATTTTCTCTACATACAGTCAGGCTCAGATTGAGTTTTGTTGTTACAGTGAAGAAAGAAAACAAATTTGTCTCGTGTCTTAGACACATATTCAGAGTTTAGATGGTTTAGATGGGCTACAATCATACAGTTCATACAGAAATTCTGTCTTGTTGGGCTACAGTCAGATTCAGACCAAATTATTGTGGGCCACAGATAGATTCCGATTCAAAGTCAGATTCATGCAAAATGTTGTTGGGCCACTGTCTGATTCAGACAGAATTTCAATGGGCCACAGTCAGATTCAAGCAAAATGTTGTTGGGCCACAGTCAGATTCAGACAGAATTTTGTTGGGCTATAGTCTGATTTTGACAAAACCTTTGTTGGGCCACAGTCAGATTCAGACACAATTTTGTTGGGCTACAGACAGATTCAGAATTGTATTGGGCTTCATATAGATTCAGACTCAAAGTCAGATTCAAGCAAAATGTTATTGGGCCACAGTCAGATTCAGACAGAATTTTTGATTCAGACAGAATTTTTGGGCTACAGACAGATTCAGATTTTTGTTGGGCTACAGTCAGATTCATGCAAAATGTTGTTGGGCTATAGTCAAATTCAGAGTTTTATTGGGCTACAGTTTGATTCAGATAGTATTTTGTTGACCTGCAGTCAAGTTGTAATTTTTTGTCTGCATACAGTTCAAGTAGTTAGATTTTAGATGCTATAATCAAGTTCATTTTTTAATCTACAGTTAAGACAATATAAGTCAGTCTCAAATAAAATTTTGTTGACATGCGGTTAGATTCAAGCTGAATTTTGTTGACTTACAGTTAAGTTTGAACAGAAATTTTGGGGGCTACACTCAAGTTTTGGATTCTACACTGTGGATTGGGTCAGGCTTGGACAGAATGTTCTCGGGCTATATTTGGTTTCAGACCAAGTGTTCACGCCAGATTAAAGCTGAAATATGAGTAGTTGCCTACAACATTATGTCCCATAGGCTTGTTCGGTGTGAATAAATGGCATTCTCACGGCTGTGGCACTGGCAGGGGGATGTTTATGAGGGTAATCAGAATGACAGACATACAAGATGTGGGCTTGGAAGCGAACAAACGGTGAGTGTGTGATATACGCACTGGCAGGCAAGCCTTGCTGTAGGCCTCATTCATCTTCTCCTCACACTCGGCCCACTGGAATGAACAAACTTTAATCACATTAGAGCTGCCTGTGTCTGCATTACAGAATGATGGCATATACTGCACCATAGCCCACCAGAAGACCCATTAATCTGCACATACAGCTCTGATCTTTGGACGACAGACTACAGGAGAAGTCATATAGACACACACTGATAAAGTAAGTCATGCAAACACACCGGAACTCATGGTTCTCTAAAACAGTGCATTTCAACAATCAACCACTCTGGGTTACCTTGTTTACCTCTTAACAATTGTCCAAAGGTCCCATTACTTGTATATGACGTTAGCTTTGTAGCTCCAGTGCAAAATTAAGGACATTAAGTTTGGACACCAGGCATGGCTTGAGGACTGAGGTTAAGGAGTGAAAGGTGTGGCAATGGTCAAACAAAAGATGAACCAAAGATGTTTGGTCATGTTTGATGTTTGATCATTAAGTTCTAACACACACAAGAGAGCTCATGGGAACACACAAAGAACCCCAGAGACACACGAACGAGAATCTTCGCAAACCATGTCAACACTCAAAGGAAAACTCATTCTGACACTTGTGGAGGAGAACTAATCCATAAAACTCAGGGGGAGGGAGGAATGCAGATGGAATATGTAAATCTCTTGCTTTATGATCTCGTTTGCCATGTGGAGATATGTTAATGGGCTCATGCCTTGCTTGAGGATTAGATGATGTGAGTGACAGGCAATGTGGGCTGAAAACACAACACTAGAAAAAAAAACAAAAAACATGAGGTTTCTGTGAATCCAAGTGCTCCAAACAAACCTGAAATATCAGTCCAAACTTGAATTTAGAACATCTCTCCTCAACCAGCTGTAGCCACAATATCTACAAAACCTTTTCCAACATAGTTCTGTCCAAATCAGACATTTTGCCAACAAAATTCTGTCCTAATTAGACATTTTTTCCACAAAATTGCCTGCATCAATTTCCCAAACAGATTTTGTCTACATCAAACTATGTTCTCACCAAACATGTATTCAAATAAGACATTTTGACAAACAAATTCTGACCGACTCAATTTGGCAAACAAATTCTGACTGATAGATTTCTACCGAAAACCAGTCCAAATCAGACAATTTCCCAGCAAATTCAAATGTAATCTGCAAAAGTGATCTTTCAGTTTCCCAATTTCTGTCTAAATCAATCAAATTTCCAACAAAATTCTGTCCAAATCACACACATTTCCAACAAAATTCTGTCCTAATTAGATAAATGTTCCACAAAATTCTGGCCGAATCAGACTACAGCATGACAGATTATGCCTGACACTGACTAAAGTCTGAAATATTGTTTTCTAAATTCTTCAGTTTCTCAACAAAATTCTGAGTGAATCCAACCATTACCTTCCAGAGACAGAAGTCCAAACAAAACTTTTCATTTCTAAGGACCCCATCTGTTAAGTTTATCCTGGGAATATCGTTGAGTTACCTCCCAACAGTAACAGCTGTCATCCAAACTTTCTACATTGTTAAATTGTTATAAAGTAAACAATGTCATTCCGAGTGGTTGAGTTAGAGTTTATCACAGTGGTGGTGATGGAAACCAGACATCTGTTTTTAATGTCTCTGAAGGCTCTCTCACAAAGTTGTTACCCAAAACAGTTATATGCTGTGAATACGCTGCCAGATGATAAAACAGATGTTTTATGTTTATGTTATGTTTTGGCTTTGAACTAAAACGTATTTTGTTATGAATTAGGCTGCACATGCAGGCCATTGTTTCTGTAATAGTATCTAAAAATGGGTTTTTTTACCATTATCTACATTACTTAGAAGACACATTCACTGGTCATTTTAGATTTTTTGTGAATAAAATGTTATATATTATAAGCATTACAGACATCATGACCCCTGGTCCCTATCACCACCACTGGCCATTTGAACATCAAACACTTACAATGACTTTGTTTACATCTCCATGATTGAATCATGCGGAAAAATGAGCGCAATTCTCTTTTAAGTACTATCAAATAGACTCGCTTATGAGGCGTCTGGCTGAAAAATCAATCCCTCTTTTATGAACCAGGGTTCCAGCCTTGGTGTCTGGAGAATAGCTTTATTCTTCTGCGTGCAGTTTCATGGACAAACTGACCCAAGGGCTCACTGAAGGAGCCTTGATTATATAGGCAGTTGGGCCATTGCCAAAATTAGATATAGGAGCAATGGCAGCTCCTACCCTGCGTTCACACTAGCAGATGACTGAGCAGCAAGCAACCAGTCATCTCCTATGGGAGTACGCGATTTGTAGCCGCAATTTAGCAACAAGCGGAAAAGCGACTTTGTAAACAATTGGCTCAGTCCAATCATAGACACGGGGGTCCGAGCTCCCCAGCTTCTGCTCCCTGAGCATTTGGTTCCAGTTCTCAGCAGTGTGGCGGTAAACATGGAGGAGAAGCTCATAACCGCTGTTTCCTCTTTCCCCAGTTTATATGATGCGTCGTTGTACATATACATCTGTAGAGAAACAAAGTGTGGAAGAAAGTAGAGGATATTGTTGGTGTCTGTGGTCAGGTAAGTCACTTGATAGCTAGGTAGGTTAGCCAGCATAGCATTCAATACTAGCTAGCTTTCCTGGACCTTGTACATGCCCACATGCGACAATGTGAGCGAACCTAGAACACATCCACAAGAGACAAACTTGGGGGGACGTAAATGACTTGTCGCCTGCTAGTGTGAATGTAGGGTTAGCCTTGATATAGCAAAGCACAGGTGTGACAGAGGTGACCATGTAGGACCAGATTATAAAAGCTCAAAATGAGTTACCTGTG
>CM067497.1:2985031-3086204 GCA_034552555.1 Semaprochilodus insignis
CAGTTGGGCCAGATTTGGTGGATGCCTTCCCTGGCACAATTCAAAGGAGAATTCCCTGTAGACTGGGATTTTAGCCACTGCTGGTAGACCCGTATGACCGTACGTTTCCATAAACCTGCAGATTCAGCTACTTCCTTCACACTATGGTCTTTGGCACGCCCAAATGTAAAATCACTCCTTTTAGCCAATCATTAACATCTGCTTTGGAGCCATGGAACGAGTCCCACACATGGAACGAGGCATTCACTGCACCAGCACGCACCAGCGACATGAAGGATCTGGGAGACCTACACAAACTATGGAGAGTAACAGAACCGACAGATGGAACAAGACATTCACTGCACTGCAGCACCTCTTCTCAGTCTATGAACCCTGTCACTCGCACAACATAGGTACTTATAGCCCCATCATCCTCGTGCAGCGCCATCTGCAGGAGCCTGAAGTTACTAGCACCTTAAACACACACACAGTGAGCTTATGAGGTTTTGTTCTGACAGCAGCAATATGACCTTGTTCCAGCTTAGTGATCCACAAATGACTGGCACCAGGAGCGGTCACTCTTCAGAGATACCTTCCTTCCATTCCGATTGTACGTTCCCTCCGGCCACTTTTCCAACCACTGCAAACAGGGCAGCTCGTGAATCTATCTTTTTCTTGTGTGTGTGTGTGTGTGTGTGTGCACTGGCATGCGTGCTTTGGACTGACTCCACAGCCTGTGTGAACAGCATGGCAGAATCACAGCGCCAGGCAGGGGGTCTGCAGTTTCTGTAGTTAATGATTCATTCACGTAACCTTGAGCCAAATGACACAGTAGCTAAACACAAATAACTACTGCAGCTAAATACAAAATCAGACTTCTCTCGAGCAGCGGGCCCAAAACGCTTGGGCCTGGTGGGCGGAAGCGTAATCTTCGTACTAGAGCGCTAGGGACTCATCTCGCAGTAATGGCATTTCACAGATGCAAAGACCATGTCATCCAGCTGGACAAACTAGATGAGCCAAATTTAGTCCAGTGGCCAGAGTTTGGACAGTCATGCCCAGAAGCAGCGGCACGCACCAGGCCACCGCTTCTATTTGCAGCTTTTCTATAAGGCAAATAAAACAGCCCTGGAGGGCAAAGAAGAACGTCCTGCTGTTTGGAGCCAGTTCTATTTCCTGTTCTGTCCCCTCGGGTCACTCGGAGGCGTCCCTGAGCTTTTCGATCGTCCATTCAACTATCCACCCCTCTATCTCTCTCACTCCCTCCTTCTTTTTGAATCTGCTGATCATGCTGTTCTTGACTGGAGGTCAGTCACAGCGTCCTATAGATATGAACATATGCGCATTAACACCCATTATCATAAAAATAATCACCCATTAATCGTAAAACGAGCGCATGCAAAATTCATCAACAGTTTCAGAATTCTTCAGTTTCATCCTGGCCTTGTTCATCTGTATGATAATGAACTCCTAATTATTGCATATAATATTTAAACAACCTGGAAAATATTTGCAATGCTGTAGGCCTTAATAGTGCACAACCTAATAAATAAATATGAATAAAGTGGCATAATTGAAACTGAAAATTGGATAATTAATAGAAATATTGGAAAGAAATTATATATTTTTGAGATGCATTTTGTTGCCACATGGCAACAGCATACAACAGTGGAGTATGCCAAGGAAGTAAACGAATAAACAAGTGTTGTAGGATACAGAAAGGCATATTAAATTAATAATAGTTAAATTAAATTAAATATAGTTATGCAAAAATTGTATGAAAAGTGTACAGTGGTAATGTGTTCATTTAGTTCCATTGTTGCATGCTGTTGCCATATGGCAACAATTATATAGTTTGTATTTTATTCTCCTCGGAATTGTGCCAGGGAAGGCATCCACCAAATCTGGCCCAACTCCGCAATTCTTTGATGGAAGAGTATGTGATGTGGCCTACATCAACTGCCTCTCTCCGTCCCTCTGTCAACCTAAACTGAGCAAACTAAGCTGCCCAATCACTAGCATGCTAAGCGTCATCATGTCAATTAACTAATCGGCTTCTAATTGCATGCTCTCTTCATTAATTCCCATTTTCCATACCTCCCGGGACACCGGAATGCCGTTTCACCACTTCTGCTCATTTTTCATGCCATCTAATTTTCTGCAGCACATTAACCAACAGCAGAATTAAAAGTCTCTATTAGCCTTTGAACAAGAGCGGCTCGTTCAAATTACATTACATTGGCAACACCGCAAGCCAATCGGCTTAGGGAATTGTGCACACTGTCCGGAACGACATGAGACGCCTTCCGCTTGGGGAGATTGCATCCTTGGTTAGTCAGGTGTATGAGTCCACATAATCAGTGTTCCATGGGCTTTCCTATGATGAAAGGCAATGTCCTTTCCAATGTCCCCAGGGTGCACTAGTAGAGGTTAAACCTCCACCACCCACTCACATCCAAAGAAGCGATGACGTCAACCAGGATAGCACCGAGCAGTGCTGAACAAGGATACCTCAAGACGCAAATGCTTCCGCACGATTCCCTTAACGACAGGAGGGCATGGAGTTAGCTGTAATTAAAAATGTAGGCGAGAGAGCTTCTTCAGCTCACTGGCTTAGTGTTCCCAGAGCTGCGTGCACAGACGTCTCAATCTGCTTCCCTCATTAACACACGCTTCGTAGAGCCCAGGCTACGCACACAACCAGACCGCCAAAGCTGCTCTAATCGTATCCCTTCTTCTCGGGTGAGGAATAGAGGAGCAGGAGTGTCAAGAGGCAAAGAGACACCCAATACAAAGTGAGGGACGGAGTACAGAGGGGTACGTGATTTAATTCTGGGGCCTTCTGCACAATTGGAGTGTGTGTGCATGTGTGCGCATGTGTGGGACTGACTCATTCATGAATACGGTGAGTCTTTTCCTGTGAGCATGTGGTGAGGATTACCCTGCAGTGCTTGTGCCGAGTTTGAGTCAGCAGGAAGCGGAGAACCAGGGGACCATGTGATTCATATTCATCAAGCTCGCTCACTCTCCCGCTCGCTTGCTCTGCTTATCTCTATATCTTCTTCTTTTCCTCGCTCGCTTCTTCTCTTCAGGTGCTGTTTTTTGGCCTCTTTCCCTCGCTCCTCAGCCTGTTTCATCTCCTCTGCGTGAGCTGCAAGTCAGGAAGGACCCCTAGCCTGAGACAGGTCATATGCACCCAGAGAAAGGCTTCTGGTGCCTCAGAGGAGCCAGTTTTGGTTCCTCAATGAGCCATTTTTTATGAATGAGGCATGCAAGTGTGAAGAACCACTTTCAAGTCTAAACGAACCTCGGCCTAATGCAAAGGTTCTACAATGGTTGCAGAATCCCAGTGTTTTTGATGTTGAGACTTTCAGGGGGTCCAAGAGGTTAATTAGGGGGTCCCAGACCTCCCCAAAACCCACTGTAGTTCGCACCCTGATTCTATACCAAGCCAGAAACCGTTTAGTAACCTTTCATTTCAAGAAACTGGAAAACGACTTAATAGTGCTCCCCACAGAATTTGGATTTTGAGACTTTCAAGGGGTCCATGAACTTAATTAGGGGGTCCCGGAACTCCCCAGAAGCCACTGTAGTTCACACTCTATACCTAGTCAGGAACCATTTAGGAACCTTCATTCTTAAGAAACTGGAAAACGGCTTAATAGCACTTACATACGCTTCCATACACCTGCAGATTCAGCTACTTCCTTCACACTATGGCATTTGGCACACCCAAATGCAATCACTCCTTTACTCCATGCCCTCCTGTCATTAAGGAAATCATGCGATTTGGGGGTTCCCAGTGCGGGCTGGCTGCTCACTCGCCATAGGGGCACTTATCCTAGTTTCAGTGGCAACAAAATGTTTGGGTGTGGAAATGCTCTTTCTAGTTTGGCAGGTCTTCCACACACTAACTGAGATCTTACATGCCTGTTCAAGAAAGGAGTAACAATTTGCTCTTTCCACCGAACTCTCCAGCTTGCGGGTTTACAAATATCCTACATCAAACTGTGAGGTTTTCCAGAGGTATCCCAGGTGTACTTACGGTTGCAGGGCTGTGAAGAACCAGCTGGGTGAGTCAGTTTGCTACGGTGCACCCCTGAGGTAGACCAGAGCTGCAGCTCTAGTTAGTGAAGAATACCAAAGAACAGTGATTGTGGGTGAAGCAGACACACAATGACAGCATAACCTCATAATCAGTTAATTTGCAGGCACCCCTGCAGAATACTGATTTTGAGACTTTCAGGGGGTCCAAGAGGTTAATTAGGGGGTCCCGGACCTCCCCAGAACCCCCTGTAGTTCGCACTCTAATTCTATACCAAGCAAGTAATCGTTTAGTTACCTTCATTCTGAAGAAACTGGAAAATGGCTTAATAGCGCTCTGCACAGAATATTGATTTTGAGACTTTCAGATGGTCCAAGAGGTTAATTGGGGGGTCCTGGACCTCCTAGAACCCCCTTTAGTTTACACTCTAATTCTACACCTAGTCAGGAAGCGTTTAGGAACCTTCATTCTTAAGAAACTAGAAAATGGCTTAATAGCACTCCCCACAGAATACTGATTTTGAGACTTTCAGGGGGTCCAAGAGTGTAATTAGGGGGTCCCGGACCTCCCCAGAAACACCTGTAGTTTGCAGCCTGATTCTATACCAAGCCAGAACCGCTCCGCCACTGTAAGAACAGATGGACCGAGACAAGGAACCAAAAAGCACAGTGTCTCTTCCTCCTCTCCTGGGATCAAAGCTGACCAGTGCCCAGCTGAGCGGGAAAAGCTGGAACAAGGCTGACAGGCAGAAAGAGAGAGAGAGGAAACGGAATGGAAACAACAGCACAAAATAACAAGGACGAAGATAACGAGACAGGAGAGTCTTCTCTTCAGCCCTGGAATTCACACAGCCTACGGGATGAAAGATAGAACACCATGTTTTTCCGGTCTTAGAGAGGGGGTTTGAACGTAACTTTGAATATTTATGGTTCGCATTCACCCTCATGTACTGGCAAATGGGAGGAAATGTACAATACTGTGCAAAAGTCAGACAGCATTTCATTCATCTATGTCGTTTCCAGCCAGAACAGCCATTAAGCACAAGGTAACTGTTTTTTGGGAGATTTTTCCTGGGAGATTAGATCTAAGAAATTCCTTTTGGATAAGGAATTGGGGAGTCAAAGCCAAATAAGTGGTGTGGAAAAAAACAGGAGCTTTACATGATTAAAGGAGGCAAGGCAAAGAAAATTGGACTCCTAACAACCACCTGCAAGACCTGGTAAACAACCAAAACTGTCCCCATTAGATAAACAACACTTTTATCTTTGTGAGAAGCTTCACTATTGGCCATTTTTAATGGAACTATGGAGTCATATCAGAATATCATGACAGCCTCCTTGTATCTACACTCTTTACTGATTGTATCAGCTCCATTGACCACATAGAAGCACTCGGTAGTTCCACAGTTACAGACTGTAGTCCGTCTGTTTCTCTGTATACTTTATTACCCCGTTCTCCAATGGTCAGGACCTCCACAGGACCACCACAGAGCACGTATTATGTGGGCTGTTGATCATTCTCAGCACTGCAGTGACACTGATGCTTCTGGACACCTCAGTGTCACCGCTGGACTGAGAATCGTCCACCAACCAAAACTATCCAGGCGACAGCGTCCTGTGGGCAGCGTCCTGTGACCATTGACGAAGAACTAGTGGATGACCAACACTGCACTGTGCAGCAGCAGATGAGCTATCGTCTCTGACTGTACATCTACAAGGTGGACCAGCAAGGTAGGAGTGTCTAATAGAGTGGACAGTGAGTGGACACAGTGTTTAAACACTCCAGCAGCACTGCTGTGTCTGATCCACTCACCCTAGGACAACACACACTAACACACCACCACCAGTGTCACTGCAGTGCTGAGAATGATCCACCACCCACATAATACCTGCTCTGTGGTGGTCCTGTGGGGGTCCTGGCCATTGAAGAACAGGGTAATACAGTACACAGAGAAACAGATGGACTACAGTCTGGAACTGTAGAGCTACAAAGTGCTCCTATATGGTCAGTGGAGCTGATCCAATTTGCAATAATGTGTAGATATAAGATACACTGTTAAAACAGTTCAAGGGTTCTTTAGTATCGACACTAGCCCGCACTACAACACTCAAAGAACCATTTGCATGCTTGAATGGTCCTTTGCACGGTGAAATGGTCCTACAGATTGATGGAGAATGTGTTCTTAATGGTACTATGTACCACCAAAAAAAAGTTTGTCACACGCTTGACATCATTACAGCAGCAGAACCCTTTGTGGTGTACCTACTAAACTGGCATCTCACAATAAAGGCCTTATAAACCGGTACATGGCTGCACACACTGATGTGAAGGTGAAGGTGTGCATGCGCATATGTATGAGTTTAAAGCTCTGAGGCCTAAGCGGATGGTCAGCTTACAGAGCCACATCGCTGATGAGCGGAGGTTAACCAAAGTGCCTGGGGGTGAAATAAGGGGACGAGAGGAAAGAAGACATTAGAAACCAAGCCACAGATGAGAAGCTATGATCGCGAACTGTGGTTCAGTGAACTCTCAGGAGTACATCTCCCCCTCTGCCTCTCACACCTTGCACCGTACATCTTTTCCTGCCTCCTCCTACCCTCCGTGTCTCTCTGACACCTGTCCTGTTCCACTTCTCACCCCTGAACCCTAACAGCATAAGCGAGATGTGCTACAGTCCTGTTCTTCCTTGGCCTGTCTGAAAGCTTGACCTACCTTGGCATTCCTGGGAATCCTGACCTAGAGATCTATGCACTCTAACAAGTTTAGAACCTTACTAAACTTAGCAGAGCTACATTTGGATGCTTTTGCTAGGACTGGCCCAACAAGACAGAATGGCCAGGCTTTGGCTGAGGCTGGTTTCAGATGGCCCAAGTTGGTCTTTGATGGAGGTTGGCAGGCTGGACCTCCAGCTAGATAAGACAAAAGCAGGGCCAATGCTGGTCAACCAGCTGGTAAATTAGTTTGGCTGGTTGACTAGCCTAAGGTTGTCATGATCAGCTTGCTCAGACTGGTTATTTCATCATGGTGGTCTGCCAGCTTAACCAGACCATGGTGGTCTTGAGGTGGTTTTGGGGGGAGGGTGGGCTGACAGAACAAAGCCAAGCATAAACAGAGCTACATACAGGGCAAAACACATAACTGGAAACAGACTGACTGACACAGTGACGAAGGCCACGCTGTAACTCACCCCTTCGCTTCCTAGCACCTGAAACCTGAAAGTAACCATGGGAACCATACTTTGTCGCCTTGCTGGGCTGATATGGCAAAGCTCGAGCCACAGTAGGCAGAAGCGATGGTTACCATGGCAATAACTATGCAAAAGCCTACCGATCCCTGATAGCTCTGGTTGACGTCTCCAGTGAGGGTCAAGGGTCAGACGCAAATCTGTTCAGCATGCTAGCATTTCTATTGGGCAATTCGGTGACCCTCTCTGATCGCTGATTACAGACTGATTACACCCTTTTGTGTGACAAAGGAGCGGTCTCAAAGGGGAGCGTTAGGAGGGAGCGGAGAGCCAGCGGAGGCAAAGCTGCTCTCATCCGTAGGCTCAGTTCCTTATTATGCACGCTTGGGCGAGTCCACGCCTCAGTCTCCTGCACTCCAACCGGCAGCACGAGCATGCCCGTCTGCTAATGAATGACCTGTCCTCCAGAGTCCAACTGCCAACACACTGAGGCATTTAGTATGCATGCGGGAGTTCAAGCGGTTTAGCGCCGCTCGCGTGTAAGCACCTATCTGACGGCTGAGCGTAGGTGGAGTGTTCAGGTGATGGTCAATGGCTGGAGCGCAACAGCCGGCATCATCATGAGCTTAATGCTATACTCCAAAGCAATTATGATACGACTGATTTGACCATATAACTGTTTAGATACAGAACTTACAAAAGATCTGAATAACCAGCATATCGTCGCTGTCCAAAGAAGAACAACTATCTCCAAAGTGGTCTCTTTACAGGAGAGGGCAAAAACCTTGTTTAACTTCAATGGAAGACAATTGAACCAGATTTTTTTTCCCAAGCAGTTTGGCCCCATTTCTATTGGTCCATTCATCATGAAATTTGCACAAAGTGTAAACGGCAGCTACTGTGTTCAAACGATGCATAAAAGTAAAAATTAAAAAGTAAAAACTACAAGACAAGAACAAAACTGTAACAGGGCTTCTAATCATCATCATCATCTTCATGAACTGTATTACTAAGATTCTGAGGTTAGACAACAGTGTACTGCTTATCTAGCCAATAAGGTTCTCAAATCTAGAGTCGTTCTCAAATATGGGCCTGACAATGTTGCTAATTTAGTCAAGATCAACAGCACATAGGAGAAACACACACAGTCAAGTCACATTATTATGACCATATGATCTAATATCCAAAGTGACCACCGTGTGCAGCACGGACAGCAGCTAGATGGGCTGGGAGTGACTCAGTAAGGTCCTGGTAGGTTGTCCCTGGTATCTGGAGCCATGCTGACTGCAGTGCATCCCACAGGTACTTGGGGGAGGATCCATAGAGCGAACACTACAATCAAGGTGGTCCCAAAGATGCTCAATTGGGTCCAAGTCTAGGGGGCCAGGGTAGTACTTGGAAGTCTTGGTCAGGCTTTCCAACCAATATCGGAGACCATGATATGTTGCATTGTCTTGCTGGAAGATCCCATCCACCCCTGGGAAGACAATCAGCATGTATGGATGTATGTAATCTACAAGGATTCATTCATACTCAAATATACAGCCTATCACACACCTTATATACCCATCAATCCAGCTCACGACATGTAACTTCCTTCATGAGCTATAAGCTGCTGCCATCTAAAGTAGGAAGCGGTCATAATAATGTGACTCGGCTGTGTATGTTCAGTATACACAGTATTCAGATAATGATGTTGTGTGGACTAAGGGATGGATTATTAGCCTGTCCACTGAAACCTTGGAGGGCCACAACACTTGAGGGCACTAGAGTAATCAGCACAGTCCACCGTAGATGTAAAGATCAGGTGAACGAGTAGCACTTAGAATATGCACAAATAAGTAAATAAGTAAGTAAATATGTATAAAGTAAATACATAAAATACATGAATCTGATTACAGGCCTGCTTTAAGTATTCATTTATTATTGGGAAATTGGTATTTCAATCAATCAATCAATATTTATTTGTATAGTGCTTTTTACAACTAACGCTGTCTCAAAGCAGGGTCACAGAAAAGCAGTTTATATAAAGGAAAAGAAAAACACAGAGTCCATGTATAGACGTAGGAAAGGGAATCCGGGTCCAAGCCCCCCATGAGCAAGCCAGAGGCAACAGTGGCGGGGAAAAACTCCCTTGAGTAAGGAGGAACCAGGCTCGAGGGGGGAACCCATCCTCCTCAGGTCGATCCCGGTTGAGGAGAGAAAGACAGAACTAACAGGAAAAGGAGCTTAGAACATCTATTAGATACAGTCTGATTCATCCAGGAGGTAGTAATTGCAAAGATAGAGCCGACCCATAGGTTCTCTGTTTAAGTGAGAGATAGAGTTCATGATCAGCACCAGAAGCTGGCGGCTCTATTGCGGTCATTGCGTCGTTTTTTCAGTTGAGATAGCGGACCAATCTGGTGGACAAGTTGGAGACCAGCCAGTAAAACCAGTAAAATCAGCCATTAAGTTGCTGCTGTCTGAACATTTGGCTGCTGTCGGAACCTCATATCTCCAAAATCATAACAGCAAGAGTCTTGTTCCAGAAATGACAATAGGACATTAGAGCCATAATAAATCATGCTACTGTTACTCTCCATACTTTAGTAGTTTTGGAGGTAAATACTTTAGTACTTTTACTCCAGTGGAGGTCTAAAGAGAGGAACTTCTACTCTTACCGGAGGAGTATTCTCCCTTGGCTGTCTCCACTTTAACTCTACTACATGGTTTGTGTACCTCTGATCTCTCCTGTACATACAGTATTTTACTTTAGCAACACGTTCTCTCTCTCTCTGGGTAGTTATGATGCTCCACCTGCTGGAAATGAGGCCTTCAGTTACTAAGTGCTCACGTCCTATGAAGCCCAACACCTTATACGTGTGAATTAGTGTGAAGCGCCGTCAGAGCACCACGCGCACACCTACCGCATGTTATCCATGCGTGTTACGGTAAGGAGACCACATGGGTTGGGGATTATCGATTTGTGCCGTGTGAAATAGACCCAACAAGCTTTTAGCAGCCAATAATCCAGCGAGCAGGTTCAGCATCATTTAACTTCAGCACAAGCAGAGAGAGAAAGAGAGAAAGAGAGAGAGAGAGAGAGAGAGAGAGAGACTCACAATGCCGCTTTACCAACCAAACACATTACGATAACGGTTGAGGGAGCGTGCATGGAGAGAGAGAGAGAGCGAGAGACAGAGAGATAGCGCACGCGCTATCATTCTCCTCTACCACCCTGTGTGTGTGAGAGAGAGAGAGAAAGGGGGGGATGAGTGAGTGACATAGATAGAGAGAAAGAGAGAGAGAGAGATAGAGAAGGAGGAAGAGCGAGGGAGAGAGAGCGCGAAAGAGACAGTGTAGGAGCGAGAAATAAATGCGAGAAGGAGAGAGAGAGAGGGAGCGAGAGAGAGAGAGAGAGACCGGCTCTATACAGTAAGTTCTAATTAAGTGTCGCAATCTCTTACGTTAGTGCTGAAACCCTCGCGAAGAGTGAGCGGCGGGATCCTTCCTGCCCGGATTGACGACGACGCCGCCGCGAGCGGAGATGCCCACAAGTGGCGGAGCGGCACGTGCTCGGAGCCGGAGCGCGAGCGACAGCCCCGGCCGCAGGCGGAGGCGCGCGCTCCTGCCCTGACAGCCGCGCGCGACCGCAGTGCCGGAGATCGCTGCTGCATATGGCAAAACAACACGAGCCCGGCACTGGTGACGCTGACGGAACTGAGGGCGCCGCACTGTACTCATGCGTTTAAAAGCGCTCGCGCCGCGCGTGCGTCGCCAGTCGTGGCAGGACGAAGATCGCGTGCACCGAACTGCTCCGCAGCTTAGCGCAACTTTTCGCCCCTCTTCGCTCCAGCGTGGAAGCCCACGGACCGCGTACGCCATCACCGCTGCCGTCTTCGCCAGCGCTCGCGGGAGATGATCGGGAGAGCCTGGCGGGCGTGACGCGCGAGTGCAAAGACGTGAGTGAGTGATGATTGTTTCCGTGCAGATTGCCATTGTCATGCTCCCGGGGTCTCTGGGTCTCGCGATCCGGTGCAGCATTTTAGTCAAGCGGTAATGCATAGCGGTGCCTCGCTCCAGGCTGCAGCGCTGCATCTGACGGTTTGACGACCACTCTCGCTGCCGTCAGCCCTCAGTGGCTCCGTATTACGCCCCTTTAAACGCCTTAGTGAAGCGGATAACTCACGCGCTGGACATGCATCACCCAAACTCTCACTGAACCACTTCTACAAGACAGGGGAACTCGGCGCGTGCGAACCTCTCCCCCCTACCACCCCGCCCCCCTCCCTCAGCCCAGCCGGCCCTAGGACAGGGGCGATGCGCCAACAGCTGAGTTCCGCAAGCCTGATGCTGGTGGTGTGCACGCGGTGGGAGAGGCTCGCTTCCCGCTGGTTTGCTGCGCGCTCTCGCGCCCTGTCCGCCTTCTAGAATGTTGCGGCAGGTGTTGCACGAGGGCCTAAAGACGTCGTTCCACAAGCTGGGCCACTTCGTCGCTAACCACCCGGTGTTCTTCGCCTCGGCGCCCGTGCTCCTCTCCATCCTGCTCGGCGCGAGCTTCAGCAGGTACCGCATCGAGGAGAACGTGGAGTACCTGTTGGCTCCCAAACACAGCCTGGCCAAGATCGAGGGCAACCTGGTGGACAGCCTCTTCCCCGTCAACCGCTCCAAACACACGCTATACTCGGACCTGCAGACGCCGGGCAGATACGGCCGTGTCATCGTGACCTCGCGCAAGGGGAGCGTGCTCGAGTCCCACCACGTTGATCTGGTGTTGAAGGTAGGGAGGTTTCGGACCGAGCAAAGGTGTGCGAGCGTGCGTGTGCGTGTGTATGTGTGTTGCGTCCTAAAGCTGGCTTCACGAATGTGCTGATGCGCGAGCTAGGCTATGTTTACAGTCATGCTTCAGTGCAACATCCAGACAGTGATTTCTCACTCTCATCAACACATTCATCATCTTCACGCTCTGGCTTGGTTAATCCTAGCAGCTTTCCAGGCTGAGGAAGTCATGCACAGAATAGCCCACATGAAGTAAAGCTGGTCTGTTGCCAGATTTTTGGGCTGTGGAGATCTTCCAGACAGTTTTCCAGATTGCAGTATCCTGCAGTCTTAGGAAACCTGGGAAGATGGCATGTAAAGGCATTTATCTGGGCAGTAATTGTTCCCCATGGAAGCTTAACCCAAAAACGAGTCATCTGAACATCTCTGTAGTTTCTCCTAGTCAGCACTGAGATCAGATGGCAAGGGGCTTCTGCTCCTCAGATGTTTCTCCTGGAAAAAAAGATGTCACATGTCTCCTCTTGAGTTTTTCTGGAGATCTCAATACACAATAGACTCAGTTCACAAACTGTGCTCAGATTTGCCAATGGAAAACCAGTGTAAATCAGTGCTTCATCACAATGCAACCCACCTAAAAATATGACCATAATGCAGTTCAGTCCAACATTGCCCAAATAGCCAAATTGTTCTGGTCCAAATATGGCCCACATTGCCCATTTTCATCTGACTCACTTGTCACATGGATTGACAGTACTGGGAGACTGGGAGCAAACAGAGGGGTATAGATCCACAATGGCAGACAAGGAACACCTGGGAAGGGGAGGAGCAAGAACCCGGGAACAGGTGAGGGGCATGACATGGGGGCGGAGACCAGAACCAAAACAAACAGAAGCACATGAAAATCACAGGAACATGAGGCAAAGCATACAGAATCAGGCAGGGAGGGAATCAGGGCAAGGCATGACAACACCTTAGCTATTCTCTTTAGAGGAGAATCTCCATTACTTGCCACTGAGCGAAAACCACACCCCTCTTGGCATCTACTCTGTTCAGTGAGCAGCAAAGAGGCGCAGCTACACGTTCACTCCACATCCAGAGCTTGCTGTGGCTGATGGAACAGGTACGAGCTGCTTGTAGTCTCTGTAGTTGCCTCACAAAGGCAACAGTTTCACTGATATGTTAATTAGCACGTGATGTCATCTAGCAATATTTAGCCACTTTTGTGTAGACTGTAGCTGCTTTCCATTGACGATAGTGGGCAACACTGAACGGGGTATAACAGCCAGCTAGCAGTGAGATCTGAGTGCTAGCCTGAACTGGAACACAAGTTTCCCTTTGAGTTACTGAGCAAAGCCAAGTTCCATGAATGGTCTGAGTTCTTCTGAGAAATGCTACGTTACAGTATCATAAAATTCCACACAACTGAGCCACAACTGGCTTCAACACAGTATCAACGTTTCGGGTGAGCTGACAAGGTTCATTGAAATTAGCTGAGCATCTTAATTGAAACTTACATTGTTTGCAAACGGCAAAGGTCTCGTCTGTCTGTCCGTAATCCTTAATCCGTAACCTGGTTTTGGATTGGCTGGTTTGGAAACGATTTTGTCATAGCCAACAAATTCCCGGCATCAGACCTGAATATGAGCATTGGGATTGAGGAACAGCCCGTATAGTGTGATTTCCATGACATTCCAAAGAAAAGTCAGGCACAGAGGTCTTCAAATCAGGACTTTGAGTCCAGTTTCCAGTCCTGGATTTTGTAATTAGTGGTAGCTTTGACTCTAAGTGGTCAATCTGTTACATAAACATTTTAGTCAACCGCCAGTTATTACCAAATCCAGGCCCGGAGATTGTAATCAGGGTCAGATTTGAAGACGTCTGGTCCAGCATGTCAGATTTTGTTGTTTTTTTTCCCTGCCTAGTTGGCAGGTCCTACGTTGACGTTGACGTTGACCAGTAGGAGGACAGAGTGCTTTCTGGCCGGGAACAGGTTTTACTTTCTTTCCTTTTTCTTTTCAGAACACAGAACCACCAGAACGTAGCACCTCTGTATCTATTATTGACCATCTATATCCATTTCTTGACTCTCCTCCTGGATGACCTACGAACGTCAAACCGTGTAGGGCTGCCAGTCTTGCAACCAAGACGCGGACAGAACTATGATCGCCTAATCTGTCATAGGGAACATCATGAAAGGCTTTTTACCGGTATCCCGGCATAGTGCGCACATTTATCTGTACCTGAGCTGAGAACTAAGACCGGAACTCAACCATTCCTCATCCAAGATTAAGAGTCCTTCCAGTTGTGATGCTGTGAGCAACTCCTTTATTTTTTATCCAGGCCAGAAGAGTCTCATGTTTCTTTTATGTCCGATGCTCTTCTTCTTCCCAAAGAATTCCAGTCCTAAACAAATTCCACGGCTGCTTACAACATAAATCCGGTTACCAATGTTTCCGGTTTAGGACATTTCTCCTAGAGCAAACCACAGAAGTGTAAGTACTCCATTAAAATCCATGTATTATTAATGTATCGGGCCCCTGAACAGAATCTCCTGGATTGTTCGTGTCGGCTTTCTGACACTGGCCCGGGCCAGACTTCCTTAAAGCATCACAGTATTAAACTTTAACGTCTAACATATTAAAGAGTTCACTCTAAGTGGTACTCAATCTAGCACTGATCCCAGGATGCCTTTGGGAAAGCATGTCACATCCCAGCTAGCAGGGAACATTCACAGAACTTTGGCTAACGTTACCTACAAGTTCAGTCCTGGTGATCTAGCACCTCCCACAACAGGTGAGATGGAACTCATCTCCGCAAGGTGGTAGATCACCAGGACCAGATTTGGGGGATCCATGACCTACAAGAGAACTCTCCTCACTCAGCTCTGCTCAGTTTTCTGCTGTTTTTGTTTCTAGCTTCAGCCCATATGTACAGCTCAGAGACGTGTAGCTTATTTCCCTCACTCTAACGAAGCTCCACCTCAAACTCGCTCCCTCAGATCGTATGAGCACAGGGGTTGATCCTTCCTGGTTGTGGAGATATTGTAGATTCAACCCAAATGGCTCTATGTAAATGCCCCTAAATCAGGTGTGTTTGGTTGGGGTGGGCCGGTAGATCTCCAGGCCCAGAACTGGGCCCCCATCTGACCATACTAAGAGACTGTGCCTTCAACATTTGGTGGTAGTATGAGGGAACACTCCCACTCCTCATCACTGTGGTAGGATTGATATAGCACTGAAGAATAGGGAGGAGATGGGATGGAGGAAATGCATGTTCCTCCTTCCCGTAACATAGCTGCATAACGTGTTTGGCCACCACAATCAATTCTTCGGGTCTCTGTAACTCTACCGGATAGACCACCATTCTTCCAAACTAGATTCCCCCAATTAGTGGTGGTGGAGAGCACTGTCTAGCATGTTGTCCAAAATCTCCCAAAGGTGTTAAAATGGGATGAGATCTGGTGACAGCATATGACTTTCTTCGTTTTCATACTTGTCAAACCATTCAGTGACCGGCTGCACCACTCCTGTGTTCCATCATACGATGTTTGTCGAGTCAGTCTAAATAAACTATTGATTTACAGTGACACCTCCCTCTAAGTGGATCCCAAATCCCAAGTCATGTCAGACATATATCCCTCACAACATAACAGACCCTCCTCCAGACCCCCCCAATGTAGGAGTCCAGTATTGAGCCATGTCGTGCTCTCTCAGTGGTGAAGAATGATTCTGACCAAGTCAGTTCCGCAGGCCGTATAAATGAGGCTCTGTTCGCTAATAACAAATCCTCTTTCACAGTCACTTAGATCATCTCCTCTTGCTATGCTCTAGGTTAGCTGGGTCAGCTCTGTGTTTTAATGTGCCACAAAGCATGGTAGGGTGTTATCTGCATAATTGTATCATCATGTAGTACACCTGTCTGGAAGTATGTGCGCCTGTGTTGTTTTATTTAGAATTATTTATCAAATTTTCCCTTAATTGCTCCCAAAAAAGCAACCTATCAGGGCTATTAAAGGTGCAATATGTACAATTTAGGGGGGGGTCTATTAGCAGAAATGGAACATAATATACAAAACCTTGTACTCATTAGTGTATAAATACTTGTCTCTGTGAATCACTGTGTTGTTGTTAGCTTAGAATGAGCCCTTCAAATCCACATAGGAGCAGGTCATCTTCCAACAAAGGTTGCTATGTAGAGCCACAGTGTTGCTACAGTAGCCCCAAAATGGACAAACCACACATTGGCTATACGTGTTTATCCGCTGAGGTAGCAGCTTGAATTTGGTGGCGCTATAGCACTGTCTGGAAGATGTGGAAAGATGAGGGGTGCTTGTCAAAATATCCTATATAGCACATATTTATATTTAGGCCTGTACATAAAACTCCTAGGTAAATTTACTTCTCAAAAACACTACCAGCATTGAAACTACAAGGCTGAAGTTTTTTTTTTTATCTGCCAGTTTTGTGTTCGTATTTCCTTGTTCCACCTTAAATGGTGCGACATTTACACTCTAGTGCTGACATTTAGCTTCTTATTTGGCAACTTCTTGTTTGAAATGTTCTCATTCCACCTTAAAAGGTACAGGATTTACATTTACATGCTGTCGTTCAGCTTCTTATTTGTCAGCTTCTTGTTCAGATGTTCCCATTCCACCTTAAATGGCACCACTGTTATTTTAGAAGACCTCAGGCACCAGAATGTAACCAGAATTGTTGGATAATGTTTCCACATTTTGATATCTTAAATCAGCTTGTCATGAGGGAAGTAGTGATTATTAAGCTGTGTCTGAACTGAGTTAACATTAAAAACACAATAAAACATTTGACACGCTGAGTTACTACAACGTACTAATGATATGGGCATGCTAGGTAGAAGCACTTAATGGTTAGAATAAATTGCTATAACTCCCAAATTTGGTGGAGGGCGGAGGATTAAAAACACACAAAAAAGCAAAGAAGAGTGAATTATCACCGTCAGAGAAGAGCAAACATGAAGTAACAAAATCAAATCAGGACACACGCTGCAGCAACAGCAGGAAACCTGATGGCCATCATAGTTTCTAGAGAAGGGAGGAGTGGGATTCAGTAGGTTGCAATACTCAGCCTCACCACTAGAGGTTACACACTGTTCCTTTAAAAGAAAAGACTTTAGGTGAAAATACGCTCATCGTCAAAAGAATAGTTGCACAAGGACGGGCCTTACCTCTGCTCCTGACTGACCCAAAAGCCACAATTATGGACATTCAACGAGCAGTGATGCCCTCCATGAGTCATCCTATTAGTGCCAGCACCGTCGGCGGATGGCTGCACAATGCAGGACTACATGCACGCAGACCGTTACGACGACTGCACTTAACACCACGTCAGTATCACCAAAGACTGCAATGGTGTCGTGCCAGACTGTCATGGAGTGACTCAGAATGGCAGCAGGTCATCTTCAGTGACGAGTCCCGCTTTTGTCTTGGTGGAGACGACCAACGAATCTGTGTGCAGAGGCACTGTGGTCAGTGCCAAGATGAGCGGTTTGTTGTCACTCGTCACACGTCCAGAAGGCCTGGTGTCACTCCACCTCCACCCCTACCGCACCATCTGCAGGAACTGTGTGAGAATATTCAAGCTGCATGGGATGGATTATCACAGGACACCATTAGGAACCTCTACAACTCCATGCTGAGACGTCTGGCACGTTGCGTTAGCCAATGCCATACTGAGAGACGCTACTTCTGTATGTGTAGCTCAATAAATATTGATCATATCAGTCTAAATGTATCATCATTTATTGTTCCTGGTAACCTTTATATTCCTAATAGTATTGCAGTCCCACACTTCATTTTGCAGGCAACTATTCTGTATTTGGGATTTACTAAGAGGCAGCCATTTGGTTGTCAGGTAGCCTCCTTACATGTTCTGTAAAGACTTGAAGGGTGACGTCGCAAAATGCATCGGATGAGCATAAATGTCAAAACTGATTTCTTTTGAGGAACATAAATGGACTTGAACCCCTGACCTGCTGGTTATGAATTTGTGGCTTGTTGCAAAGCTGCCAGTAGCGCACGAGTATAACATGATCTAATTGCTGTGTTGCCATGGCTCTTCAGAGTGGAAAACACCCTAAGGACCCTCTCAGGAAGCAAATTTTCCATAATCACATAAAAAGCCTCTTTAATCTGTCATTGACTGAGAATCTCCTGCAGACATGTCATGAATTAAGACTAAGGATGTTCCTATCATGCAAACTGGAAATGTTAGGCCACTGTATTGTCAGTTATGTGATATCTTTGGTACCCAGACTAGTCAGTAGTACAGGCCCCAAACTCAGTGGTAGCAAGAGACTGGAGGTACACTATTTTGCCATAAGTATTCACTCCCCCATCCAAATCGTTGCATTCAGGTGTTCCAATTACTTCCATGGCCACAGGTGTATAAAACCAAGCACCTAGACATGCAGACTGCTTCTACTGACATTAGTGAAAGAATGGGTCGTCCTCAGGAGCTCAGTGAACTCCAGCGTGGTACCATGATAGGATGCCACCTGTGCAGTCGTGAAATTTCCTCACTACTAAATATTCCGCAGTCAACTGTCAGTGGGATTATGACAAAGTGGAAGCGATTGGGAATGGCAAGAACACAGCTAAGTGGTAGGCCATGTAAAATGACAGAGCGGGGTCAGTGGATGCTGAGGGGCATAGTACGCAGAGGTCACCAACTTTCTGCAGAGTCAATCACTACAGACCTCCAAACTTCAGGTGGCCTTCAGATTTGCTCCAGAACAGTGCGTAGAGAACCTCACGTAATGGGTTTCCATGGCCGAGCAGCTGCATCCAAGCCTTACATCACCAAGAGCAATGCAAAGTGTCGAATGCAGTGGTGTAAAGCACCGCCACTGGACTCTAGAGCAGTGGAGATGTGTTCTCTGGAGTGACCAATCGCGCTTCTCCGTCTGGCAATCTGAGGAATGAGTCTGGGATGCCAGGAGAACTGTACTTGTTTGACTGCATTGTGCCAAGTGTAAAGTTTGGTGGAGGGGGTGGGCTCGGTCCCTTAATGCTTCAGCATACCAAGAGATTTTGGACAATTTCATGCTCCCAACGTTGTGGGTACAGTTTGTGGGCGGCCCCTTCCTGTTCCAACATGACTGCGCACCAGTGCACAAAGCAAGGCCCATAAAGACATGGATGAGCGAGCTTGGAGTGGAACTTGACTGGCCTTGTGGAAAGCCTTCCCAGAAGAGTTGAAGCTGTTATAGCTGCAAAGGGTGGGCCGACATCATATTAAATCCTATGGATTAAGAATGGGATGTCACTCAAGTTCATGTGCATGTGAAGCGAGCGAATACTTTTGGCAATGTAGTGTAGATTGCAACAAAATGCTCCACATCCACGTGAGTTTAGATTCTTCTGCAATGTAACATGCAAAGTCTTAACCTTGTGCACCGTGGTACAGCATCAGACCTCATCCTGGGAGCTAGCCCTCTCTTCACTGCCCAGTTTTGATTTGATAGAGGGTGATGCACTGGAACTGCAGAGTGCGTGAGGGTCTTTCAGTTCCAGGAAGGGAGCGAACTCATGGTTGAGAAACACTGGGTTGATGTGCTCAAGCCAAACGGTCGACATTTTGGGCATATCGTGCCCGTGCCCTCGTGCATTGCTTTGTGTAAAGAGCAGACGGCTAGCTAGCAGCATCCGTCCAGGTCAGTGCTTCTGACTGCGGGCTTGCAGATGTCATGCTTTAGCCTCCAACGGGGGCTTAATTAGCCAGGCGAAGCAATTAAAGGTCCAATTGGTGAGCGTCTGACATTTCTCGCGTTCTTGGGAGAGCTGTAGGAACGCTGGTGGAAATGACTCACTGTGGCAACCTCCAGTGATCTGAGCGCGTCTAATCGCTCCCACACACGGCGTAGAGATGCTGACCTCCGATAAAGGATTTGTTTGTCTTGCTGTGTCCTGCCCATACTGTGCCGGAGAAAATAGAGGAAGGATAAGCTCTAATCCAGGAGAGCCATGTTGGGTCATTATCCAGACCATGATGTGGAGAGAGTTCTTCTCTATATGTCCATATTGGAAAATGGTTCCATATAACCAGGTTATTTAAACAGGCTATAGCTGTAGTTCTTCTCTTTATGCATATACACATTGTATGTACACTCATTGTGCATCTTTTCAGCTCCACTGACCATACAGAATCACTCTGTAGTTCTACAGTTACAGACTGTAGTCCATCTGTTTCTCTGTATACTGTATTACCCTGTTCTTTAATGGTCAGGACCCCCACAGGACCACCACAGAGCAGGTATTATTTGGGTGCTGATGTGAGTAGATCAGACACAGGAGTGCTGCTGGACATCTCAGTGTCACTGTTAGATTGAGAATCGTCCACCAACCATAACTATCCAGCCGACAGCATCCTGTGGGCAGAATCTCATGTACAGCGTCCCGTGACGACTGACGGAGGACTAGAGGATGACCAACCCAAACTGTGCAGCAGCGGATGAGCTATTGTCTGCAAGGTGGACCAGCAAGGTAGGAGTGTCGAGTGGACAGTGAGTGGACAGAGTGTTTAAACACTCCAGCAGCACTGCTGTGTCTGATCCACTCACACCAGCACAACACACAGTAACACACCACCACCATGTCAGTGTAATTGCAGTGCTGAGAATGATCCCCCAGCCACACAGCCTGCTCCACTGGGGTGTCTGTGGGGGTCCTGACCACTGAAGAGCAGGTGAACAAAGTATGCACCGAAACAGAGAGCTACAAAGTGCTCCTATATGGTCAGTGGAGCTGATAAAATGGACCGTGTGTGTAGATACAAGGAGGTGGTTTTAATGTTAGGGTTACTCTGTGTACACTTGCAGCCACATCAGGGTGTGAACTCCCAGTTATCTGCAGTCTGGCCCTCCTAAAAGATCTGAATCAGTGCTTGGAGCTCTTACAGTGGTTGCCTGTAGTATTATCTTATTTATCTGGTGGCTCCTTTTTTGTCTGAATCATAGAACGCATTTAAACAGGAAGTGAAAGTGGCTGCCCACTCCTTGTACCATGCTTCCCTGTTGCCTGGCAACCGCTACCCTGAAGGTCTCAACAGTTCCCACCGAATGCTTTTAGGACTTGATATAATCACATAGTCTTAGAGCCTCAGTACCTCCAATTTCTCCGTCAGCTCAATGGCTGTCTTTTCTAATTGTCTTTGTGGACAGCTGGGCAAGTCTGGCTCTTTGTAATTGTTAACATGACGCCTTGTAGTTGGCAACGCATCTGTTACGCATGGGTTGGCCTCGATTTCATAGCGTCAGTGCCGCAGCAAAGGAATTTGGGGAAGGGAGAGCACGCTTCCAGTACAAGTTATTCAATTTCTTGGCAAATCGGATCATCGCGAAGTCGTGACGAGACGGTACTCACTGCTTCCTTCTTCTGGGCTTGGTGTGCATGATCAATCAGACACACATTATTCGGTTTCATGCTAAAACAATTGAGCACTAGTTGAATGCAGTTTCTGAATGTATGAGTCAACTCAGGCATGCTGCAGTCATGTGTTGATCTTATGTGACATGTCTTCCTGTCTTTTTCCCTCCACCAGCTTCACAGCACCATCACCCACATCCAGGTTCCAATGCTGGGCTTCAACTACACCTTCGCCCATCTCTGCCTGCTGGATGACAGCAAGAACTGCATAGTGGACGACATCCTGAGGGCCCTGGAGGAGATGCGCACGGCTAGGTCCTCCAACCGCACCGTGCTGCCACTGCGCTACCCCATCACCAGGCTCAAGGACGGCCGGGAAGCCTACATTGGACACCAGCTGGGCGGGGTGACTCCAGTCGGGAGCGGACGGGAAGGAGTGCGCACTGCCCGTGCCCTCCAGCTCACCTACTACCTGCAGGCGGTCAGCCCCTTAAATGAGGTGGTGGCTGCTCGCTGGGAGCTCCTTTTCTGCAAGGAGCTGGAGCGCTTCGGGAAAGCACACCCGGAGCTAGGCCTGTATCCTTTCACCTCGTCCTCATTGCAGAGGGACTTCCAGAGGACCAGCCGCGTGTCGGAGCGGCCGTTGCTCTTCAGCCTGGCCGTGTGCCTCTCGCTGGCTGTGCTCTGTTGCTCTATGAGGGACTGCGTGCGCACCAAGCCTTGGCTGGGCCTTCTGGCACTGGTCACGGTCAGCTTGGCCACCCTCACTTCAGCGGGGATATTCAACCTTGCTGGAGGAAAGTACAACTCCACATACCTCGGCATTCCTTTCGTTATGCTGGGTAAGCATTCCTGTCTTTACATTCTTAGGCTGCAAACATCTCACACAAGTATGCAAATGACAGTGCCGCAGCAGTGTTTAGCACCAGCAAATCTGCTGAATGATCGCTTTAGGCAAGGTCATTTTTGAACATTTCGGGGCCCTAAGCAACATTCAGGGATGGAGAAAAGTGATTTAAGTTAGTGGTGATGAAATTCTAAGTATTATATAGGAGACATAAACCATGATGTCATGCTACAGACTGTTCTATACAGTCTATACTGTACTATACAGTTTCAGAACATCACACATGCTAGATTGTGATGAGAACCAACAATAGCGATATGCACTCCATCTAGGTACAGAAATAGGCTGGTACATGACCAATATCAATTTCAATTTCAGCTTGTGTTTTAGCAGCATAACCCCAAAACAGCATGTTCGCTAGCATAACAGATTTGAACATATGCACATCGTCACAAGAATAGCTGCACCCAGAGGGAAGTGATGGATTGCTATTGCAGTGCTATTGGGAAGGAAGATAAAGATTACCAGTAACGATAAATGATAATAAGTTTAGACTGATATGATCAATATTGATTGAGCTACACATACAGAAGTAGTGTCTCTCAGTATGGCGTCGCAACATGGCAGACGTCTCGGCATGGAGTTGTAGAGGTTCCTAATGGTGTCCTGTGATAATCCATCCCATGCAGCTTGAATATTCTCACACAGTTCCTGCAGATGGTGCAGTAGGGGTGGAGGTGTAGAGACGACAGGCCTTTTGGACGTGTGACGCATGACAACAAACCGTTCAAAAGGGGGACTCGTCACTGAAGATGACCCGCTGACATTCTGAGTCACTCCATGACAGTCTGGCACGAAACCATTGCAGTCTTTGGTGACGTTGACGTGGTGTTAAGGGCAGTCATCGTAGCGATCTGTGTTCATGTAGTCCTGCGTCGTGCAGCCATCTGCCAATGGTGCTGGCACTAACAGGATGACTCATGGAGGATATCACTGCTGAATGTCTGCAATCGTGGCTGTTGGGTCAGTCAAGTACACCAATGAGGCCTGTCCTTGCCTATGTCTCATTCGCGGCCGAGCATGAAACTTAAATTATTCGCATGTCTCACGATCTCAAACTTACCACCTCAACGCTCCTGCTTCCTGTGTCCCTAGAAACATCCTAGTTGGACAGCCCCACACTCCACCCACCCCAATTATTTATTTGCTATGCAAGAATTAATCAAGTAGTTAATACCAAGGTGTGAAATACAGGGGGTCTCTGGGACTCTCTAATCAATCTCTTAGACCCCCTAAATTGCATTTCTGGGGGCCCCCTGAAAACAGACACAATAAGCCATGCTGTCCATTCAGGGGGAAAAAAAAGAGGCTCAAATGCACATTCAGGGCGAGGTCACTATTTAGCTGCTTCACTCACGGCTGTCTTTGGATTCTTAACTAACTAGAGATGCAACACTGGTCTGCCTCAGGGTGCCACTGTAGCAAAATGGTTCACCCAGTTGGTCCTTCATAGGCTTGCAGCCGTAACTATACCTGAGATACCTCTGAACAACTTTACAGTATGCTCAGAATGAAAATCTGTCCAGTTTTCCTGAGAGATTGATGGAAAGAGTAAATCATTATTCATTTCTCAGACTGAAGACAGAAGAGGAGATGAATTAGATCTCAATTAACATGTGGAAGAGCTCATTACCAAACTAGGACAGAGCATTTCCAGGATCTGAATTGTTAAACCAGACATTTTGCTGCCATTGAATCTATCATGCGGGGCAGCATGATGGTGCGGTGGGTAGCACCGTTGCCGTACTGCAAGCAGGGCCAGTGTTTGATTACTGGCTGGGGCATCCAGGGTCCTTTCTGGGTGGAGTTTGCATTCTCTCCCCGTGTCCACATGGGTTTCCTCCCACAGCCCAAGACATGCGGTCAGACAATCTGGAGATGCTAAATTACCACCCTAGGTGTGAATCGGTGAATCTGCGACGGAATGGTGGTCTGTCCAGGGTGTTTCCTGCCTTCCACCCAGTGAAGGATCCAGAAGGATTAAGTGGTTTGGAAGATGAATGAATGACATGTGAGTTGGTAGCAAGCCCCCCACCCCCTTCCAAATACCCTGGGGTGTTTCCCACACTGATTAATGCCTAAATCGTTTTTGATGAAGAAACAATCTGACATCATCTCTGGGGTCACTGCATGGTCCCCGGTGGCTTATGGGCCCTAAGTGACTGCTCATATCCCTTATACCTAGAAACGGCCCAGTCTGCGGCACTGCTTTCACTGCTTGCACCGCATGCTGAATTTATATGTGACTTATTTTAGAACGTGTTGATGCGTGAATTCCTTTCTCGCAGCACTTGCACGTTTGCGTAGGGTGTATTCCTGGCCTCAGACCTCAACACGGATACGAATACGCTCAGGATTTTTTTTTTCATGTTGTCAGTGTTCAGTTTCACATCCTCACCACACTCTGCTCATCCCTTCTTCTCGTGTCCTGTTGTGTACGGTTTCATTTCCCAAGGCTGTCACAGTAAATCACGGACAGAAAAAGCAGACGGGGGGGAAAGCGAGCTCACCTATTGACCGGCCATCGGCACTCGCGGCCACGCTTTTGTAAACTCTTCATTAAAAATGAATATCCAAAGATCAAAGAACTGACAGAGCGAAACGGTGGCTCTCCAAGGGATTCCACGCTGCCGCCGCCTCCCTTAGCCATCGGAAAACAAATTTCCAAACTGACAGATTCTCTCTGACAAATTCGGCACATAGACAAACATACGTAAACACGGACACACAAACAGCGTACAATGACAGATCGTCTCCGTCTCATTTTCTCGCTCTTTCTATTATTCTCTGTCTCTCTTGCACACATGGTAATTAGTGCCATGAGTAGGAGGGGGTTCTGTTGACTGGAGCGCTGGGTGAAAATAACAGACTGGAGCGAGATGGAAGGGGAAAAAGAGCTAGAGGGGGAATGTCAAGAGACGGGTTGAGGAGAGAGATGGGTAGGTGGAGCATATAGCTTGTGAGTACAGAGGGCACTTACGAGGAGTAGCGTCATTCAGAATGGCCCCCCCGAGCCACTCTATACAATTACCGTTGCCTCTTCATCTCAGTAAGACTGACAAGGCTCTAGGGTTGTGTGTGTGCTATATATACAATTCCCAGCATGTAATATAGGGTTGGCCTTTAGCATTCCTTCGTTGAGTTTGTATTATGTTGTCCGTGTAGTATTCATAAGCTTTTTAGTCTGTAAAAATTATAGGCCAAAGATATGTTTCAGTCCCAATCCGGTTATTTTTTATTTGTGGACCAGCTTCAGAAATTCCATCCATTGGACGATGAGAAAATATGGATACACCCAGAAGGAAGTGTGGGATTGCAGTGATATTGGGAAGGAAGATAAAGGTTACCAGGAACAATAAATGATGATACATTTAGACTGGTATGGCCAATATTTATTGAGCTACACATACAGAAGTAGTGTCTCTCAGTATGACGTCGGGCCGCCATGTTTGCTAATGCAACATGCCACACAGATTCAGTGGTCTTCTCCACCAAGACAAAAGTGGGACTCATCACTGAAGATGACCCGCCCGCTGCCATTACGCGTCACTCCATGACTAGCATGACACCATTGCCGTCCTTGGAGATGCTGACGTGGTGTTAAGGGCAGGCGTCGTAGCGGTCTGCGTGCATGTCATCCTGCGTCGTGCATCCATCTGCTAATGGTGCGGGCACTAACAGGATGACTCATGGAGGGCATCGCTGTTTGCTGAATGTCCACAGTTGTGGCTGTTGGGTCAGTCAGGTACAGTGATAAGGCCCGTCCCTGAATACGTCACATGTGCGGCCGTGAGTGAAATCTGAATCATTGGCATGTCTCACAAAGTCAAACCTACTCACCAAGATTCATTCTTCTGTATAAGAATCTATACAGATTTGCATGTGTAATTGCACAGATATATACATTGCACAGATATTGTATAGATATTGCACAGTTGCGTTCTCTTATACCATCTACATAAATACTGATAATCTTGGCAGTCACCTAAATACTAACAGTATAGGCAGTCAGTGTGCATGAATTATAGTGATGCTGGCGGTCAGTACAAGATGTATACAGGTGATATACAGGTAGTATACAGGTGATGAGGTGCAGCAGCAAATATTGCACAATAGTTGAGTCACATTGAACATATAGATAGAAATGGGTCCAAATAGTGTGTTACAGTAATGCAATACCAGGTTCACTTCCTGGTCCTGTGTGATCTACTGAGTTATTTGAGGAGGAGCTTGCGCCTCAGAATACCTCAGAATGATTCATGCAGGTGGGTATTATGGTGGAAGGGCTTGGACAATTATTGGCTCTGTAACATCCTGTCTCACTCTACCCCTGTCTTTCCTCGGTTCTGTCTGTTTCCGTCTTTGTTTATCTTCCCTTCTTTCCCTCATTACTGTTTTCTTTGTTATGTCGCATTTTGCGGTCTTCAGGTTTTTCAGTAAACCCATGGACTTGCATCCTGCCTCTTCATCTCCCTCAACATTACAGTACAAGATGCTTGTAGAAGCGAACAGGCAAGCAAAAAATGAGCTGCAGAGACAAATCCGTTAGGAATCACAAGCAGCAAGAAACATGAAGCTATATAACTTCAAATAAATAACTTATGCACAGTCTTTTTAACCTGTGTAAGATTAGCATTGAGAGGAGGTGGTAAAGTGAACCAGCCGTGGCTAAAATCCCAGTCTACAGGGAATTCTAATCGGGATTGTCCCAGGGAAGGCATCCACCAAATCTGGCCCAACTGCACAATTCATTGATGCAAGTGTGGCTGAACATTACCATGCCAAATCTAATCACAGCTGTTATTGGTGCTCATGGAGGTAATACAGGCTGTTAGGTACGTTTCAGTCACAGGGGACTCGTGTTTTGTCTGGTGAGCGTATTTGGATTAGTCTGTTTTAATAAAAGTGCTTGGGGCCATATTGCCATATTGCTAGTATAAATAGAAACCCACAGGTTTTGGTAGCAATCCAGCCTTCTTCAAACAGAAGAGCAGGAGCCATGCACTCAGGACAATCACTGCCCTCCCCATGCTGTAACTGCTCTGGGTCTCCGCCTGTCTCTTCTCTGCACTAGAGTTTATAAACACTATATACTCTGATACAGGGGAACAGAAATATGGGACATGATAATTACAGCATTACAGACTCAGGCCAGCACAATGGCCCTTATCTCCATGCACCACCAGCCTCTCGTTATAAAAGCTAATTCCATTACAGAGACATCAGCCTTCAAATGGGCTCGTCTGATAGTCTCCCAACAATGATGGAGCGATCGACACAGGAGATACGAAGGGTCATAATTGCTGGGATTAGTATTGCGTTCATGGGGAGTTAGCGTTGGTTATATGCTCTTTAATATATTGGGGGACACCAGAGTGGGTCATCATAGTATGTGTGTATTAAGCAATGTGGTGTGCAGCAGAAATGACATATCGTTCTTACTTTGCATATTTGCACCAAACCAGCAGCTTTGTTTAACTAATCCCATCCCACTGGTCACAACTGTGGACCAAAAGTTTGATCTGAGTTTGAAGGACGTCTACAATGATGGACTATAAATGATCTGCACTCTTGATTCCATGCATGCAGCTGAGATGATGATGAAAACATGCTATACAACATGCTGTATAACCATAAAGATGGTTCTTCACAGGTTCTTTAGGTTCTATTTAGAACCATGAGTTTTGTATAGCACCACCTTAGATAGCTCCTGGCATGTTGAAATGGTTCTTTAGATTGATGGAGAATGTGTTGGTTCTACACTACATGCACAAAGGTATTGGGACACCTACACGTTACACCACAGGTGCTTCTATGACATCCCATTCTAAATCCATGGGCATTACTATGGAGTTGGTCCTCACTTTGCAGCTATAACAGCTTCCACTCTGCTGGGAAGACTTTCTAGAGGATTTTGGAGTGTATATGTTGGGAGTTTTGGCCTATTTCTCCAGGAGAGTATTGTGAAGTCAGACACTGATGTTCGATGAGAGACCAGGGCTTGTAGTCTCATCTCTAATTCATACCAAAGGTGTTAAATCGGGTTGAGGTCAGGGCTCTGTATGGGCCAGTCAAGTTCTTCCACACCCAACATGCTTATGGACCTTGCTTTTTACACGGGGGTACGGTCATGCTGGAACAGAACAGCAGCTTTCCCAAACTGTATCCACAAAGTTGGGAGCTAGAATTGTCCAAAATGTCTTGGTCTGCTGAAGCATTAAGATTCCCTTTCAGTGGAAATAAGACGTTCTAGACCAACCCATAGCATTATCCCTCCTCCACCAAACTGTACATGGCACAATGTAGTCAGGCAGGTAACGTTATCCTGGAATTTACCAAACCCATCCTCATCCATCAGACTGCCAGATAGAGAAGCGTGATTGGTCACTCCACAGAACATGTTATCACTCCTCCATAGTCCAGTGATGGAGCTGCACACCACTCCATCTGACACTTAGCTCTGTGCTTGGTGATGTAAGGCTTGCATGCAGCTGCTCAGCCATGGAAACCAATGCCGTGAAGCTCACTTTTGTGCTGATGTTAATGCCGGAGGAGGTTTGAAACTCTGCGGTTATTGAGTCAGCAGACCGTTGACGACTCATGTCGCAGACCTATGTGCCTCAGCACTCGGTGACCCCGCTCTGTAGCTGTATGTGGTCTGCCACTTCATGGCTGAGTTGCTGTGGTTCCTAAACGCTTCCACTTTTCAATAACACCACTCACTGTTGGAAATAAATTTCAGGCACTGTTGGAACAGTGGCGTCCTATTACAGTACCACGCTTGAATTCAGTGAGCTCTTTGGAATGACCCATCCTTACGCAAACGTCTGTAAAGGCAGGCCACATGGCCAGGTGCTCAATTTCATACACCTGTTGCAACAGGACTGAATAAAACACATGAATTCAGTGTTGAAAAAGTCACATTACTTTTGCCATATATTGTACATTCTACAGTGTATATAGAACCTTTTTGAAAAAAAGGGTTATGTTATTAATAACCCCTTTTGATGCTATACATACACTACACAGATTCTATATAGAACTGTATACAACACATTCTTAATCAATCTGAAGAACCATTTCACTGTGCAAGGAACCATTTAATGGTATCTACTGTTTATTTACTAAAGAACCTTAGGACATTAGTTCAAATATGATTATCATATCTGAAGGGCTTTTATTGCTGTTTTGGGACTCTACAGCCAGTATAATGTGATATTTGCAGGGGACCCAAATATGTAACAGTAGAAGAACCCCTTTTAGTGCTACATGGAACCATTTTGAATATATTGATTCTGTATAGAACCAAATACAACAGACATTCTCCATCAGTCTGAAGAACCATTTCACTGTGCAAAGAACCATTTAATGGTATCTACTGTATAGAGAAGCATTGTATTTACGAACTTTAGGACAGTAGTACAAATACGATTACCATATCTGAAGGGGTTTTATTGCTGTTTCAGGTGTCACGCGCCCATCTAACCTCTCCCAGAACCCCTCTGGTGATCATGTGACTTCCCGTTCGCAGCCGCAGCCAATCCCAGATCGCCCTCACCCGAATTCTGATTAGATTCACCTGTGTTACTTCCTTTATAAACTGTTCTTTCTGACTTCCTCTTCGCGAAGTAACGTTTCTGTTTGCCAGTGTGTAACTGAACCTTTTCTACTCCTGTTGTTATTTTGGTTTATGGATTTTTCTGCCTGTTCTCTGACTATGATTTTGGATTACCCTTCGTTGTTCTTGTTTGCCATTTCTCCTGACCTCCTGCCTGTTTTTGTGTTTACGTCCCTGGATTGCGTCCTTTTTTAATAAATCCTTTTAAAGCCTCAACTGCTGACGTCCTGTTTTCACCGGACCCTGACACAGGACTCTACAGCTAGTTTAATGTGATGTTTGCAGGGGAGCCAAATATGTAAACATAATTCCTCAATTTAATGGTATATACTGTATATAGAACCATTGTATTTACTAAAGAACCCTAGGACAGTAGTACAAATACTATTACCATATCTGCAGGGGTTTTATTGCTGCTTCAGGACCCTACAGCCAGTTTTACACAATGTTTGCAGGAGACATGAAAACAGTCAAACATGTAAAGAGTCATAATTCCTTGCTCATATTCCAACATATTATTTGCTATAACCGTCAGATATTATTTGTTTAAAAATGATTAAGCTTTAAAATGAGCGATGAGCTAACTGAATAACTTCACTGTATATGCTGCCATGCTTAAACTGTTCAAGCATGCAAGGCCACAGGAAGACATACACAGCTAACAACATGAGATCTCAAAACCCGAGTGTGGGTGTTTCAGGCTAGATTTGTCCGGATTGGATTCATTATTTTCTCCCTCCGATATCCAATCCAGGACCTAGCTTCCGATCGATGCCATGGCTATTAGGATCATATCAAGTCTTTCTTACATTGACCCAATAAGGACTACATCCAGTGCTGTAAATCAGTTTTTATAAATCGGTTATAATTCGGTTATTACACAGTTTAACAATTCAGTTATGTTTTGTATATATGCATATACACCAACCGACCACTTTATTAAGTATGCCTACCTTGTATTTACACTTTCATCTGTTTTATTAGCTCCAGTTACCATATACCATTTATCTTTGTAGATTAATTACAGACTGTAGTCCATCTGTTTCTCTGCATACTTTATTACCCGGTTCTTCAATGGTCAGGACCCCCACAGGACCACCACAGAGCAGGTATTATGTGGCTGGTGGATCATTCTCAGCACTGCAGTGATACTGGCGTGGTGGTGGTGTGTTAGTGTGTGTTGTGCTGGTGTGAGTGGATCAGACACAGCAGTGCTGCTGGAGTGTTTCAACACTGTGTCCACTCACTGTCCACTCTATTAGACACTCCTACCTTGCTGGTCCACCTTGTAGATGTACAGTCAGAGACGATAGCCCATCTGCTGCTGCACAGTGCAGTGTTGGTCATCCTGTAGTCCTTCATCGGTGGTCACAGGACGCTGCGCACAGGACGCTGCCCACAGGACGCTGTTAGCTGGATAGTTTAGATTGGTGGATGATTCTCAGTCCAGCAGTGACACATATATATATATAGTGACAGATGGTAACCTACAAAGTCAAAAGTATATGTTAAACTCTCAGAGAAATAGTGCGTGGCAAGGAGACAGAGAGAGAGAGAGAGAGAGAAAGAGAGAGATAGAGAGAGAGAGAGAGAGAGAGATCTTTGTGGTGGTATGTGAGCATCGAGAGCAAAGTAAAAAAGCCAGGGGCAGAGTGGAGAATAGAGTTCAGGTTCAGGTGAATGCCAGTGCTCAAGCTCCTCCTGTCTCTTTATTCTTCTTTTTATCTGCCTCTCTGCATACTGCATCACCCTCCCCCTTCCTCCCCTTCCCTAGCTTCTCCATGCCATTTTTCTGCCTTTGTAAGTATTCGCTGTGTCTTCTGTGCCCTTTTAGTATCGACCTCCTCCTTAGCTCAGGTTCGTAGTGTAGCCTGGCTCCGAATGTATTGTCTCTTAAATGCAATCAGATGGCTGTGCCCTGTGGGCAGTGCCCTGAGGTCAGTGCATGCTGGATGCAGCGCTCATTTCTACGTGCAGGACACCGTTCCTGGGTCAGTATAAAGGCAGAGGTGGGCAGAGAGGTGGTGACACGGCTGAGGGAACCTCCGTCATGGCCGATGACTCACTGGTGCCGTGGCAACCCTGGAGGTGAGAGCCATCTGCTCCGACTGTGCACACAACCCAGGCAAGAAAGAGTGGAAAGAAAAGGAATAGTAGGGAATACAAGGGAATGAAGGGGAAAGAGACATAAGGCAATAACAGGAGTTTCACGCACACAAGGGACGGAGCCAATGGGCAGAACGGAACAGTGTTTAGCCCCGCTCTAAACGTGCGCTCTGTGGTTGGTCTATTTGTGCATCCTTTTCCATGATTTATCTCGGAGATGCGTTTGAGGGACGCAACATCACTTGTGGCAGCCTCTAAAAGTAGGCTGACCCAGTTCAGGCTTCTGAAGAGTCCCTGGGCAACAACGCAAGGCTTTTACCCAGCCTGGTGTCTAAGGGCCCCTCTTCTCTCATCAGATCAATTTTGCATGAATGAGTGGCTGGCCTGGGTGCCTGAGAAACTCACTCGAGCGCTGCTGTAGGGTGGAGAAAAAGCAAGTCAAGCAAGATCTACAGAATCATCCGTAAATAAAGACGAGGAACAAGAGGGTGCTCGGCCCAGTGTTCCGCAATCTAGCAACACTGGCACTACACAATACTGTAGTCACAGCACATCACATGATGACGTATTCGCTATCGAGCCGGTATATAGTGGTATATATACATCCCTATAGGCAGAAGAGTGGAAATAAAGTTAGAGGTTAGATTAGATTAGCATTAGATTTGCATGCTTTGTGGTTCCACATGCCCATAAATACTCCAGCAGGCAGTGCTACAGGGAACGAGGACAGAGAAGAAGAAAACAAGCACCTCTTACATCCATTTATCACCGAGGTTCTACCGCGGAGCTGCCGTCTTGTCACCCTTTTATTCAATTATTTACGTTTCCCTTTCCCAGCAGGTCCCTCCGTCACTTCAGGTGAAAGGGACTGCTGCCTGAACCAATTGCTGTGGTTCAGGCAGCAGTGAACTATTCTAGTACATGCGTCTTGTTTTAATTTAAAAGACGCTGATCTCTCTCTCTCTCTCTCTCCCTCTCTCTCTGTCCTTTAGGTCACGGCTTGTTTGGCACATTTGAGATGCTGTCATCATGGCGGCGGACGCGTGAGGATCAGCACGTAAAGGAGCGGGTGGCGGCCGTGTTCTCGGACTGCATGCTGCCCTTTACGGCCAGCACGGCCTTGCACCTGGTCACCTTCGGCATCGGAGCCAGCCCATTCACCAACATTGAGGCTGTGCGCCTCTTCTGTCGCAATGCCTGCATCTCCGTCCTTTTCAACTACCTCTACATCCTCACCTTCTATGGCTCCAATCTGGTCTTTGCCGGCTACCTGGAAAACAATTACCGCCACAGCCTATTTTGCAGGCGTGTACCCAAGCCAGAGTTACTGCAGCAGAAGCCGGCCTGGTACCGCTTCCTTATGTACACGCATTATAATGAAGAGGCAGCAGAACCCGGTGACCTGCGTGCCTATGAGACCCATTTACTGGTGGCCTTCATGAAGCGCTACTACTGTGACTGGATCACCAATACCTACGTCAAGCCCTTCGTGGTGCTCTTTTATCTGGTGTACGTCTCTTTTGCATTGATGGGCTACTTGCAGGTGAGTGAGGGTTCAGATCTCAGTAACGTGGTGGCCACGGAGACCAGCACTATTGCCTACACCCGAGCACAGCAACGCTATTTCAGCAGTTACAGCCCTGTGATTGGCTTCTATATCTATGAGTCCATTGAGTACTGGAACACCAGTGTGCAGGAGGACCTCCTGGAGTACACAAAGGGGTTTGAACGCATCTCCTGGTTTGAGAGCTACTTGAACTACCTGCATGGGCTGAACATCAGCACCAGCCTGTCACGCAGTAACTTCACCGAGCACCTGCGTTCGGGCTTCCTGCGTCAGCCCCGTTACCTGCACTTCTCAGATGACATCATCTTCGCCAAGCGAGCTGATGGGGAGTTCGATGTGGTGGCTTCTCGCATGTTCCTTGTAGCCAAAACAACAGAAAACAAGCGAGAGGAGATGTCCATCTTGCTGGACACGCTGCGGAAGCTCTCCCTGACATCTAGAGTGAAGTTCATCATCTTCAACCCCTCTTTCGTGTACATGGACCGATATGCCTCGTCAGTGGGCGCGCCACTGAAGAACTCCTGCATTGCGGCTCTCTTCTTGCTCTTCTTCTCCACCTTCCTTGCAGCCGACCCGCTGGTAAACGCCTGGCTAACCGTGACCGTGGCCTCGGTGGAGTTTGGCGTTGTGGGCTTCATGACTCTGTGGCAGGTGGAGCTAGACTGCGTGTCTGTGCTGTGCCTAATCTATGGTGTGAACTATGCCGTGGACTCTAGTGCCCCTCTGGTGTCGGCCTTCGCCCTGGGCCGTGAGTCAACACGTACCCGCTGGGTGAAGGTGTCCCTGGAGCGCCATGGGGTTCCAGCTCTGCAGAGTTACGTGTGCTATGGTGCCGCCCTGCTGCCTCTGGCGGCTGTACCCTCCAACCTCACCCGCACTCTGTTCAGGTGCCTCTTCCTCACTGCCCTCATCACCGCCTTCCACTGCCTGGCCATCCTGCCTGTCCTCCTGACCTTCTTACCACCCTCCAAGAGGAAGAGGCGGGAGAGGAAGAATGTGACTGAGAACCAGGAGGAGATTGAGTGTGTGGAGATGGCGGACAGTACACGCGTGGTCGACCAAATTACCACCGTCTGAGCAAATGCTGAAAGGTGGAAGTCAACCAGGTGAACTCTGACCAAAGTACCCAGGGGGAATGGCAGGGAATGGGCTCAAAGTGCCCATCAAGAGAGTGTGTCAGCGTTGGCCTAGACAGGAGTCACACCCTGGTGCCATGATGTGAGCTCGCAGGTGTCTTTGCGGTGGGCCTGCTGTCTCAGAAAGAGGGCGAGCGCTCCTGTTGAAACTAGGCTTTGTTGTCATGGCAAAAAGTGCTAGGTAGGCCTTGCCATTAAAGCGAGACTGGGTTGTCATGGTGAAAGCCCTGTGAAGGCTATGCTGCACAACTTCCATCCCTCATGGTGTAGAGAGAAAGCAGTTGCTTGGCAAGCCAGATTCTCGGCCAGCTGCAGATAATTACAGAGCGGCTTCTCTGGCTGGCAGTTGTAGAGTAGTAGATGAACGCTGTAACAAGGTCTTGCCTTAATGCGGCACAGAGGCACATATATATGCGAACCACTGCAACATTACTGTGAGACAAGACAGACAACCACGGTATCATTACAATGCCCCTACTACTCATATTTAGAGGTGGTTAGGGAGCACTCACAGCTAAATCAAAGCAGCCATAGCCAATCCCTTTGAACAGGAGCCATGTCTTTTAGTAGCCATATAACGTCATCTATGATTATCTCCCTCAGTGAGACTCTATAATAGTCTCCGGCTATTCTGTGGTAATAAGGAAGAGGGTACATGCTTGAATGGACGTCAATAGGCATCAAGGCTTCATCACAGCCCCTCCTGTTTTTTCTTTTCTGCTGCTGTTGATGTCAGTCCTTTCCCCTCCCCAGCACATTCTGTATCAGAGGCAGTAATAGTTGGGGCGAGCCATAAAAGAGAGGGGGAAAAAAATGGGAAGAGCAAGACAGAAACAGATGCTCGTAAGCAGCGTTGGCAGGTTGAGGTGCAGCGCAATGCTTCCATGGTAACATCCTTATTGCAGGTCACAGTTTGGTTATACGGTGCATATTTAATTTCCGTCCTCTCAAGCTTTCAATCACACCATAATAGGGGCACCGGGTGCCAATTAGGCTGTATGTTATATCGCAGGGCGCAAATAATCTGTGAAGGGTTTTCTCCTGGAGTCATTCTTGTATTTTGGCTTCCTCTGAAAAATGCTGAAAATCATCCTGTCACAGACTATGCTCCTCATCAATATGTATGAGCCAGAATGGCTGTTTTTTTTGTCCTTGCCCTCTGTGTATAAGAGGCAGAGAGGAGGGAGGAGGTAGGGATAAAGGCAGAGAAAGAAAGAGCAGTGTGCGGAAAGACAGAGAGAGAGAGAGAGAGCTAGAGAGAGAGACAGAGAGAGAGAGAGAGAGAGGTTAAGAGAGGAGCATCTGGCAGATTAAATCTATTTATTTTTCAGATACCCCTCAGTCCCGAGGCTACTTGTGTCAAATCAATTCTAATGTAAAATGGAGTCTACTCTACCTCTTCCTCAAAAAAGATGTAACCCAGGATGACTATGTTACCTTCAGGTTGGTCTCAGTGCCACACGCAAACGGAGCGTCTGATGTTCTTGCGCACAAAAGGGATTTTGTCTGTTGCGTTATGATTGGCTATATGCACATCCGTGCATGCACATTTTTAGAATTCTGATGGGAAAATGCTTTTGTTTTTCCAGTTACACTCATTGTCAAAAGAATAGTTGCACCCAGAAGTAAGTGTGGGATTGCAGTGCTACTGGGAAGGAAGATAAAGGTTACCAGGAACAATAATTGATGATAAATTTAGACTGATATGGGCAATATTTATTGAGCTACACATACAGAAGTAGTGTCTCTTAGAATGGCATTGGGCCCCCATGTTTGCTAGCGCAACATGCCAGAAGTCCCGGGCCTTCTGGACGTGGCAATAAACCGTTCATCTTGGCGCTGACCGTGGTGCCTCCACATGCAGATTTGTTGGTAGGCTCCACCAAGACAAAAGTGGGACTAGTCACTGAAGATGACCCGCTGCCATTCTCAGTCACTCCATGACAGTCTGACATGACACCGTTACAGTCTTAGGCGACATTGACGTGGTGTTAAGGACAGTCGTTGTATCACTCTGCATGCATGTAGTCCTGCGTCGTGCAGTTGTCTGCCAATGGTGCTGGCACTAACAGGATGACTCACGGAGGACATCACTACTCGCTGAATGTCCACAATCATGGCTGTTGGGTCAGTCAGGAACAGTGATGAGCCCTGTCCCTGCTTATGTCACATGTGCGGCCGACCATAAAACTTGAATCATTCGCATGTCTCATGATGTCAAACCTACCCACCAAGGTTCATTCCTGTTGGTTGATTCCTTCTGGGTGCAGCTACTCGTGCAACTGTTTTTTTGACGATGGGTGTAAATTGGAATCAGCAATAGCAGACAGCTGCAAGCACTAGACATTGTAGCAAAAACTGAGCCTATCAGAGCAAGATGGGAATCTGTATGATTTTCAGTCGGCTCCCCTTACATGCCGCACCAACACTCTTTAGTCGTTTTGCACGGCCTCTTACGACGGCACTTCGTGGCCACATCATCCAGTGAACAGTACAAGACTCTGTGCCGATAGGCAGCAGTCTGTATTGCGAGACTTCCTTCTGTTAGATCACACAGCAAACGTCAGGTTCTTATTTCTCATGTTAACAGCAGGAGTCTTTTAGGGTGCACAAAACCCCCCGGTTTGTAACGTTATAAGGAAATAGGATGAAAAATACATAATCCAAACGATCTGAAACCTGTCAACCTGTCTCTGTAGTAAACGCCTACACTGAAAAAGGAGAAGGCAAAGGGGGCAAAGAAGAAAAACAGCAAAACAGATGTTCGCTGGAACTGTGTGCAGCTTTTATATGGTCATGCACACTTGATGTGGCAGCTGTCTGTCTCAGTCTGTGCCTTTCAGAAGGCCTGATTTTCTGCTTTGTCAGGGTGAGGAGCCATGGCTTTTACGATGGAGCATCACGGTAATGCGCGGCCCAAGGGACGCGGGCTCCCTGCATGACTCCTCTGGCCGGTGGCCAACAGCTGCTCCTTTCTCCACTCTCGCAGTGTTGGAGCTATGCACGACTGCGGCACACCTGGATGAGCGTGCTCGCTGGACGCTCAAGTCTGGAGAGCTGAGCAAACCAGACTTGCTGTTGCGGCATTGATATAGATCCTTTCCCTGAAGCTCGCACTGTCCCCAGCACAGCGCTCTGAATGTAATGTACATGGAATCCCATTAGCCCCCGATTCCAACTTCACCCAGATCAAAATGAGATCTACCTATCTTCATGGTGGACCACTAGTGTGCTCAAACGATGAGAACCTTCATCGGATCACCCAAAGAAACTCATCTGGAACTGTGGTCAGGAGGCTCAAAGCTTACATCTGTGATAGGTTAGAGGGCTCAATTGCATATTACAGCCTCCTGCCATACCTGTACTGTGAAGACCAATGATTGATCAACAGTACACTGTCCAGCCTTGGTACTGACCCAGTCAGCATATACAACTGCGTACGCCTTGATATCTAGGCTAGTTCAAGCATTTCACTCAGTCAATCCTGGGATATAGCTTCTCAATCGTGTTCTAGGTCGGAATGTACCATTACACCATTTATCTGGGGTAGTTGGAATCCAGACTTCATCAGGTTGTACCACTCCCTTCTTTGTGTGTGTGTGTGTGTGTGTGTGTGTGTGTGTGTAAAATGACCTAAATGTACATAACTCAGTCCCTCTCCGAAGACACTGTACTTGAAAAAACTCGTTACCCTTTAAAAGATCTCCTACATAATAGTTTCTTTTTATCTTGCTTTTAAAAACTTCATTCTGTATGTGTGTACGCGAAGGTCTGATGGATCCCCACCACCTCATGTACAGACACCCCCCTCCCCATCCACCCATGTAGCCTGTTGACTTTAGTGACTGAATATGAAGATGAAGATGCACATCCATAGCTTACCTCTACCAAACACACTCAGGCCTGCACTTTTGATCATCCATAACACGCCTTTCCTTTGTTTCCTTCATCAATTTCTGAGCTATTATGAGGCAGCATAGGCACCAAGGATCATCTGAGGATATCGAAAGATGGTAGAAGGATGAAACAGGACTCATTGCACATTACATAACAAAACATACACTACTTTGCCCTTCAGGAGGGAAGTTTTGCTTTTGTATCTGTTTGTATGAATTCCAAACCAATAAAGCAAAAAAAGAAAAACCCTTGCATTTGTTCCGCGGTTGTCTTGGCTTATGCAGCATTGTTCACAGAAACACATCCTCATCCTCTCTTTCAACGTCTAGATTTAGAGGGTCAACAGTGCCATCTTGTGGTTGTCACTTATTGCCAAAAACACTAGGGTAACTGACAGTATGGTGAGGCTGCATTTACTGGTGTAATGCCCTCCTGCCTGCTGTCATATGGTCAAAGTTTTCACTGTATCCACAGTTAAGAGAACAAGCTCTTACTTAAAGCTGCCTTAGAATGCATTTATTCAGTGTGCTCAATTGTTCTCTGATGTTCTACATAGAAGGTATGTGACTGGTCATGGATGTGCTCAGATGTGGTGTTACACCCCCATTTACACCCTATGATTTGGCTCTAGAATGAAAAGACCTGTCATAAATAATCTGAAGAGCTCTGCTCTGATTGGCTGGTTAGCAGTGAGATCCCACAATGATCACACAGACACAACATGTACAAATAGAGTAAATAAAATGAGCCCTCTGTGTAAATAAGCTCAGTCCTCAGACTATTTAGTTAGCTATCCTAATTTAGAAGACAACGTTACCTAAACTGGCTACTTGCTTTCCATCTGGACATCAACACACAGTAACACTCAGTTTAAGATGATCTGCTTCAACCAGCAAACACAGATACAATCACACAGCATGGCTGCTGCTTACAGGCTGCTGTTGGGGTTGTGATGCTAGTAAAGGTGGAACTGCTCCTCTCTTCAGTGGTAAACGCTGAGCAAAGCTGCCCCATATGAAATGTGTTGACTTTGGATTAAAGTGTTCAGGATGTGGGAGCCAGCTTGTTTTGCAAATTGTCGGTTACACCTTAAACTGAGTCACAGTTACATTCTGACTACCGTACAAGCTGTAGTATTTAAGGTGGAACGGAACATCAGATTAAGAAGCTGGTGAATAGGAAGCAACTGACAGTTTGACTCTTTGGAAAGGGTATAAAAAGTGCTGATATTCCCTTCACAGCCTGGAACGGTAGATATCTCCACATGGCCCGCCATTTTCATTGCTGTTGCTCTGTGTATGCACATTTTGGAGGTGTAAATAATAATGACTTAAGACTGTTGCGTAACAGTTTCCGACTTTGGAATCTGCACCTTTAACTGTCCTCCTTTGTAAAAGAAGGATTTGTATCTGAAGGAGGAACAACAGTGTTAGATGTTCATGGTACAGTTCTATGTACTGAACTCTCCTTATTCAGCTATACTCACGTAGATACAGTTACAGAAGAGTAAACCATGACAAGACAAATGAAAATTTACTCTCAAAGCATAAAGCGAGACATGGTCCAACCTCGCTCTGGGAAATGCTACTCATTGGGAACGTCACTGCGTCCTATGCTATTATTATCATTCTGAAAAGTTTAATTAATTCATAGAACCCTAGGAATGTACTTTATTGGCTGTTTGCATGGCTCTATCCTGTCATATGTCATGAAAGGGTTAACTTATAAACACAATTCATAATTGTATCATATTAGGATACACAAACTGCCTACAAAGTACAGGCCTAGAGTTTAATAACACCCAGCATTACTAAGAGCACTATCTTCTCACTATACATACCTACACTATACATACCTACACTACACTACACTATACTCAACTACACTATCTGTAAATATATTGCACTTAGCAATAAGCGAATATGTGCATACAGTTCTGTGCCAAATTTCATGTGTAGTTCTAGATGAAAGCTTTAAGAAAATGTTTATCCGATGGTGACAGTTCAGGGTCTACCAGGTCTTGCGTGGCTGTTAGTAGTCCCATGTAATAACACTCTAGTTTCAGAAATTACATTTTTATGTCTTTATTTTTTATCTATTGTCCTTTAACCTCCTCCTGCTCACCGATTCAGGTGGGTTGTCTTATATTGGAATACCTCCAAAGATCTGAAAAAATGAATAACGTAAAAATGACATAAATGTGAGTTCACTTTTGCACAGTACTCTATGTTCCAAAACCATCGTAATACAAACAGTCATTTCCTGTGATGTGATCCGCAGTAGCCTGAAGTGAACAAAGAGGTCTGTACAAACTTGCATGCAAATTAATGTCTACCAAACGATGTGTACAGCAGTGCATAGCACGCCACAGGGCCACTGCAGGACACAAGACCAAGGTGAATCCCTATCAAAACAGGCTGGAATTGGCCACTGCATGTTTCAGTAGGACTATTGAAAAGGGCGTTTCTCACAAATTACTATATGAGTGGATAAACACCAAACCAAATGACCCCCCCTTCCCTCCCTCGCCTATTTTGTCACCACTGAATGAAGGTTGGTGTAATTGAGCTTGACTTTCCAAAGAATGTGAGAAGATTCATTTACAGATCAGACTGGAGGTGCTGCAAACGGCTGGTGTGGCTACAGGTTCCAGGTTGACTCCAAACCACGAATAATCACGGCAACTGAATCAACTATCAGAGGCCTGAGAGCACCTGACTGGTGACCCCTGTGCTACAAGGTTAGAAGGAAATAGACAGAAGTGTATGTACAGTATTTCAAAGATTATGTTTTTGTGTTTTTCCATTATGCTGCCTGGAAAGGGATCAGTTGGATGCTCATCTCACACCGGTTTCGGTGGTTTCGTAAATCCGGAACACGAACAAAAGAAACATGCAGCCCCGAGGCCGATCAAGCATAGCCTTACTTGCAAGTAATGCAAAGTGGAACATGGGGAATTTCATGGGAATACCACTGGATATTACACCAAACAACCTGCCGCACATGCAAATACAATCAAATCAGTTATGGTCATTTCAGTAAAATGTGTGTGCACAGTGGAAGAAAATGAGCAGAAAACATCCGGACGTGGTCTATAAATATGCATGCAAATGTTCGATGCATGTCACGCCATGTGGATGCAGTGGAACTCCTTAACAATACACAGTAGCCGAGAAGTGCAAAACAAATGAATATTTCAGAAAACAAAATTACAACACTTTTACCAGCACCGAAACAGTTTTACAAACTGCGAATTCTGACGGTAAGGGTAGGTCTAACACACAGGAAGTGCTTGTTGCGGACCCCTGTCAATCACACGTTTTCATGGTGGTAGAGTGAGTGGAGTTTGGGATGGTGACAATGCTAAAGCATGTTTTGTCTGTTTTGTGGCATGCGTTTCAAGCTAGCTAGCTGGTTATCCACTAAAGCTAGCGTTACAGCCCACTTACTTTTGTTAACATTTCCAACTCCAAGTGGTTTAGACGTCACCAGTTCGTCTCTTTCTTCCGTCTGCTCTTTTAAAAACTCTAAAGACCTTCCACAGGAAAAACAAAAGCGTGCCAACTGGCTAAAATGGGTGCCACAAAATGGACAAAACCTGCTTTAGCATGTTGGTAGGTCAGTGAGGTCATATATTATATTATGAGGTAAAAACACTACTAATAAAAACTGTCTTGAATAAAATATGTCAGTGTGTTTATTTACTTGGTAGGGCTTTGTCTTAACAAGTGTTCTAATGTAGGCTAATGATTGAAGTGTATTATTAACACTTAACCACTAAAGGCCATGCATAGGCGCATACATACGTGTTTTACGCTCATAACTACATAATAGCTGTTATACAGTATAGCCAATATAGAATCATTTATAGAATTTACTGACAAATAAGAATTTAATATTTATTTTCATTTTAATTAATTAATTTTAATTAATAATTAATACTAATTAATACTAATAACTAATAACATTTCCACGTCTATGGTTAATCTAAGGGAATCTAAACCTTTGGTATCTTCCTGACTCAAACGTACCTAATAGCATGTAATACCTACAGCTGTGACTGGATTTGACATGGACTGGACAAGTTTCTGGATGGAGGCCACATCAATGTTCAGACACTCTTACATCAAAGAATTGCGCAGTTGGGCCAGATTTGGTGGATGCCATCCCTGGCACAATTCTGAGGAGAATTCCCTGTAGACTGGGATTTTAGCCACTGCTGGTAGACCCGTATGACCGTACACTTCCATACACCTGTAGATTCAGCTACTTCCTTCGCACTATGGTCTTTGGCACCCCCAAATGCAGTCACTCCTTTTAGCCAATCATAACATCTGCTTTGGAGCCATTTTCCACACATGGAACGAGACATTCCCTGCACTGTACCACCTCTTCTCAGTCTATGGATCCCGTCACTCACACCCTGCAGGTATTTATAGCCCCATCTTCCTTGTGCAGCGCCATCTGCAGGAGCCTGAAGTTACTACCACCTTAAACACACAAGGTAACTCATTTTGTCCAGTGAGTTTATAAAGTATGTCTTATGAATGTCTTCCACAGGGTAATAAATGACACTATATTTCACCATATTTCTCTCCTCTCCACGAAAACTGGGACGACGTGGATGCCCACACAAAACAGTTTCAGAGTCAGAGAAACTTAGCGAGCTAAAGCTAACCAGCATAACCATAAGCTAGGAAGCTAGACCTCCTGTCTGGAGCTGCCTGTACCCTGTTCATTCCTTTATCCATCACCAACATTGTTCATTCACTCACATGTTGCTTCATCCGTCTGTCCATTTGTTTGTCGTTTGCATGTTGCTTTGTCCGTCCATCAGTCTGCATGTTTGTTCGTCCATTCCCTTATGCTTTATCTGTGTTTGTTCATTCATCCATCTGCACATCTGTTTAATTGTGCATTGCTTTGTCTGCCCGTCTGTACGTCTGTTCATAGCTTTATCCATCCATTTGTTTGCTTGTCTGTCCATCTTCATGTCTGTTCATCTGTGACCTTTTTCGTCCAGTTACTGCCATCATGTCACTTCTGCATGAGTGGCGGAGCAGGCCAGGAGTGTTGGACAGAGAGCTGTCAATCAAGCTGCTTAATAGCCACGCCCCACAGGCCTCTGTATTCGTTGGGGCTTTATGTTATTGTCGCTACTCATAAGTTATGGGTGTATAGTTTAAGTGCGATACAAAGGGTCCGATGTAGCCATTAAGAGGCCAGGCCCAACCCTCAACCCACCTCCAAAGTGCAACTGACCCACTGAGGGATACCTCCACAATCTCCACAAAATTAATTGTCATCCACACAGCAAGCGTCTGGCACCTCAAGTCCAAATATCTCATTCCCTAGGTACCTATCCCTGTCTGTCATAGCTAACCCCACAATACTCCACACACACTGGGCTTTGGGGTTGACCTTTTTAAGGCACACTCACCAACACAGCTCCAAATCTTTCTTCTATCATCCACAGCTTTAACCATAACCTTTTATCGGCTTACCCTCAGGAGATCTGTGTCGTCAGAAATCCTAACGCCGCCTCATTTCACATCTGACCGACTTCAAACAAGCATCATCAAAACTGTCATGAAAGACCAGAGGGGCAAATCAAGAGAGCATTCCTCCTAGGCCTGCTGGGATGCCGGACTGGGGTGAATACCTGGAGCCTGGAGGGAAACCATGGGTCAGCCATAGAAATGCTTAAGTTCAGTCAGTGGATCGCAGTCTGTCCAGGAAATGCCTGGCCCCACATCCTGGTCCCAGCGGCTTGAAAGCAGGACCAGCTGCTGCACAAACCCCCTATAATCTCATCAAGAATGGCTATATCCTCCTCAGTAGTCTGCTAGCACAAGATGTTGTCTGTGGACAGAGGTTATTATTACCCGACAAGATCACATAAAGTAAATTAATTTAGAGAAAAAGTGACACTATGACACACTCTTGTTACAGAATCCCTTAATACCTATATTAGCTTATTGTCGCTGTCAGATCTTGTAAAGTTGCTAAGTAAAAAGGGTCTCTAAAGTCACCAAGTCTAGCAGCTTATGCTGGGACAGTTATCACAAGAGATTTAGTGGTTATATGAGCCCATAATTCATATTTATATTAAAAAGAGAACTGCGGCTACAGTAAAACGACCCAGTATTGGACTATAGCCCAATAGCTAGACCCTAAACACACCCCTGGGCTCAAGTTCTGGACAAAGACGAGACAGAGACATACACTCATTGACAAAAAAATAGCTCAGACCTGGTGTCATTCCACCTCCACCCCTACCGCACAATCTGCAGGAACTGTGTGAGAATACTCAAGCTGCATGGGATGCATTATCACAGGACACCATTAGGAATCTCTACAACTCCATGCCGAGACGTCTGACATGATAGCCCGACGCCATACTGAGAGACACTACTTCTGTATGTGTAGCTCAATAAATATTGATCATATCAGTCTAAATTCATCATCATTTATTGTTCCTGGTAACCTTTATCTTCCTTCCCAGTAGTATTGAAATCCAGCACTTCCCTCTTGGTGCAACTATTGTTTTGATGATGACTGTATACGGATGGCTGAAAAAGTAAGTGCAGTGCTATTTTCAGATGGCCCGGAGCTACATTCGAGCTGACTACACGTCTATACAAATCAAACCGGGTAGATACCTACCTGTCACCTGGAAGTATGACTTAAGTCCTATAACCACACCCCTTCTTTTTTTGGACCAGAGCAGTTGTACGTCACTTCCCTGTAGTCAGAATGAACAGGCCCCCTTTCGGGTGAAAACAAACATGATCAGAATGCTGGAACCAAATTGGAAATACTAGTCTACTATTATTGTCTACGTAGCTTACCTTTTAGCCTGCATGGGGCTAGAAAGCTTGCAAACCCCCTGATAAGAGGGGTAATGTCACATTAGGCGTCATGATGGCGTGGTGGGTAGGGCTGCTGTCTCTCAGCAAGAAGGGCCTGGGTTTCATTTCTGGTGGAGTGTGGAGTTTGCATGTTCTCCCCATGTCTGTGTGGTTTCCTCCCACAGTCCAAAGACTTGCAGTCAGGTGAATTGGAGATGTTGGAGATGCTAAAATGCCCCCTAGGTTGTGACTGTGATGGACTTGCAGCCTGTCCAGGTTGTCTCCTGCCTTTTCCCCAATGAGTACTGGGATAGGCTTCAGCACGCCCTGCAAACCAGAAGAATAAAGTAGTTTAGAAGATGAGTGAGTGAGACAGAGAGTGATGTCACCTTGGACAAAGTACTGAAAACAGCAAGACAAAGACGCACAGCAATAGATTACCTGGTCATTCAGTAAGATAGCTGTATTTCCTGTTTCCTTCATTCCATAGGATTTGGGCTCCTAATAGCTATAAATCAGTAGGGTCTTCCTATTTTATGATACTCCATTGCCAAAGACCTCACAATTTGTATTTACCCTCAAATGAGAGCTGCTTTGAAGAAGGGGTACAGGCATTATGCATTAGGCATTTACCTTGTGGCTTACCTTGTGTCTGGAAAGAATGTTTGTGATGCTGTTGTGAACTCACTTGTTCTCTAAAACAGAGGTCTTCAGTCTCCCCCTCAGGCGGTCCACATTTTTTACTCCACCCTTATGCATTGTTAAGATATAGCTAAGTTAAGATATAGCTAAACTGTCTGAGGGGTCTGAGGGATCTGAAGACTTGTTTGAAAACTAGTAAGTGAGTAAATGGTGTAAGTGGTCAGAAGATAGAGGCAGTCCCCTCTGTTAGCCAGTACACGCACAACACCAGACATCTGCCCGTCTGCCCTGCTACAGGTCTTTCTTATGACTAAGACGTGAAGCTTCACATTTCAAGTACATTGCAATGCATGCCAGATTATGTTCCAACACTGAAATGTATATCAGAATAAGCTCACCGGACAAAAAATGAGTCCCCGGTGACTGAAACATACCTAATAGCATGTAATATCTTGACAAGCACCAATAACAGCTGTGATTGGATTTGCCATGGACTGGACAGATTTCTGGATGTAGGCCACAACAGTGTTCAGATACTCTTGTGTCAAAGAATTGGTCAGTTGGGCCAGATTTGGTGGATGCCTTCCCTGGCGTTTTACTGGTTGTTCCAGGTAGTCCCACAGATTTTCAAGAGGATTCAATTTTAGATTACATTAGATTAGATTCAACTTTACTTTCATTGTGCAGAGTACAGGCACAGAGCCAATGAAATACAGTTAGCCCATAACCAGAAGTGCAAAATCAGTGCTCTGCTGATGTAGATGGGGGTGTGTGCCTGGCTCCTAACCCTCCTGAAGTCCACAATGATCTCTTTGGTTTTCTGCCGGCCAGTCCAGATGTTTGAATGCTCCTGAATGTCCATCATGCCAATCAGTCACATTTGCATCCATGTGAACGCAAGAACTGTCATCTTGGAATACCTGGAATAGGAATGCTATGTTCCTCAGTAAGATGATGAGCGAAAGGCAAAACCTGGTTGTCCAGCAGCTCAGTGTAGGCACTGTGGTTCAAATTTACTGTCACCTCAACCAAAGAACCCATTTCCACATCATTAAAACACCCCCAGAACATCACAGAGGGAACACACTGTTTGTCCGGGGTGCTTATATGCCAGATTAACTAAATATACAACCCCAAATCAGAAAACAGTATGGAAAATGATAAAAGGCTGGCAGACAGCATGAACTCAAGATAACACCTTCATTTCATGTGTTAATATACATCCATTCCACATGCACTCTGTAATGTTGCCATTCCTTCTCACAACACTTAGAAGACGTTTTGGCCCTGAGGAGATCAAGCAATTAAGTATTTCAGGTGCTATTTTGACCCATTCATCCTGCAAACTTAAGGTGTGTAATGATACAAGGTTCTCATTGTTGCATACTGGGGACCAGTCAGGGCTGGTTCTTGCCCTCTTCTTCCACAGGCATGCCTTCGTAATGTATGTAGCATGTAGTTTTGCACTGTCTTGTTGAGAAATGCATCTACATCCCTGGAAAAGATGTCTTCGTGAAGGCAACATGTGCCAGTATTCCAGAAAAGATCTGGAATACTGATTTGTCTAACTACAATACATGTTCCCACTCTGTGATGGTCCATCCCAGGTGCCTCGGAGCCCAGAGAAGTTGACGGCGCTTTTAAGCAAGGGTAACATAGTGCTTCTGTTTTGCACAGTAAATTTTTAAGTGGGATTTGTGAATGTAACTCCGTATTGTAGTGCTTGACAAAGGTATACCAAAGTAATCCCTCATCCATGTGGTTATATCAGCTATTGCTAAATGATGGTTCTTGACGCCATACCGTCTGAGGGATCGGAGACCACAGGTGCTCAGTTTAGGCTTGCACCCTTTACGCACTGAAATTCCTCCTGATTCCTTGAATCGTTTAATGATATTGTTCACTGCAGAGGGAAAAATATCCAAATCCCTTCCAATCTTTCTTTGAGGAACACTGTTTTTGATAGGTTTCTCATGCGTTTGTTGACAAACTGGAGATCCTCTGTCTATCTTTGCTCCTTAAGTACTCAGCCTTTTGTGGATACTGCTTTTGTGCCAAATCATGATTTCAATCATCTGTTGGCAACACCTGTTTGAAATCACATCATTATTGAGTTTTTTTAACATCCATACTAGCCCTAAATTGCCCCTGTCCCAACATTTTTTGGAGTGTGTTGCAGGCCTGAAATGCAGCTATGGATGTTCAGTATACTGGAAAAAAAAAAAACTTGACCCCAAAAAAAAAAAAAAAAAAAAAAAAAAAAAAAAAACATGAAATATCTTGGGTTCATACTGTATGGAATGAAATTGTTGTATGTACTGATACATTGTGAAAATGTTGAGTATCTGATAACATGTTTCTGAGAAGTACATTTTGGTTGAACCTCAAAGGTTAATGCAAAGTACTATGCAAAGCACAGAAGTCAGTAGCGGCCATTTAGTTCATGAATATTGATTAGTTGTAACATTTGTTTCTATATTTTATAACTGCTGTGATAACACACTGCTGAAACAAAAACAGAGCGCACTTGAGCATGCATTTCATCCTGGTTTAAGCTGGTATAACACCAGTCTAGAGCTGGTTTAGCTGGTCACCCACCTTGATCTTGCTGGTTGACCAGCATACCAGCATCCAAAACACAATGTATGTTGGTTTCACTGGTATCCAGCATATTAGCTTTCTATTGCTGCTGACCAGCACAAATACATTCAACACACAACATATGCATGTTTTACTGGTATCAAGCATGTTAAATCTAATTGCTGCTGACCAGCATACTGGCATCCAACACACAACATATGCTGGTTTTGCTGGTGATCTGCAAATTAACCTCCATTGCTGATGACCAGCATACCAGCATCTAGAACACAACATATGGTGGTTTTGCTGGTGACCACCATGGTAACTTCCATAGCAGCTGACCAGCATACCATATGTTGGCTTTTCTAGGTACCAGCACATAAACATCTATTACATATGCTGGCTTTGCTGGTATTACTGGTTACCAGCATATTGCCTTCCATTGCTGCTGACCAGCACAAACACATACAACACACAACATATGCTGGTTTTGCTGGTGACCAGCATAGTAACTTCCATTGCTGCTGACCAGCATACCAGCATCCAAAACACAACATATGCTGGTTTTACTGGTATCAAACATGTTAGATTTCATTGCTGCTGAACATCATACTGGCATCCAGAACACAACATATGCTGGTTTCACTGGTATCCAGCATATTAGCTTTCTATTGCTGCTGACCAGCACAAATACATCCAACACACAACATATGCTAGTTTTGCTGGTGACCAGCATATTAACCTCCATTGCTGCTGACCAGCATGTCAGCATCTAGACCACAACATATGCTGGTTTTGCTGGTGACCAGCATAGTAACCTCCATTGCTGCTGACCGGCTAACCAGCATCCAAAACACAACATATGCTGGTTTTACTGGTATCCAGCATATTAGCTTTCTATTGCTGCTGACCAGCATACTGGCATCCAACACACAACATATGCTAGTTTTGCTGGTGACCAGCATATTAACCTCCATTGCTGTTGACCAGCATGCCAGCATCTAGACTACAACATATGGTGGTTTTGCTGGTGACCAGCATAGTAACTTCCATTGCTGCTGACCAGCATACCAGCATCCAAAACACAACATATGCTGGTTTTACTGGTATCCAGCATATTGGCTTTCTATTGCTGCTGACCAGCACAAACACATCCAACACACAACATATTCTGGTTTGGCTGGTGACCAGCAGATGAACCTCCATTGCTGCTGACCAGCATACCAGCATCCAAAACACAACATATGCTGGTTTTGCTGGTGGCCAGGATATTAACATGCAACACACAACATATGCTAGTTTTACTGGTTTTGCTAGTAGAGCAGGAACCATCAGTGCCTTTTAACGTTTATAATTATGTGTGCTTATAATGGTTAAATAATGGTGTCCAAGATTTTATTCCAGCAGAAGTATCTCCCAAACCACTCCTTGAAATTTCCAGAAGATTAATGTCACGCACTCAGACAAGACGGTGGGCTGGTCAGGGTGAAATTTCCTGTCAGAAGAATAGACTGTAGCTTTGGGGAGGAGGGTGTGTCTGTCATCTTCTCTCATGGCTAATACAGCTCTCACAATGTTAGGAGTGTCCTAGCGCCTGCCCCCTCCGGCTAAGAGTCACATTTCAGTTTTCATCCTCACTTTTTTTTGGAGGTTGGTGTAGTGAAGACTGCGAACGAAGGAAAGCTAACAGTCGCTGTCTGTCGCTTTTGGCTGCTGTTTTCTTCTCTGTCTGTATATTTTGTGAGGACGGCTAGCAGCTTACCTGAGAGGAGGGAGAGAGGCGCGCGCGTGACGGAGGATGTCCTCATCAGGTGAGCGCGCGAGCTTCTCCTGTCAGTGCTGAGGTAAACCGAGACCGTGTTATGATTTCACAGCGCAGGTCGAGCAAAACCGGCCAAACTGCGAGGCAAAACGTAGCTATAGCAGCACCGAACTCCTGAGTACACTCCAGAGGTACTGTAGTAAGTGTTTATCACCTGGAATTAGAATGAATTGAAGCTAAAAAGGCAACGTGTATAAAGTTCTACAGTCCTCCAAAGCTAACGAGGCTACATAAGCAGAGGTGTGTACAGTAGCCCATGAATCAGACCTCCTGTTAAAGAACTGATACTGGTTTAGAATACTAACACGAGTAAAAGTACCTTATATACCATATAAAACAACTTGAGTAACAAAATATAAAAGTATCAGGCCAAAAAAAAAAAAAAGAACTTAAGTACTGAGTAACTGCTGTGGAGCTTCTTAGTAAACCCAGCTTCCATCAACGCAGGAACTGAAGTTTGTATGGCTCAGTTTCTCTATTGTTTCTTATGGAACTCATCATCAAAAAAAAAAAATAATAATAATAACAAGTGCTGGATTGCAGTGCCATTGGGAAGGAAGATAAAGGTTACCAGGAACAATAAATGATCATACATTTAGACTAATATGGGTAATATTTATTGAGCTACACATACATAAGTAGTGTGTCTCAGTATGGCATTGGGCCACCATGTTGCCTAACGCAACATGCCAGACGTCTCGGCATGGAGTTGTAGAGGTTCCTAATGGTGTCCTGTGATAATCCATCCCATGCAGCTTGAATATTCTCACACAGTTCCTGCAGATAGGGGTGGAGGTGAGAGTGACACCAGGCCTTCTTGTGACAACATGTGACAACAAACCGTTCATCTTGGTGCTGACCACGGTGCCTCCACACATGGATGGTTGGTTGGTCATCTCCACCAAAAAGCGGGACTTGGTGACGTTGACGTGGTGTTATGAGCAGTCATCGTAACAATCTGCGTGCATGTAGTACTGCATCATGCAGCCATCTGCCAGTAGTGCTGGCACAACCAGGATGACTCATGGGGGGCATCACTGCTCGCTGAATGTCCGCAATTGTGGCTGTTCAGTCAGTCATGTACAGTGATAAGTCCCGTCCTTGCTTACGTCACATGCACGGCCAAGCATGAAACTTGAATCATTCGCATGTCTCACGATGTCAAACCTATCCACCAAGTTTCATTCCTGTGGGTTGATTCCTTCTGGGTGCTGCTATTTGTGCAACTATTCTTTTGATGATGAGCATATGTTGGTTTAAAATAAGTCAGTTACAGAGCAGTACAGATGTTGTCATCAACAAAATACAAAATTTAAACACAAAAAAGGAAATTTGTGACTAAATAACAGTAACAAGTAGATTCCTTTACTCACTAATTTACAATACCAGTCCAAGGTTTACACACACGCAACTAAATGGATGTAGCTGGTGATCTTAAAGACTCTACAGTCTCACACTTAACAGCTCCAACTGATGAGAGTCTTAAACAGTCCATACCCTGATATACCACATATACTCCTGATGTACCGCAGTATGATATTTCTCCATATCTCCACCTCTAATATATATTTAGCTGTGTAAAAACTCTTTTTCTGCAGTTTAGTGAATATTCATGATGGACAGACCAATAGAATAGCTCCAAAAATGCTTAGAAATAAAACTTCTTCTATCAGCCTCCACTGTAGGTTAAGAAAGCTGTTTTATCCTCCTGTAAAATTCCATTTTGGAGGTTTTTTAAGGTGGACTGTATAATTCCACGAGTGCAAAATCATGTTTTACTTTCAGGGTAAGTCAGTGTAAATCAGACTTTAATCAAGAAAAAAAAATCTTTTGGTCCATTCATTCTACAATTTCTACACAATATTAAGGGCAGTTGCCATGCTCAAATGATGCAGAAGGGTCAAAATCGCATATGTATTTCATTGGACAGCGATGATATAATATAGTAACTTGACATAACTGATGTGCTGTTAAACTTTTCTCACCAAATTGCTCACATTTACAATCTGTACTGTACAGTGTATAACCACAATACAGCATTCCTGGAGTTTCTCATGAGAGTTCGCAGAGATTGTATCCACCGAATCTGCTGATGAAAAACATCATAGGAGCCATTAAACATTTCTGTTGGTTCCAGGTGACTTTTATGTGTTTTGGCTGTTTTCCTGATGGGCTGATGGGCTAATGGTTTAACGGGTGTTCTTTGATCAATAGCAAACTCATTTGATGGTTTCTTAATGGGATCTAAATGTGTCCTACAGAATTAAGCCGATTCCCGTTAAAAAGCACAAAACCATCAGGTTTTAATGGTCTTTTTCCAGCAGGCGTGTCTGGCCTTCTCAGACAGTGCTTGGCCAAAGTTAACGGGGAGTTCCCCAGATTTTTGTTTCAGCTTTGTGCTAATTAAACAGTTATTTCAGGGAGGTTTGAGTTTGATTTCTCTTTCTAGAGAAACTTGCGAAGTTGTACACAGTGTTAGTGATAGGAACCAGACATCTGAAGCGTTGAAAGCTCGCTCACAGAAAGTTACTACATTATATATTTATGAATATGCTTAATGAGGTGTGAGATGTTGTGTTTACTGAAGTTGTGAGGTAATGATTAGACTTAGAGCATGTTTTAAAAGCTGTTCATGATGGAGGGGCAATGTGAGGCGAAGAGTCGTAGAGTCGTAGGTTCACTGGTCATTTTGGATAGTAAATGGAATTTTCATGCTGTAGACCTTGCAACCCTGGTTTATGAACCATCGCACATCACTCTGAATGACTTTGTTTATGTCTGAATGCTTTAATTATATAGAACATTTAAAAATCTGGTGAAATGTCCCTTGAAGTTAATGTATATGCCATTGCTTTCCAACAAAAAACATGTATCTCCATTTTTGTCTGGCTCCATTGACTTACAGTAAAGTTAAATGAGGTTTTTGCCCTCTCCTGTAAAGTTGCTGTTTTGGAGATACTTGTTTTTTCTCTGGACAGCGACGATATAAGGGTTAGGGGCTGAGTCTTAAATGGCTCCCTACTCCCTACACTGCACATGACTTAATACAATGGCTGTTGCTCTCGAACAGAGTGTAATATATCTGAACAAAGAACCATTTTGGAATTCAGCCACATGCACAGCTGCCTGCTGGACATACAGTCCTACAGCACTATTTGGGTGTGTATTTGGAAAATAGGCCTGGAAAATATCATCATGGCAGGTAGAGGCAGATATTCAGATATTTTAAGTTTCATTATTTTCAGGCATTTTAAGGTAAAACTACCAGATTATGTTGTGTTTTAAGAAAAACGTTTAAAACACAAAAGTGAAATCCGCCCATACAGTAAGATCATAGACAGACAGACAGACAGACAGACAGATAGATAGACGACAGACCGATGACAGACATATGGACAGATACACAGATAGGCAGATGGAACGACAGATAGATAGATAAATAGGTAGGTAGGTAGGTAGCTAACTAGATAGATAGCTAGATAGATTGACAGATAGACAGATGGACAGGTGCTGTGTTCTGATGTTGTGAAGTTGGAACTGATAAAAAGCCCCAGCAAAACCGCAGCGTCGCTTTTTCTAATGCCCGTTAGTGCAGTGGATTTTTAATTCAGTCTATAGAAGAGCAGGAGAAAAATCAATCAGTTTTTAATTCATTACAGTTTTACAAATCATAACGGGCTGGCATCCAGCCAGCTACTTGTTACTGTGCAGCTTATGCAGTTCATACATGTGTTGTTGTTTACATGGGTCTAAATCTTTTTTGAAGGTGCTTGCCATGGTTCAGTGTTCTTAAAGTACTGATCATAGCTGTTATCAGAAAAGTGATTTATAACGATAATGGTCACATATCATAATACTGCCCACACAAAATCTAGGATTATTGGATTCTAATGCCATACATTTTCACGTTCTCATGGCCCAATCTGTGATTCAGATTACAGTCAGATACTCTGTGAACAGGAGATGCATTCTGGAGGGAACAGTGTCACACAGCGGGTCAGATTGTTCCCTGGGCTCAAACTGGAATGACTCTTGTTTTTCTTGGCCTTCGTTTACTCGTACGTGACAGATGATTAAGTATCCAAATAATCCTGGCATACCAGTTCAGCATTTGTCAGTGACCCAATGATTCACAAAAACAACAAAAAGGCTAAAGAAGATTAGAAGCATTCTCAGGTCCGGTCCAACCTGCTCACATTCCAGAAATAACTATAACACATGCACACCTCTTTGTATCAATTTAACCCTGTTGACATGTGCTCAAAAACAGTATTCAGGCCTTATTTAAAATAACAAGATGTTCTTTGCGTGGTGCACGCATTAACCTGAACACTTCACATTCGGTTTCAGGTGTCCTATAGCAGCAATAGGTGTGTATGTTGATGTACACTGTTGGTACAAAAGGTACTGTGCAGGTACATTTGACTTTCATCAGGGTTTTCAATGTACAGTGGTAGTTTTAAGGTCCAGCTGTGTATATTAAAAGGTTTTCCAAGGCAAAACGTATATGTACTGCCAGACAGAAATGAGTTGTTCTAAAAGAGTTCTGAGAATATGCAATGCAAACGTTTACAGCAAGAACGTGTTCTTATGGTTCCCAAAATGTTCTTAAAAAGTGCAACCTGAAAAAATTGTTATAAGCAATTTAATTAAGTTTTACTCAACTCAAAAGATTGCTTTGATTGAAAGAGTCCAAAGTCCAAAGTCCAAAGTTCATTTGCTAAAATTAGAGTCATTTTTTTTAGATTGGATCAACAAAACACTTTTTACAGTGTAGGAGAATGTTCTCCGAAAACATTCTACCATCTCAGGCCTCAGTAACATCCCTGAAACATTTTCCGAATGTTGTGCTGACAATGTTCTCCTTTTGTTATCATGTAACATAATATATGGCCCTGACAACATCCTCAAAACATCCTCCGAACGTTGGCATTTAAATGTTATGTCTTTGTTAACGTCTAACCTTGTTGGAACATTATCTGACATTATTAACATCTTTAAAATATTCTATTAAAACGTTTTCTTTAAAACTTTATTAGAACTTGTAGGTAACATTAGTCAAAGGTCTGGGAACGTTCTCCTACACTGTAAAAAATGTTGTGTTGGTCCAACCTACAGAGGACTTTTTTCTATCACAGTAATCTTTCAAGTTGAGTAAAACTTCTTCAATTGCTTATAACAAATTAGAGTCATTTTTTAGGTTGCACTTTGTTGCAGTGCTGCTAGTTGGCGTTGTACCTTTTTATAAGTCATTTTTTAAAAACAGAACATTGTTATCAAAATGTGCATAATAAAATAAAATGGCTTAGATGTAAACAAAGTCATTCAGAGTGGCTTAATGTGAAATTCTCTATTTGAGAGAAATCCAGCCAGAAGTGTTCAGTGGTGGTGATGATGGGAACCACACATTCAAAGTGTTTGTACGCCTCTAAAACTCCCTCACAGAAAGCTATTACATGTAACAGATACAGTAGTTATGTTGTTAACATGCCTGAGATTGATTTACGATAGTTGTGCAACAAGGTGTTTGTCTAAAATGTGTTTTTTAAAGCACATGCTTGGTGGAGAGGGACCTGCAGGGTGTTGTAAGACAAAATATCATTACATCAAACCTCTCTGAATGGCTTTGTTTAGAGCTAAATGTGACTGAGTTATGCAAACATTGATGTAATATGATGCATAACGTGACAGCTAGGTTATCATGCCCTGGCGGAGTAAAGAAATTACTAACGCGATGTTAAACTGAGCTGCATTAAATGACTCAAACCAAGTTAATAAATATTTATCAGGCTGTTAGACTAAGAGAAGTCATACTTTAGTCATGCAACAGTGAATTTCTCCTTTCATACATTGTGAAGAACTCTCAGGCTGTATTCATTTCCTTTCACACGTGCGTTCTAAAACTGAGGTGTTCAGGGTAGTCAGAGACCACTCTTCATTCATCTAATCTCCAGTAAAAACAGCCATTGAGGTTGTTTACAGCTCATTTCTCAGCAGGTGTAAAACACTCACTGAAAACCTGAAAAACAGCTTCAACTAAATTTATGTTATTTAATATCGCTGCTGTCAGAACAACTGTTCACATATTTCAAGTCAAATTATTTTCAGGTTTTTTAAGCTAAAACTTCCTGCACCGCTAGATTGTCTTGATTGTTTCCAGAAATAATGCTTGGAGGAATGAAATCTGATAAAGTCTGATAAAGTCAAATCTAGAATAACTGATTTAAAGAGAGCAGATTATTATAGATAATAATAAAATAATGATAAGATAACAATTAATAAGATAGATGGTTGGAAAGACATGTAGACAGACAGGCAGATGGTTAGACAGATAGATGAACAGACGGGAAGATAGATAGACAAATACAGTGACAGATAAATAGATAGCCAGACAGACAGACAAATATATATACAGATAGACAGATAGAATGATATATAGACAGTCAAATGAAAAGAGACAGTAAATTGCTCCTTTCATACATACAATATGAAAGCTATAACCTCCTGAGACCCTGCGTCCTCATATGAGGACATTAAATTTCTGCTTCTCGGCACCGTGATACTTAATTTTTTAAAACGTTGACCCCTTGGCCTCATATGAGGACATAAGAAGTTTAGTTTTTAGACTTGTTAGGTCCTACTAATCACAAATAGGAGAAATTAAAAATGCACATCAGGCTAAAGTCCAGGTCAGGAGGTTAAGGGCTGTTTATCTCAGGGTTTCTTAACCTGTGGGTCTGTGGGCCTGTACTCAGGTGGAGGCAGTAGTTTGTAGTGGGCCGGAAAAGTCATATACAACCATATTAGTGTTATATTAAGTATATTATATAGATATTATGCATATTAACACAAACATGTACAATTACACACGTCACAGTAGCAGGCTAATTAAACATCTTCTGTTTGGATAGCCACTGACGGAGAGGTTTCTCGGGGCACTTTTACAGCTCCCTTGTTTGAATTTGGACATCATAATTTTTTTTTAACGCCCCCTTTTTTTTTGAAAAATGTTATTTCTAATAGTTGATTTTAGTTTGCTGGTGGTCTGCTATCCGTTGTACTTATCATCAGGTGGGCCCTGGGCAGAAAAGATTGAGAACCCCTGGTTTATGTGATGGATGGTTTTGGTGGTCTTCCAGGTGATTGTTAGGAGTCTAGTTTCTTCAGGCACTTTGAATAAGTATTTGAACTGAAATATCCCCACATTTACTGAATAGCCATATTGACCAGATTAGATAAATGAATCTGTCTCTGACAGCACAGTACAGGATATTTCAGAATGTATGAATGTATAAAAGTCTTCTTTCTGCTGTCATTTTAAGTGTTACCAAGCAAAGAAATGCCATGTGCGGCAACAGGCACCACAAAGAATCAAGCATTGAAAGGCCATGTACAACTCGGTTAGTGTAATCAAACTCAAACCACTTATTTGTTTATTCCACCGGACACATTAGCATTTTGCATGAATGGCTGTTACATAAGATTTTTGCATCTCGTGGAACATACCTCCCAAAAGTGACTTCTTGTAAAACGATAAGGCTAATATCTTTGTGAGAAAGACTGACTCCTGATACCTGTTCTATTAACACAGCAACAACAGTAAAACTTGTCACTTAATCCTCTGCCACGGAGTATTGTCCAAAAGCATTCACAGCGCATACCTGAAGCCCTGAGAGAACAAAAAGAAAGAGGAGAATGAAAGTAGTACCTCCAATAAGAAGGAGAAGGCCAGCAAAATGATGGAAAGTGCTTCTGGGCAGTTCTGAAAGATGTTTGTCAGACGGCAGACAGCTTTTCTTTGAACATTACAGGATGTTATAGGCCTATTCCTTCAGCTTGCATTTCTTAATGCAGTGGATGTAGTGTAGAAGGCAGCCTCTTTTCTGCCTCTTTTCTGCCTCTTTTCTGCCTCTTTTCTGTGTCATGTTTGCTTCCAGTATTTGCTGATATTTAATAAATTTGTCCATCTACCTGTACAGTGTTGTAATGTTCTTCTGGCAGCCACATGACCATAAACTGTTAGACTTGAGAGTTATTTTTATCAAATGCTGTTCCCTTTGTTCTCCAAACATTCTGTTGGTATATGGGGCTCAATTCCAGCCCAGTTACATTTTTACTTAATCAGTTTTCATGATCTTTTAGACCTAGCCTTCCGCAATTCCTCTTAGCTGCCATGTCTTAATTTCGACAGTGGAATTTGTGATCTGCAAAAAGCACTGTAGTATATTTTTCCCTCTACTTTATAAGCATCAGTTATCTGAATTTTCCAATCCTCAGTTAGCGTGTTAAGATTGAGGACTCAATTCCTAATTACAGTTCTTGCCTAACCAGTCTTTATGGGTCAGTTAAAGGCTAACATTTGCACGTGCCAAAAAAAAGTCATTTGTTCATGTTCCTGTTATTTTTGTAATAGTTTGCTTGTGTTTATTTATTTTTGGCTATTTATGCAACTATTAAACAGAATAGTTGTATAAATACCTGCACCCAGAAGGAATCAACCAACAGGATGGAAATTGGACATGGAGACATGTGAATGATTCAAGTTTCACGCTTGGCTGCAAATATTACGTAAGCAAGGACTGTCCTTATCACTGTACCTGACTGACCCAACAGCCACAATTGCAGACATTCAGTGAGCAGTGATGTCCTCCATGAGTCATCCTGTTAGTGCCAGCACCATTGGAAGGCGGCTGCACAACGCAGGTCTACATGCACACAGACTGTTACAACGACTGTCCTTAACACCACGTCAACGTCACCAAACATGGCAATGGTGACTGCCATGGAGTGACTCAGAATGTCAACAGGTCATCGTCAGTGACGAGTCCCGCTTTTGTCTTGGTGGAGATGACCAACGTATCCGTGTGTGGAGGCACCGTGGTCAGCACCAAGATGAACCGTTTGTTGTCACGTGTCACACGTCCAGAAGGCCTGGTGTCACTCCACCTCCACCCCTCTGCAGGAACTGTGTGAGGATATTCAAGCTGCATGGGATGGATTATCACAGGGCGCCATTAGGAACCTCTACAACTCCTTGCTGAGACATCTGGCATGTTGCGTTAGCCATACACTACTTCTGTATGTGTAGCTTAATAAATATTGGCCATATCAGTCTAAATTCATCATCATTTATTGTTCCTGGTAACCTTTATCTTCCTTCCCAATAGCACTGCAATCCCACACTTCCTCCTGGGTGCAACTGTTATTTTGATGATGAGTGTATATATGTATTCCTACATGCCTATGAGTCCATTTACATGTATTTAATAGTCTGATAACTGATTTTGTCAGTAGTCTGATTAACACTCTAATGGCAAGACTCCAGGTCTCCATGAGTCAGGTAGTAATCGGATGTCTGGTTGGAGTAAACTCACAGAAGATGATGCGACAGTCTGTTTTTGCACTGAGAAAAAACAAAAGAAAGCAAAGTAAGAGTTTACATGCACTGAGAATTCTCATTACTCATCTAAAATCCTTCGGTCTTATTGGATTTCTGATAGGATTTCGGAGAAGTTGGAGTGTGCTGTTTGCATAGCCACTTGAATAAGCAGATAACTGTCTGCAGAAATCCCATTATGATTTGGTTATTAAGTAAACACACTCAGTGTAATGTGGAGGGTGATCAAAGCAGGACTATACATAGCTGAAGTTGTGAAGTTACTCACTAGTTACTAACCTCTTCCAACCTACTAAAACATGGATATACTAACATCAAGTGCTCATGCTCTCTCAGTATTCCAGCCACAGACGCTATTTACTGTGTATAGAACACAGAGCAGCCATGCTTCATTTGGGATGTGCATAGGTATTCAAATACTTGGAAGTCATTGCAGGAGTAAGCCAGAGAGAAAATGTATAAGTATATACAGTAGTATGCAGGAGTTTGCCATGTTTGTGCACAAGGAAGTACTACATATGGCGTCTAGGATGGCTTGACAGTCTGTCTATTTCATAATAAATTACTATCACCTTTGTTAAACCCCTTTTGTCTTTGACTTGCAATTGCCTGCTGATTTATATGAACTGGAAAGCATAATTCATTTTCCATTTTTGCACCGTGACATGTTTCAGAGTGAAGCATGGCATCTGAGAGATAGCTAAGAATTTCAATCATTGAGTCGTGGGGGCAGGGAAGCAGGAAGGAGTTGGCAGGCAATGAAATTTTTAGCAGCATGTAGGTGACGTACACAGTGAAGTCGCACTAGAGACTATGTTTTAATTCTATTTAAATTGGTTGGATGACGTATATGTCATAACATGCTGCATTGTGATGAGTGATGTCAATCCATGAGCACTACAGCAACTGCTAAGGCACACCTTGTGGCTAATGCACATCCTGCTGTCGCCTACCTTCTTTCTGGACAAAGTTCATACAAATGAGCAAAATGTTGACCAACCAGATTGTTGATGCAAAACTTGTTTGCATTATGCCCATAATCAGGTTAGAATCACATATCCACAGTAGATTTGCATGAGAGATAAGTGCCTTAGCTGTTCAGACAATAATAGGCTGTGTCAGGGCACAGAAATAGATGTGTTAACAAAAATTAGCCTGTTTGAATCGTCTGTTATGATAACTGCTTGCTTTTTGCTACATCTACATCTTTTACACTCATGTTTTATACTCATCTTCAAAGGAATAGTTGCACAAATAGCTCCACACAGAAGGAATCAACCCACAGGAATGAAACTTGGTGGGTAGGTTTGACATCGTGAGACATGCTAATGATTCAAGTTTCACGCTTGGCCGCACATGTGACGTAAGCAAGGATGGGCCTTATCACAGTACCTGACTGACACAACAGCCATAATTCAGCGAGCAGTGATCCCCTCCATGAGTCATCTTGTTGGTGCCAGCACCACTGGCAGATGGCTGCACAATGCAGGACTACACCCACGCAGACGGTTACGACAACTGTTCTTAACACCACTTCAACATCGCTAAAGACTGCATTTGGTGTTGTGCCAAACTGTCATGGAGTGACTTTGCCTTGGTGGAGACGACCAACGAATCCGTGTGTGGAGGCACCGTGGACAGCGCCAAGATGAGCGGTTTGTTGTCACACATCACACGTCACACGTCCTGGTCTGGTGTCACTCCACCTTCACCACTAATGCAAAATCTGCAGGAACTGCGTGAGAATATTCAAGCTGCATGGGATGGATTATCACAGGGTCTCTATGCTGAGACGTCTGGGCATGTTGAGTTAGCAAACATGGCGGCCCGACGTCATACTGAGAGACACTACTTCTGGATGTGTAGCTCAATAAATATTGACCATATCAATCTAAATTTGACCTTTCTCTTTTTTCACAATAGCATTACAATCCCACACTTCTTTCTGGGTGCAACTGTTCTTATGAAGATGAGTGTAATTATGTATGAGCATATGTTAATGCTACAGTAATGCTATTTAATGTTAATGCCACTTTTTTTGATCTGGTTAGCTTTTTTTAACATTAGACTCATCCTGTAGCGCTGCCAGCCTGAGTGCCAACTACATCAAATGCCTAATTCAGATAATTCAGAGAATCACGTTTTATGTCATTTCAGAGTGTCATTCATTTCTGTGTTCTATTGTTCCCCCAGTAAAATCAATGGGTCTAACATGGCCAGCCCATTTTAAGAGGGGAAAAGTTATTAGACGTTTTTCAAAAATTACAGGAAAATAAGAAATTTGCCTTTAAATCCTGTATAATGATGAATTGTGCATAATGTGACAGGCATCAGGGTAAATGAAACACCGCAACTAACAAGGCAGAAAACGTTAATATGGATTATAGGCTGGATCCTTGAATGTCCGAAGTACTTGGCATGCCTACGTGCACATGCCTTCATTCAACCCCAAGTAAACGTTTTCTCACTTTGCTCTCTTTCAGAAAGATGCCTCGAAAATACAGGGATTACCTGGCTGAGCGAGAGAGGAAGTCCAGATGTCACTTCCTACATGTTTTCTACCTGTGGATTTTCCTTCTTCTTGTCCCTCGAGGTATGAGCACAAAATTGTAGCCAGTTTGGAAAGATATGCAAATATCAGTGTCTGTGACTACGTGATCAACAAAACCACATAGTGTGCGGCACAGTGAAAAAGAACAACAGGATACAGAAAGGTGGAGATGATATTGATATGTTGTGATATGTTTTCTCAATGAAAGTTATCAGATCCTCAATCAAAATCTGATTTCCTGTTAACAGAAACCTCAAAGAATTGCAAACACTGTTAAAGGAACCATATCTTTTCCTTTTTACACTGAGGTCATGTTTGTGATTAGTTAAAGGAGCAATTGGTAAGATGCACCACACTAACAGAAACTGTTTACCCTACCCCTATCGTAAGAAACAAGGAAATGCACAGTCCCTCCTTCTCAGTGTTACCAGCTGTATACTTCACAGAGGGAGAAACATTCGTTCAGCATCATTCTTCATCTATCTACTCACCAAAAATGTCTTCAGCACTGGGAAGCAGCACTGATGTCGCTTGAGCGTGTGGTCCTAATGGTCACTTGCCAAGAGCTTCAGCCATTGTTGCGTTGACTGTTCCTTTAATCCGTCTTTAAACAATTTAACCGAGAGCAGAGCCTTCAACACGACTGAGAAAAGGTTAGAATACATCATTAGGGCAGCAGTGCTACTTCTCCATCCTCTCATGTTGGACTGATTTCACTATCGCCTCTTGAGGTACAAGGTAGTATTACAACAGTACTACTGGTTAGCATGCTAACTTTGGAGATATCTCTGCAACCCGATACACTGACACATTTTTGTTCAACGCTACAAATATTACAGTTTGCACCATATATATATATATATTAATTATATATATTAAAAGCATTAATTTTTACAGTACTTAATTTTATAGTTCTATATAGTTCTCATCCTTTAGAATTAAACAGGCTGTTGCCGTTACTGTGCCTTAAGCCTGTTAAGTACCAGTCAATACAAACACCCAAGGCTACAGGCTTACACTTAGCAGCTCCAACTGATGAGAGTCTGAACCAGTACATATCCTGATATACCACATATACTCCTGATGTACCACAGTATGATATTTCTCCATATCTCCACCTCTAATATATATTTAGAGGTGTAAAAACTTTTATCTCTTTTTCTAAACAGTGTAAAAGCTCTAGTTCGTTCTCCTTCCAGTTTAGTGAATATTCATGATGGACAGACCAATAGAATTGCTCCAAAACTGCTTAGAAATAAACCTTGTTATATCAGCCTCCACTGCAGGTTAAGAAAGCTGTTTCATCCTCTTGTAAAATTCCATTTTGGAGGGTTTTAAGATGGATTGTATAATTACATGAGTGCTATTTTATAGTTTGGTGTCTTCACTTTTATTCTATAGTAAAGCATTAAGATAAGGAGAACCTTCTAAGAGCAGCCGTGTCTAGACTTTTGACTGGTAGTGTATGTAAATGACTAGCTGTGCTGTATTTTGCGTCATTGGTAAAATAAATCCGGCTCATTAACTTTCTCTAGAATGGACCATTTTACATCAAAACACTCTGAGACACTCGGCATCGCTTACGTCTCACCCATTAGATTATGTATATACAAGAAACTTAGTGCAATTACCCTTCCGTTTCTATATATGCGTCTAATGGACTGGAGAGTGAATTATGTGTACAATGTCTACAATAAACTCATTTTACAGAAGCCAGGGAAATGTGGTTTCCCATGAAATGGACCCTTTAATACTTACCTGAAATGTAATATATAAGGAAGAAAAGCGCATGCACTAAAGCCTCTGCATTTCATTCATTACTGCCGGGATGGCCATTGTGCCCTGATTGGGTTAAAATAATAATAATAATAAAAAATATAATGTAATTTAGACCTGAGGATACTTTAACTCAATCTGGGCTATTATACTTAAAATGTCTAAGGCCAAGACATGGTGTGATTTGTTACCATAGTGACAGGGCCTCAGAAAAATCTTTAATAGCTCTGAGCTTCATATAGTGCTTTCGAATGAATAGCAGTGCGGTGTAAAAAGAGGATAGATAGAAAGAGGAAAGCCAAACTGAAGGTCAGATCTCTGTGAGCTGGAGTTTGGCTCTGAAGCCAACCTGGAGCCAAACACTAATGCTCCGTTTGATGTGCTGATCCTACTAAAGCAGCACTGGCTTAATTGCTTTGACAGGACTCTCCTTGCAAGTCAATAAAGCACCTTTAAGCTTTAAATCGAATGAGAGGAAATGCTGGAGTGAATGAGCGCTGTGCATTAGCGACAGGTAAAGGGGTTGGAGGAGTAAAATGAGGACAACAGAAAAGAAAAGGGCTCAAAGCGTCAATCAGGCATCACTGCAGGCTAGTTTTCCTAGTCCAAGTCACACCTTGGTGGGGAGGTTATTGTAGTTGAGTCTGATCTTGCTCCTGAGACCTCAAATGAATAGTCAGTCTTAGTCGCTGGTTAAACTGGTCTGGTACTCACTGATATGCAATACCAGCACTTCTGCATTTTGCTTTGTACTGGGATTTTATAGCGGGACTTTTTTGGAGTACTGGCACTTCTAAGAAGCTGCCGGCGTTGTATCCGATTCAGGCCCTTGGGCGTGTGCATTGAACAGAAACCAACACTGACCAACACTGAAACTTACAGTTTGCGAAAACATTCAAAAGAGGCTGTACAGCTGTGTGTATTCATCGTATCAGCACAAAACGGCACGTATGTAGCAGCATGATTATTCACTGTTTGCTCGGTTTAAAAATATGCCTCTGTTTATCTCACGTTTATCATGCCAAATAAATAAATAATTAAGCACAATTGTTTTCTAATTAAGAACAACTAGGTTCATAATAAACATTGCTTTATTGACTAGCACAAGCCACTGTAAATGCTGGGATTACACAATTAAATTCTTGGCTTGTTTACATCTTAATGCTGGTGGGTTGTAAGAGGTAGTGGTGTAATGATACACATATGGTCATAAGTTAGGTCATAAGTTAGATCTAATTTTTGATTCTGAGGTCAATACTTTATTCAGTTTTTGGTATTTTATGTTAACCAAAAGCTAATGATACATGTATGTTCAAGTTAGATCTAATTTTTATTAATTTTTAAGTGTATTATGTGTTATTGAAATCACTGAAGCATTAAAAAAACAACAGATTTTGTAAGTTCAATTTGGCAACAAATTCATACATAAGCATTTACATTATATTTGTATTTGAATTTCAAACATTTAAACCCAAGCTTTTAGATGGTTCGAAGATTATGAAGATCATACAGGGGTTGGACAATGAAACTGAAACCTGTCTTCATGGTGTACTGGAGATCCCCGGATGGTGTTCTACTCCAGTCAGAGGTTCTAGTGTACAGGGGGAGCTGTCTTCATGGTGTACTGGAGATCCCCGGATGGTGTTCTACTCCAGTCAGAGGTTCTAGTGTACAGAACCTGGTTTTAGACCACAATCATTTATTAGTATGGTGTAGGGCCTCCTCCTCCTTTTGCGGCCAATACAGCGTCAGTTCGTCTTGGGAATGACATATACAAGTCCTGCACAGTGGTCAGAGGGATTTTAAGCCATTCTTCTTGCAGGATAGTGGCCAGGTCACTACGTGATGCTGGTGGAGGAAAACGTCCTTCTTGGTGGTATGCTGACATTACCCTGGATACCGTGGCTCTTGATATATCACAAAGACTTGCTGTCACAGATGCGCCAGCAAGACGTGCACCAACAATTTGTCCTCTTTTGAACTCTGGTATGTCACCCATAATGTTGTGTGCATTGCAATATTTTGAGCAAAACTGTAAAACTGTGCTCTTACCTGCTAACTGAACCTTCACACTCTGCTCTTACTGGTGCAATGTGCAATTAATGAAGATTGGCCACCAGGCTGGTCCAATTTAGCCATGAAACCTCCCACACTAAAATGACAGGTGTTTCAGTTTCATTGTCCAACCCCTGTACGTTCAGTCAAGAACTTTCAAACACAAGACTGGGGCGCTTAACAGACTCTCAGGGTTTGACCATTGGCATAAGGTTGGGAGGGGCTGGTCCATTTTAGGCTTTGTAGACAAGCATCAGAGATTTAAATTCTTGTGCTGCAGCCTGTCCCAGTGCTCATCAGATGGAAGGCAGAAAACACATTAGACAGGTCGCCAGTTGTAAGATATTACACCAACAAGAAAATGAATGTTAAGTGAAATGAGAAGAGTGTACAGCTAGGACCCTTGTGTGACACCAGTGGAGAGCCTATATGGACCAGTAGTGGATTCTCTTCATGTTACCTGATAGTGATGCACCATATTCCCTGTTAGAGAGAGAGAGAGAGAATAGGAGAGAACGAGAGACAGAGATTTTCCTGGCACAGGACAAAGGCTGAGCTAGAGAGTCTTTTGATCCTCGGTGAGCGTGGCGGCTAGGTCCAGCAAGCCCACAGCGTTATGACATTTCCCTGCTTTAATCTCAGATTAATTAGCAGAGGCGAGAGTGTGGGCTGCTGTGGTCAGCCAAGGAGATTTAGACCATTTAGCCCCTCATCCCTCCAGGGAGCCACCAACACCACCCTGACTCCAGCTCAAAGGACGGAGTGACAGGGTTACAATTAAACAGCAGAGGCTGTGTCATTGTATGTGCGAGTGCGAGGTGAGAGGTAGTGTGGCGAGAGAAAGGGATGTGAGACAGAGGATGTGAATGAGCAAGAATGCATGTGTGTGGGTGATTGCGTGGGCAAATGCCGGGTCTCTAAAATTGCACACTTACCGTATCACTTGCGGCTCAAGACAAAAACACAGTCTGGCACAGGTAGGACTTGGTGATAACATAATTAGTACTGGAATCGATAGATTTGAGGGATTTGTAATAAAGTGATAATCGTATTCATTTTTCCGCAATCCAGTGTAGCGACAAAGGCTAGATGCCGATTGCTTTTCTACTGACAAGCTAGGGAGTGAAAAGAACCATGGCCAGTGGTGTTACAACCAGCAATGTACGGAGAAATACCAACCTAGCCCGCTAATATCATTATTGAGACACTTGCTGGTGTAAAATACACATGTCCCCTCATAACAATTGTCTTCTTAATATTTTGGATTTTTTAACAAAGCAGTAGATAAGCTCACTGTTACGTTGTAGTAAATTCAGCCTCGGGCCAAAGTCACAACCATTTCTCATATTCAGAGAGAATGTAAGTGCTCTCAGGGGGATTTTTGCACCTGTTTTTGTACTATCCCATGACAGCAGGTGGTCATACCTGTGGGAGCATTCCAGAAGTCTTGCACAAGCAGAAACACACTCACACATATACATGCGGCATGGTCTTTCGCTCATCTGCTGCCATTTAGCCTGTCAGTCATGGCTGAGCTACAGTATTCCCATACAGAGGCCAAATCTGGGCTGGCCTGTTTTGGATTTGGCACCGTATCACACATGATTATGAAACAGCACAGACATAAGGTAGCTGCGCAAGCATTTGTACAGCATTCTGCGACAAGAATGCTGTTCAAACTGGCTGCTGTGGTTTCCCATAAACTGAAGGTGAAACAGGCAGCGGTTGAAAAGCAATAGTGCTCAACAAACTGAAGTTCCGATGCAGACAAAATATGGATGTACTATGAAGTTTCTCTGTAGGTTCTTTTTTGACCCATTACTTTGTTTACTGCTACTGCTAGGGTACTTTTTAACATGAGGTATCATTTCATTAAAAAGATGCTACTTTTACTAGTATCCGTTTAAGCTCTTCTACCCAACCTCTGCTGGATTACAGCAAATGCTTTTAGCGATGAGGCAACCTGATAGAAGCCTTGCTAGCAGCAAAAACGATGTGCAGCTAAGTGCAGAGGCTGTAGGCCCACAGCACTGCTGCTGTGTAGCTGGGCTGAGCCCTGGACAGATTAGAGGAGATTGTGGCTATTCTTGGTTCTCTGTCTCTGGGAAAAGGGCTGGTTGACATTTTCAGCATATTGTGGCTCGACTGGTGACTGAATGCGAAGAGACACGCATGAGGTAAATGGTTAATGTGCAGGGTGCAACTCTCAGAGTGAATTATGACTCATGCTAACTTGATACAGGAAGAAAAACATAGCGAACAATGATAGTGACAGCTTAAAGAAACATCAGCATTCCAGAGTGAGTCCTGTGACATCAAGGAAAATGGCGTGTCTTTGCTTAGTTCCAAATTTGAACCCTTCTCTCATTTACACTTCCGTTCAATAGCTTGGATTCACTTGTCATGGTAATAATAATAGTTATTCATTCATTTACTCATTCATTCATCTCCTAAGCTGCTCATTCTTCTGGGTCATCAGGGGGTGCTGTAGCCTATCCCAGTGCTCATTGGGCGGAAGGCAGGAAACACCCTGGACAGGCCGCCAGTCCAACACAGGGTTTTATTTAACGTTTCAAGCATTCCAGTATAGCTTTAATGCCATGACTGTATCAAATACAACATTGCCAAACGCTTTCTGTCTCTCCACAGTGGGCGGATACTTCATGAGTGACTCCAAGGCCGTCCTGCAGGGCTGCTCCGACTACTGGACGCTGCAGGACCGCTGGGCGATGCCACTTCTCTTCCAGATGACGGTGTGCGTGGACGTACGTGTGATGACCCCAGGTGAGTGGACAGCTTTCAGCTACACGTCACCCCGATCACCCTACTACGACCTAGCCCTGCAGGGCGACAACAGCGCCCTCTACGCCTGGCTGTTGGGCGTACGGCACCGGTTCCCTGTGCAGCTGGAAGTGGGCCGCTGGTACCAACTATGCCTTCGCCGGGATGCTATGCGAGACAGCTTCAGTTTGGAGGTCAGCGGCAACCCAGACCCCCAGCAGCGCACGGTCATTGCTCGGGCAACCCCACCCACCGGGACCCTTATTTTGGGCTGCAAGCCACGGGATGCCTCCCCTGGGGTCACTCAGGCTACCATGGAGCTCTACTTGTTTCGAGTTTGGGACGACGTGTTGGAGCACGGGGCCTGTGAGGATGGGACGATCGTGAGTTGGGACTCGCGTATGTGGGGCATCACCCGACCCCAGGCCAAGGTCCGGGACGACGCGCTGCAGTGCGGTGAGTTCAGTCACCATGGAAACGGGCCTAGCAGTTAAACTGACAGCGAGTCAGGCCTAAAATAGCAGAGATAATCTGAGCAGTTATAGTGCATACAGCAGCATTTGCCTGGTTGGCTCACTTAGCCTCCAGCATACACAGTTACGCTTGCATTCTCTCTCTGTCATTCTTTCTCTCTCTCTCTTTCACACTGTAAATGCATGTTTTCTTCCTCAGCTAAAGGAGGAACTGATTCAGTCATCACATAAACCACATGACCCTGATTACATCACCAGGCTCTGTAGAATTTTGCATGACGTCATAGCATACTGATCACTTGCATGTTGTTAGTATAGATAATGTATGATGCATGACGTGGGTGTTGACTTGTTTGTTGTGTTGTGTTCAAACCGGTTTTACTTTTTTCCACTTAAAAGCCTTCATCCATTTCCTAGAATGGATGTACCAACTCTGGTCTAGACTACTGTCAGTAGGGGTGCACGATAAGAGCCAGCCAGACCCGAAATCAGCTGGCATTCGCCCAGATATAAAACTGAAACCGGTATTTTACAATTATGACAAAGTACTATTCCATGTCTGAATAGCCAAATAAACACATTTCACCCATCTACATTTTAGAAGGCTTCATGATTGGCAGCGTGGAAGCTCTGATAGAAAACAGGGAAACATCAGAACCAGGGAAAACCTCAGAAAAGCTAAGCATGACAATCACTCAACGGCTAAGAGCTAAATACACCACAAAACACGTTCAGTTCCGTGTTTCACCCTAGCACCAGTCACTCGGCTTTTGCTCTCTCAAACATTAGTTTTACACTTGTTTCAGCTGAGCTCTAGTTAGTTAATCAACCCTGTATTGGTGCATGGTGCTGTTTGGGTCTGTATCCTGCTCGCTAAGCTAACATTAAGTTTAGCCAATCAAGCTACAGATCCATACACCAAGGAAAAGGCTTTCATCTGAACTTGTGTCGTTATTTTAGTTAGCCCAGAAGTGGTAAGCAGAGCTGTTATCATCCTAGCTAAGCTAACGATAACCAGGGCCTCTTTACTAGTTAGCAGCACTACTGAACATTGAGAAATTGGTAGATAGATGGCTTGACATAATTGAACGATGACCATATAAGCAAACTAATCTTTTTGATTATTCTCAATACTGAAATACGCAGGACGAGACAGCACAGAAGCAACATGACTTCTTTGCTGTGTCACATATAACACTTTTTAACCCTTTAAGCCACATATAATCTACTACTGATTTTTGTGGCCGTGGTATATAGAGAGAAATGATTACCTTCAGATCAGTGCCAAAAGCGTTTGTAACTATATGTGACATTCGCACTGGTAATAAATACATTTGTGTGTCCCCTGTGCCTTTTGCACCTGTGATACGGTTTGCAAGTGTCCTTAGAAAAACACATTTACATTTATGCCATTTAGCTGACACACTTGTCCAGAGCGACTTACAAGATTGATCATATTACAGGTAGAAAAACATCTGAAAAGTGGTGTGGAGTCCAAAATTAGATACTTAATTTAGGATTTATACAGACTGAGGTCATGGCGCTGTTGATGTGCTTTCTTTTTGCAAACCATTTCATCCACAAAATTGTTTGTGATTGAAACAGGCGGTCTCCAGCCACTGATTTACCTTTGCTCGGCTGTGGTTAGTGACAGCCACGAACCGAGAATGTAGTACCAGAACTCCTAAAAGCCATTTAGCCTAGAATAAAATGACCACTTCACTAAAACAGTGTTTAATGACTCTTCTGTTTACAACTGGATGTTCCACACATATTTTGGAATACAGAGGTCACATGAAAAAGGAGGAAAACACAAATCATATGTATTACTGAGGTATCAAAACATTTACATGTATTATCACTAATCTTGCTCAAGTATGTGCATTTTTATTATTACCGTGACACAGTTTATTTGTTACAAGTACCAAGTCACGGTGTACAGCTACAAACCACAATCACAGATATAAACTGTACTGCAGACACATAAATGTATTCATTACCAATACAAATGTCGTTTACATCTGTGTACAAATGACCAAATATCTCCCCTTATATCACAGTCGAACCTGCCATATACATTCGTAATTAGTGCACCCCTATTTGTCAGTCTTGGTAGTGAGATCTGCTCTTGGTCCTTTATCTCTGTGCATGACTTTCCTGTAGGCATGCTCGATCATTTAGGCCTCGTACGGGTCAAACGCAACGCACCAGTACAAACTACAAATGGTAAGTGCACAGTTGTCTCGTTTTACTAACCATGTGTTAATTAAGTGCTAAACTTTGGATTTTTTTATGTGTGAGCTTTGAAATACTCATCTCAGGGAAACGCTTTCTACCTTTGCATGTCACTAAAATGGAATCTGCTCTTACAGTGGCTACCAGTATGAATGCCAAAGATTTCCTCTCAAATACAAGTAAGTGTACAGACTGCTGTGGCAAGACTCGTCTATTAGAACTAAAACTTTTCTATTATATGGGACACCACCACTTTGTTAAGTACACTTACTGCTCTGCATTGCTCTTTGCACCTATTCATGTTCATCTCTCTGTCTCATCTAATGCCCCTTTCCCTACTCTCTCAGCTCCATTGCTCTCCACACTGGCCCTGATCTCTTCCATGCTGAGTCAACCTCCACAGCAAGGTCAGTGAGCAATGGGAACTATTGCAGTATGGTCCTGGCAGGCTTGACATTTGCCTTGGTGTTTGTTTGAATGTGTTTGTGTGAATGTGTGTGTGTGTGTGTGTGTGTGTGTGTGTGTGTGTATGTGCATGCAAAAGATTGCCATATGCTCCATCTAACACACATTTAGACCCTTCAACATTTTGTAGTTATTATGACAGCTATCACTATGAATATGTATCTATTAACACAGACATATTTGCTTTAAATCATACAGCAGATACTACAACTACTGCTCCACCTGCAAGTGCTGCTGCTACTACTACTACTACTACTACGCCTTCTACCAAAGCTGTCACCACAGCTACTACTGCAACCACAGTTGCTACTGCACTTACAACCGGTGCTACTAGTACTCGTACTAACATAGCTACCATCCCAAATACTACTGCTGCAGCCATAATGACCACCACAAGTGCTTTGACCACATCTACAAGTCCACCTACAACTGCAGCTCCTAGCACTGCTAGATCTACCCCTACCATCACCACAGATACTACTTTTGCAGACTCTACCACAGCCATACCCAGTACCACTACTACAGCTCCATCTACACCTTCCACTCCTACGCCTATACCTACCACCACAACTACAACTGGTACTCCAGGCACTACTACATCTACCCCTACACCCATAGCTACCACCACAAATCTTGCTTCTGTAGTCACTACTGCAGCCATAGGTACCACCGCAATGCATACTCCCGCAACTACCACTACAACTACAGCTTCACCCATTACAACAACTACGTCCACTCCTACCACCACAGCTACAAGTCCACTTACAGCTGCAACTAGTAGTACTACGGCACCTACTACCATAATAGGTACAACCACAATGCATACTCCCACAACTACTACTACAACTACAGCTTCCCCTATTACAACAACTATATCCATTCCTACCACTACAGCTACAAGTCCACTTACAGCTGCTACTACTGGTACTACGCCACCTACTACCATAATAGGTACAACCGCAATGCATGCTCCCACAACTACCACTACCAGTGCTGCAACCACCGTGGATACTACCGCAACTACCACTACTAGTACTACTGCACCTACTACCAATGCTACAACCATCACGTATAGTACTACCACTACGACTACAGCTCTACCTACATCTGCTACTACTTCCACTCCAAGTACAAGTCCACTTACACCTACAGCTACTAGTACTACTGCACCTATTCATGCTACCACAGGTCCACCTGCAACTGCTGCTGCTACTACTACTACTACTACTACTACTACTACAGCTACGAGTCCTGATACAAATCAAATGTCTACCATTACCCCTACTCCTGCCTCATCCACTGCCTCACCCACAGCAGATTCAGTCCACAGCTCCACAGGTAATAGCCAGCCCAGCAGCTCCTTAAGCCTCACTACTTCTGGTAGTTCTATGGCCCACATGTTTGCTCTTTTATGTCTTGCCCTCACAGCAGCGAGTCCAGGGGGGAATGAAGAATCAGCTGATAACATCACAATCCTTCCCACCACAGCAGCATCTACTCGACTGAACTCAGCTTATCCTTCTCTAACAACGCTAACCTCCACCTCTCTCACAGCAGACCAGGCTGCATTTCTGCCAACAGCTGCATTCAACGCTTCATCCATAGGTATGTAACTGTAAACCTGAATGCTCTCAATATATTACAATTCAAAGAGAGAAAAAATAGATTCTTCTGCTACAACAGTGCAATACACACATTTATTCATTCCTTTTACACAGCACCGCAGTATTGCAATCAGCCAATCAGAACAGAGGTCATTTACAGAAATTGGAATGTTGAAAGGTGCAGTGTACGATCCTGGAGAGCGATTGTTGACAGTGCTGCTTTAGAAGCTCTGTCTCTCTAATTCATGGACACACATTACCAAGGCAAATGATGCTGTTTTTTTGGTTCCTCTCGGCCACAAAACCGCTGTGCCAACAAATACATAACAAATGACATGATGTTAGAGCAGACAAGGACACAGCATGTAATATAACTAATGCTAGCTTGGTTTTGGGTTAGCAAACTATCGCTAAAATAGCTGCGGCACTGCTAACCAGCTGTTATCACAAACACAGGCAAATGGGACAAAACAGTCTTGACCTATTAGTTCTGTGAAACAACTAAAATGAGTTAATATTACCCACCTATCAAGCAGAAACCAACAACCTACATATACCTATCCATGGCCTTCAACTCTCAATGAAGCCTCTTTTTTATGAGCTTTGTGTTTGAGTCTTTCTGTTCCACCTTAAATAATGGAGCAGTAGGGCCACGTTCCAGTGCTTCAGCTTTTTGTTTAGATTTTCCTGTTTCAAACTAAATGGTGCAGCAGTTCCATGCTGGCAGCTCAGTCTACTTGTCCAGCTTCTTGTTCGAATTTTTGAGTTACACCTTAAGCAGGCAACTGCAGTACTACTTAAGATGGAACAAGAAAATGTGCTCAAGAAGCTGGCGAATAGGAAGCCTCTCAGAAAGCTCCTGGAGGTCTCCTCACTGTTGAAACACCTTATTGGTACAAACATGTGTCTTCGATCTTGCCTGGTCTAAAAATTTCTTACTCAGTGTTTGTTCCTCAGATCTTCTCTTTGGCTGCTTCTCAGCCATCTCTCCTTTCTGACAATGTATGGAGTTCACTGTGTACCCCCTCCCCCTCTGCCTGTCCTGACGTTCCTTGTTACTGGAAGAGTGCAGTGAGGCTCTACCCGAGCCACTTTACTTATTTCCCATGTACAGAGCCAGGGTTGTGTACCAACACCTCTTTCTTTCCAGCATACAAACAGAAGAGAGAACTAGTGGACTGTGAGGACATATTCACTGAATCTGACAAAAGTGTATCTGATTGAAATCATAAATTCCGCCTTTACAGCAGAGTAATACACAACTCCTGTTTAATTCCAAGGAATGAAGAAAAGTTGGTCATGCATTTTGACTGTATTTGCTACATAAAGCCATGCAAATGGGGACAAAAATGGGAGAAAAAATAAATACCTTCTCTGCTTGTTTATGAGAATATTTATACTGTGATTATAGTGTAAACACAATCATAGGAGAGCATCTAACATACAGCAAACAACCATCAACAGCACCACAACAAGTATCAGAATTGCAAAGACCTTAAAAGAGCTTTAAAATCAATATCTTTTTTTTTACCCGTTCCAGATACGACAGTGGTGCAGTGCAACCTTTCCAAGTTCTGTGACAACAAAAGTAAGCAAAAAAGTTCAGCATTAATGCACTTTATATCACCACAAACTAAAATGCTAGATGCTTAGAAACCCCTCTCTCGGTCTCTCTGTAGCATCATACTACTGGATGTTCGTCAATGTTGAGGTGGCAGGATCCAATAAGAGCATGCAAGACGTCCAGGCCTGGGTAAGTTATGTCTTCGCCAATCAGCGAATCTGTATTGATACCCTTTATTTGACCCTCTGTCTTTTTTTCTACCCACCTCTGTCAGTTTTCAGACCTTTTCAGGCCCGCATGTGACCTTGTGGGTCTGATGCAAAACTCCTCAGCCATGTATTCAAACAACATACCAGATGGAGCTATAAATGGAACGGCTTTATGCCAGAAAAACACCACAGGCAAACTGGAGGTAACTGATATTGACATAGAACATGTTCAAGGTTAGTCTTACAAAGTCGAATTGAAACTGAATTTCTGTCTGAAATGCTTTTCCTCATTACAGGACATTAGCGTGGACTGTGAGGATGAGGACGATTTCAAGTATGCCAGAAATATAAATATTAAAGCCATACATATAAGAAATGTTACATGATAACTAGAGGCAGTGTGTTGTTTTGTAGTCATGGTCATGCTGATATTAGTAATTCTGAGTCTGTGCTGGTTTTGTCACTGAGAAAAATGAATGCTGTTTTAAAAACACTGCTATTGTGTTCTGCAGTAAACAGAAATGTTCCTAAGCTAGACAGTGTTGTTAGATCCTCTGAATTACAAGGCCTTTGAGGAGCCAAAATATGGCTAATGATACATACAAACGAACAGTGCTGGGTGCTAAAATTACATAATAGAACTGGCAACCTCACCAAAATGCCCCAGACGACCAGTAAACTTTGTCAAATGTAGTAGTTAGGGTGCTTTAGTACCAGTAGGCTGCAGTTTATATATATATGATTTGTATAGCCACCTTGTGTTAAACACCAAAGTTAAAATTTAAGTAATTATAACAAAAGCAAAATGCTCCAGGAAACAGGGTTGGGGGAATTAGAGGGGGCAGGGTGGCTCACACTTTTTATCAAATTTGACAGGTTGTCGCCCACCTATACATTTCTGTTAGGATTACATAAAATGCATGCCTAATAAAATCAAATAAAGTCTTAATAAAGGCCTTAATATGTACCTCAAAAAAAAAAAGAGCACAGAGTTTATCATCAGGTGCATATCAAATTTACAAAGCTGTGAAGTATATTTTGGTTATGTAATGTTTATAAAACACCGTTGTGCACTTATGAAGCAGTTCTTAAGAGACATGTGCAGACAACTTTACAATCAGGGTCACAAAGAAGACTGAATAATTATAAATAATGCTTAAGAAATACATTCAAAAGGAATAATATATACAATTTTAGATTTTAGATAATATATTGCATTATTGTTATCATTAATAATACTAATTATATATAAGATGGTTTTGGGAAACTGGTCCATGATTAGTTGAAACACAAACATGCAGGGTAAGAATACTCCAGGAGCAGATTGGACAATGGGATTGTACATACATTATTTAATGATTAATGGAGACATTACTTAAGCATTTAGTAAGGATTACAAACTACATAAAATAATGTTAGTTCCTATTTTTGTTATTAGTTGACAATTAATTAAATTCAAATGTGTACATTTAATACTAATTACATTAAATGCAATATTACCTAACTACTTAGTAATGTTTATAACTCTCTTAAGTACCATTAATAGATGTACCTTTATTGTAAAGTGTTGCCAATATCATTTTTCTCATATAGAATACTGCTTAGACCCAGAGTTCCCAATATGGGAAAGACAATGACTACAGAATGTCACACAGCCTCATTTAGCCCACCAGCTAACTAACTCCGCACTGCCCTCTTCATTACAGTAAGACTAACTGCGTTGTGGTGCTTCAGTTAAACCAGCCCATGGACACCTGCTCCATAAGGCAGCTCATCCAGGACAAAAACAGAAACTCTTCTGTACGTGCCACGCTGCTGGGGGAGGTGGAAAGAGTGGGTAGGTGAGACCAGGGATGGTCTTGAATCTAATGAATTATTTATGCAGTTTATGAAGAGGCTCTGGCTAAGAGGTGATCAATCATCTACCAATCACCCACCATAATGCTTGGGTCGGATGGGCAATTGATTATGCACTGCTGCAGCACTCAGTAATTTGTCTCTGTAGGAAGAAACCTGTGCGTGGATGGGAATACATTGCCCCCTGGAGATGGTTTGGTGTATTGCAACTCCTCTTTGTCTGCCTCCAAAGTCTGTGAGGCTGAGAAACCAGTCAATGTCACATGGTATGACACATGATCTTCACGGTCTCCTGTTTACACCTTGGAACATTGCTGTGCAAGGCCTTAATAAGACCTAACTGGTGATTTGTGTTTTCTGTACCAGCTCACCAGCTATGAAGATTGGATTCCCCCCGAATGGCCTGAATGAGGCTCAAACACAGCCCTGTGACAGTGAGTATTAACCAAGTGACCAAGCATCTTAACCAAAATGCTGGTAAATGAATTCTCAGTGTTGGCCCGTAGGCAGTTGGTGACCTGACTGTTCAGCAAAAACTTCCCAAATGTAGGTGATCCACAAGATTTGTTACCGGAAATTTGCTTTAGTTTTGCACTGGAGCTGTAGCCGTGAGGCTAATACAGCTAATCAGTGATTGGGAGTTTACAGCTCACTGATTAGCATCACGCAAGCTCATAGCGGTCACGTCTGAAGGTTTTTTGCCTTAGTAACAGTGTATTCAATTTACACAGTCCAGCATTACTGAGCAATACAGCCACCTCATATTAAACACCAGAGTTATAATTTTATTAATTATAATAAAAGCAAAATGCTCCGGGGAACAGGGTTGGGGAATTAGAGGGGGCAGCTTGGCTCACACTTTTTAGTGTGACAGTTTTTTTTGACAGATTGTCACCGACCTGTACATTTCTGTTAGGATTACATAAAAATGCATGCCTAAATAAAATCAAATACTGGCTGCAAACTACATCACATTTTTAAGTAATCTGAAAAAAGACCTGCTTTTTTGCCCATAGGTTTTTAGAAACCCAAATTAGCAAGCATATTTAAAGCAGGTGTTGGACCTTTAGGCTTGCAGTTTGCACATTGCTAATTTGTAAAATAAGCTCACCGGACAAAAATGCGTCACCTGTGACTGAAACGTACTTAACAGCGTGTAATACTTCCACGAGCACCAATAACAGCCGTGATTGGATTTAGCATGTACTGGACAAGTTTCTGGATGTAGGCCACATCAATGTACAGACACTCCTGCATCAAAGAATTGCATAGTTGGGCCAGATTTGGTGGATGCCTTCCCTGACACAATTCCGAGGAGAATTTCCTGTAGACTGATGTAGACTATATTAGCCACTGCTGGTTGACCCCTATGACCGCACACTTCCATACACCTGCAGATTCAGCTACTTCCTTCACACTATGGTCTTTGGCACACCCAAATGCAATCATAAACCAATCATTAACATCTGCTTTGGAGCCATTTTCCACACATGGAACGAGACATTCACTGGACTGTAGCACCTCTTCTCAATCTATGGATCCCGTCACTCACACCCCGCAGGTATTTATAGCCCCATCATCCTCATGTAGCGCCATCTGCAGGAGCCTGAACTTACTACCACACTTATTAAACACACGGTGACTCATTTTTTGTCTGGTGAACTTCTAAAGCCTTAGATTATTTTTGGATTACAAGACTGACCACATTTGGAGTAAATGTAAAGTTGTGGAATTTTGCTTTTGTGAAATGTGTACTCATGCTGTTTTTGTGTCATAGATAACAAAGAGAACCTCTGCAACTGCAGCAGATTCTGTAGTGAATCAGGTGATCATGCATTTAGCTGCTATCTTTGGGATGTTTTTATCTTGTGCTTACAATTCTGACTCTACGTTCTCCTATCCACCTCTTTCAGGAGCATTTTATGCGTTTAATCTGACTATCAGCAGCCATAATGTTACATTTGATGATGTCATCAACACAGTGAGTACATAGTGATATATATATATATATATATATATATATATATATATATATATATATATGCATTTTGTTTTATCTTCTTCACTGCACATTTATGTACAGTCACTTTGTTATACATATTATCCATAGTGTAATTCTACCTTCATATACTGTCAACTGTACATTCTGTATATTTTGCACATCCATGCACAGTTATTTTACACATTCTTTACACATTCATATTAATATTTATTTTGTAACTGTTACTGTACTTCACTCATTCTCACACTGAGTGCCCTGTCCATATGTAAATATCTTAACTATCTATATTGTATATAACTGCCCTCTTTATTGTTTACTGTTTCTTCTTGGAGAGTATCACACTAAATTCTGTTGTATGCAAGTACAATGACAATAAAAGCATTCTATTCTATTCTATTCTATTCTTCTATCCTGTTTCCTTTAACCCACTAGACTACACAGCTGGATTTTTCCTGCAACTCAACCATCCTGCCGTATGTACCCTGCTCAGAGAGCACCAGTGTATATCATTCCTGTGCATCCTTTACTTCAGAACACTTACTTCCTTTACTTCTACTGGTATGTGTAATGATGTTTCTTGTCCACAGGTCTCTCTGTAATGTTTCCAATTACTATGAGGTAAATATCTTTATTAGTGTTATTCATTGTGCCTCTTTACAATCATTTAATTCCTATTCTTTTCCTGTCTATATGTTTCCTGAGAGCCTGTTTTTTATTGTAGGGAGTGTACGTACAATGCCGCGGTGATGGTACAAGGTAAAATTTAGATGGCTAGTGTTTATATTGTTTGCATCATTTAGTCCCTCTTTGGGTCTTTTTACTAAAAAGACACTGATAAATAAAAAATATAATGTGCATTTTTGTATCTACAAGAATGTTGATATTTGTTTCAAAGCTTTTATTATGGTATAAAATTTTTGTGAAATATATATAATCTATTTTAGCAACCAGGTGCTACAACCACACATTCAATATATTATAGTTCAGTACCACTGACAATATATACTTATATTAAAAAAGATATATATATATATATATATATATATATATATATATATATATATATATATATATTTCAAGTAACTGTGATTATGCAATAACTGGGACAGGCCTAATATATATATACACACATTACTTATTAAGTTATATTATTATATATTATATGTTATATTACAAATTGTGAAATAATTGTGTAAACAAATTTTTGTCGCATATATTGTTGCTGTCCAAAGAAAAACATGTATGTCAGTTTTTGTCAATTTTCATTTTTCTACAACCTTTGAGCTCAGCAGCTGTCCTTTACATTCTGTGAAAACATCATGATGAATTGACGAATAGACATGCTCCAAAATTACTTTCAATAAAACCCTTCACATTAACCTACAGTAAAATGTTTTAATGTAACATTTTTGACCTCTCCTGTAAAGTTACTACTTTAAATATATTTGTTTTTCTTTGGACAGCAACAATATATCTGTATAGGTTTACAGTATTTATTTTCTTCTGACATCTGATCAGTTGAAACAGAGAATATAATCAAAAACTGTAAATAGAGCTATTTTAGTGTACTTGGTTGCCCTAAATCCAGTGAAACCCGACTAACTTTGCTCTCTTTACAACAAAACATGCAGTTGGTCAGTGTGCTACATGTACTGACGATATCCATGATGTGCTCAGAAAAGCATATTCTATTATAACATGACATAATTTATCACGAAGATAATTATGTATACCGTCATATTGCCCAGCCCTGGCATGTACCTTAATTATCCTTTTGTATGCACATATGGTTGGACATTTAGGCCCAAAATGTTATTTTGATGCGCTGAAAATGTATTTGGCCCCATGGTTAAAAAGCAAAAACTATCCTTATCTCTCAGGCTCTATAGCTGTTCCGTAGCACTGCAACTCAGTCAGCCTCTAGATCTGTGCTTAATCAGTGAGGCACTGGCAGCCCTGTTCCAATTCAGCACCTTCATCACATATGATGGCACACTCACTCGATTAGGTAAGTGTTGAAACATCACACTCCTAAATATCCCATGCTAACAGATTCCACATTATGCGAAGTTTTAACTCTAAAGTTAGACGTGCAAGTCTCGTTTACAAACATACAGTAGTTCTTCCACTGAGAGTTTTTTTAAGGAACTTTTTGGCACCTTTATTTTTAAGGGTGTTGGGCTCACATGAGAGTGTCTTAACACAGCTGAAGTCGTTTTTGCTCTCTCTTTCTTCCCAGCTCTGTGTGGTTTGCCCAGCGATTCTGCATCTAGTCTTTTAAATGCAAATTTCACCTGGGTCTCTGCAGACATCAGTGCTGAACAGATCTGCACACTAAACCAGATCTCCCTCACCAATGAGTTAACATGGTAAGTGCTGCTGTCAGGCATGAGGTACCATATGAGTTATTGTGGTTAGCTGAAACATGCATAGCCATGGATAACAATGAACAATTGAACAGTGCAGCCAAATACCCAGTACTGAATTACCTCACAACATTGACAAGCACTGTGTTTAATGAATAATTCAATACCATATTGTTAATTCATCTTTGAGGAATTTGCTGTGTGCTTTTTATTCAGTCGTTTGTCAAAGATGGTAAATGGGAAAATGTTTTTGCACTCTTTTGTTTTCTACAGTGGCGAAGGTCAAGTGCTGTCTGTGCTTTTAAATGAGAGATGTACATTTCCTATCAGCCCAAGCCAAACACCACATACCCCACCCAGTACTTCAAATCCCAACACAGTTTCCCCAACTTCAACAGGCTTAGAACAAAATGGTACCTCCCCTGATTCATCACCAGTCAGCTCACCTTCAAATACTACAGCTACACCAATTGGTCCTGTACCAACTTTCAATATAACATCTAAGTCATCCGAATCTGTGGTTGCATCAACCAATAGCACTGTCAATGAATCTCCCAATGCACCAGTTACATCATCTAGTACAGTTGCAGCATTCAATACTACAGTCACACAAGTTGGTTCTACTGTGACATCTTTCAGTGCACCAACTAATTCATCCAATTCTGGGTTTGCATCAACCAACAGTACAGTGGTAGGACCTGATGCTACAGCTTCAACTCACAATACAACAGTCACATCATCCAGTACAGTTACACCATTCAACACTACAGTCACATCATTCGGTCCTGTGTCGACACTTTTTAATGCAACAGCTAATTCATCCAATTTTGTTGTCACATCGGTGGTAAGTCAAAATGGTACAGTCATCAATGGTACAGTCAAAAACCTAAATGCTACCACGACATCTGCCAGTGCAACTCTTACATCATCTAGTACAGTTACACTAGTCAATACTACAGTCATACAAGGTGATCCTGGTGTGCCATCTTTCAATGCAACAGATAATTCATCCAAGTCTGTGCTCACATTAACTAAAAGTACAACTGCAGAACCCAGTGCTACAGCATCTTCTCCTAGCACAACAGTAACTTTGTCCAATACAATTACACCATTCAACACTACAGGCAATCCTATAGTGACACCTTTTAATTCAACAGCTAATTCATCAAATTCAATCAATAGTACAGTCTATACTATATCAGTCAATAGTACAGTCAAAGAATTCAATGCTACTGCAATATCACCAAGTACAACACTTACATCCTCTAGTACAGTCACACCATTTAGTCGTGCGGTGACACCTTCAAATACCACTGCTAATTCATCCAGTTCTGTGGTCATATCAATCAATAATACAGTGATTGAACCCAATGCTACAGCATCATCTTCCAGTGCAACAGGTAGTTTATCTAGTACATCTACGTCATTACATACTACTGACACACCACCTGATTCTACAACTTCACACACTGGTACAACCACAACCTTTAGCACACCATACAGTACAACAGTCATGCCAGTGAATCAAACCATATCACTGCATACAGTGCAACATAACGTGACAGGCTTACAAGAAATCTCTACACAGTATAACACAACACAAGCAAATGTAACACAAGCAAACATGACTGTTTCTACACTGTTAAGTACAGATTCTAACAAAACCAACTTTCCAAACTTTAATACAACAACAACAACAACAACAACAACAACAACAACAACAACAACTACCCCTTCATACACAGCATCTACAACACAGTTTAGCTCAACACTCTCAGAACATACAACACAGTATGGCATGGCAAATAATCTAAACACAACACTGACAAATACAACTGCAGTGTCTGTGAACACTGCACACCACAATACAGCAGTACTTCTGAATGCAACAACTTCCAGCACTACTGATACAGCACAGCCTGAAACAACTACAGACGCAACTGCATTACCAAACACCACACGTGCCTCAGTTTACACAATGGATCATCCAAATGCAACAGCATCCGTGAATACAATACTTCCAAACAGCACAAATTCACCACTTTACACAAATGCATTAACACCTGTCAGCGTAACACATGCAGACACCACTAACACAAGTACCTCAAATTCCCCACCGTACACAACATCGTTAAGTAACATGACAGAATCAGCCGCACTGCATGTTAAAAATGCAACAGCGTCAATTAATATAACAGGCCCAGATACCACAAGTCCAGCACTCAGTACAACAGAGCATAACAATGCAACAACGTTGGTCAGTTCAACACATCAGAACACCAGTAACACAACAGAATCAAATGCCACACTGCAAATTACAACTGCAGCAGCATCAGTGAGCACAAGTTCACCGCCCTACACACCGTCATTCAGTAATGCGACAGAATCAGCCACACTGCCTGTTAGAAACACAACAGTGACTACAACAGACCCACATACCACAAGTCCAGCACTCAGCACAGCAGACCTTAGTAACACAACATTGATCAGTTCAACACATCAGAACACTACAAGCCAACCAGTTTACATGACGTCATCTCATAACACAACACAATCGAATGCCACGCAGCACATTACAGCTGCAACTGCAATAGTGAGTACAAGTTCACCACCGTACACAACATCATTCAGTAACATGACAGAATCAGCCACACTACATGTTAGAAACACAACAGTGAATACAACAGACCCATATACCACAAGTCCAGCACTCAGCCCAGCAGACCATAGTAACACAACATTGATCAGTTCAACACAGCACATCACAACTGCAAGAGCATCAGCGAGCACAAGTTCACCACTTCACACGACAGTCTCATTTAGTAGTGTGACAGAATCAAACACCACTTCAGAAGTTATAAATACAACAGCGTCAGTCAATATAACACACCCAAATACCACTAGTCTGCCACGCTACACAACAGAGAATGCCACAGGCCCGCAGTTTTACACAACATACCACCAAAATGCAACTGTGAACACAACACATTCAGACACCACACGGTCACCATTAGACCCCACATCGATGTATACAACACAGCCAAACAGGACAGGGCTACCACTTTACACAGCAGAGAATGCCACAAGTTCACTATATTACACAACAGAGGCATCAGCTGAAAAGCTGAAGTCCACAAACTTTTCTGCAACCACTAAAATGTATAACTCAATCCTCTTCAACATAAGCACAACACCAACTACTCACAAGAACACTACCCAGTTAAACACATCAGCCTTTGTGCTAAATGTTACAACTCCAGACACGAGAGGTTTCATACACAATGCCACGCAAAACAATACAACAGTATACCCAACAAACATGACAGAATTCAATACAACAGTAATTCATTTCAACTCAACAGTGAATATGACCACGGAACCACAAAATGCAACACAATATAATGGAACAGACAAATCTGGCATAATAAAACTCAATTACACAACTTCAGTAGAGCAAAACACCACTGCTAGTACCCTTAACACAACACAGTCTAATACCACAAGCATGATACAGAACACCACATCAGACAATACCTATACAAACATCACATCTGATATCACAGCCGCATTAAACACGACCGACCCCCCTGCATCCAGTGTGACATCTAGTCCTTCAATTAGCTTAACCATTTTGACAAACAGCACTACAGACACTGTAAATAATACAACATCCAGCCCAGACAGCACCTCAGAGAAACCTCTCAGCACAACCCAGTCCAGCTCTATCACCTCTGAGGCTTGGACAACCTTGAATCCCACTGTGGGTACCAGTAAAGAGACTACAATGACAAATACCACTGCTGTAATAGCAGCCATCACAGACCCTCCTCAGCCAACAGTGCAGACTACTAGCACTACCAAGACCACCACCACTACTACCACTACCACCACCACCACCACCACCACCACGACCCCCACCACCACCACCACCACCACCACTACTACTACCACAGGTAAGATCAGAGTTGCTTCTAATTTATCTAACCAAATTCTATCCACAAAGATACTGATGCTAGGGTTGAGTCCAAAAGACTTAAACACACCGGACAAAAAAATGAGTCCCCTGTGACTGAAACGTACCTACTTGCATGTAATACCTCCACAAGCACCAGTAACAGCTGTGATTGGATTTGGCATGGACTGGACAAGTTTCTGGATGTAGGCCACATCAATGTTCAGACAGTCACTGCACTGTAGCACCTTCTAAATCCCGTCACACACCCTGCAGATATGTATAGCCCTGTCATCCTTGTGCAGCACCATCTGCAGGAGCCTGAAGTTAATAGCACCTTAAAAACACACAAGGTGAATCATTTTTTGTCCGGTGAGCTTATGTAGACCAGAGGCAGATCACACACAGTTTTTTTTACACAGTTTTCCGTGGCAGAGACCTCACTATCCTTTTCAACTTGCCTGTCCACTGGAACATGGTCCAGCAGAGAAGCATTTTAACACTGTGTAGTGGCTCGAACAAACACATTTGTGGGCGGAGCATGGATAAGGCACTTTCAAAGCTTCAAAACTGCAACGTATTTAAGCAATAATAGGTAAAATAGTAGGTTTCATGTGTGATACTACAATAAAGAATGATATATAGTAAATGAAATTGTTGCTAAAAGTGTGTATGTGTTAAAGAGCTTCGGTCAGAACTGACATGTAGAACGTCTCTCAGCCAGGAACATTGTGGGGTCGGAAGTGGAACTGCAGTATAATGTCCATATAGTCACTATCTCTACAACAAGCTGCATAAACAGCTTCCTTTGAATTCGAGTGATGTCACGAAAACCTTCACATTTACATATTACCAGCTATTTAGCCTACAGCAGTTTAGCCCCGTGCATTCATGCTGAAACGGTGTTTCAGGCCTGACAGCTTTCCAAATGAGTCTTTAGGTATCAATGTCACGCACACAAGCTGAAACAGAATGTTCAGTGTTCAGGTCTCAAAAGATATGAGGACAATAGTAGATAATTTACTCGCATCTTTGGGATGATGCGCTCTTCACCAAATTTTGACTGAGTTGTCTTGAATTTTTTTTCAATTCACTTGCAGTCAGATTCATTTGATAAAGAGAAAGGGGATCTGAAGCACATCCAAAGCCAACCATTCATTCCTTCCTTCGTCTTCTAAACCACTTATCCTTCTGGGTCATTGGGGTGGTGCTGGAGCCTATCCCAACACTCATTAGACAGAAGGCAGGAAACACCCTGGACAGGCCGGCAGTTCATCACAGAGGAGACACACAAACATACACATTCAGACACACACTTGCACCTAGGGGGGCAATTTAGCGTTCGGTTCGCCTGGCCGCATATTTTTGGTTGTGGGAGGAAACTCACACAGACACGGGGAGAACATGAAAACTCCACACAGAAAGACCCAGGAGTCAAACCCAGGCCCTTCTTGCTGTGAGGCAACAGTGCTACTCAGTGAGCCGCCATGCTGCCCCTAAAGCACAACTACAATTAAAAATGATTTTCTGCACTTTGCAGGCAATTACATTTCCTGCCAGAGCGGTCTCCAAATCCTCAAAACCTGCATAGTGTAGCTAGAAATACTAAAATATCAAATACCTCAAAAACAGGGCATGTTATCTGCAAACTTTTGGCCATCATTGTAAAATAATCAATATTATATATTTTTATTTGTTAATTAATATTAATTAATTAAGAATGCAATTCATTAACATTACATATTTTTATTTATTAACATTTCACCTTTTAAAATCAGTGTGCTTCACAAAACAAAAACTGACAGTGGAAAGATATACTGACTCAAATAAAATAGCAAGATAATTGCAAACTATAGAACAAGAAAGAGAGAACCATTGGACTTGGTATATGATGGCATGACCAGTTTTGGTTTTTATCTGGACTTTAAAATATCTGTTATAAGTTTCGATCTCTCATGTATGTTCATGTACACAAACCACACAGCGAGTCCTGAAGCCGAGGCCAGTCAGCTTCTGAACCAGACTCTGAACCAGGACCTGTCCACCATAAATGCCTCTCAGCTGCAGGAGCTCGTCAATGGAGTGGAGAACCTGCTGTCTCAGCCCAACATCAGCCTGGAGCTAGGCCAGAAAGTGCTTTCAGTCATTGATCACCTGCTCAGCAGTCCCTCAGATACAGTTGCCACCTCCTCCAACCGGTAAGATACTGAGGCATCAGCAACCTCTGCAGCTTAGAAACTGAAGCGAATATGAAACTGAATCATGAAGAACATGTTAATAATTACTGTACACTGTGGTTGTCAGCTTGATCAGGGCGGTGGACACGCTAGGGTTGAAGCTGTCCATTCGGGATAAGACAGAGACCATAACAATGGAGTCACTTGCTCTGATGGTGATGGCAATCAATGGAAACAACTTCATGGGAACATCATTCTCAATCACAGATCCAATGTCCTTACAGGTAAAGTATGACCCCCAAGTCTTGTGCTGAGCTGGGTAGTAACTTTAGGTGCTCTTTTTGTTTGTTTCATTCCATTTTGCTCTGTTAGTTCAGCACCTGGAGTACAGCCCGTAAGCTCACCAGACAAAACAAATGAGTCACCTGTGACTGAAATGTACCTAATAGCTTGTAATACCTCCACAAACACCAATAACAGCTGTGATTGGATTTGGCTTGGACTGGAAGTTTCTGGATGGAGGCCACATCAATGTTCAACCACTCTTGCATGATTTCAGGTGTTCAGATGTTTAGACACAACTGTGTATATACACACTCTAAGCTTCCAGGACAAAACATGAGTCCCCTCTGTGATGTTCTGGGGGTGTTTTAATAAGGTGGAAATGGGTTCCTTGGTGAGGGTGACAGTAAATGTGAACCACAGTGCCTACATTTAGCTGCTGGACCACCAGCTTTTGCCTTTTGCTCATCATCTTACCAAGGAACACAACATTCATATACCTGTATTCCACAATGACAGTTCTCATGTTTAAGGGATCCACCAAATCTGACTCAACTGCACAATTCTTTGATGCAAGAGTGTCTGAACATTGATGTGCCCTGCATCCAAAAACTTGTCCAGTCCATGCCAAAACGTATCATGGCTGTTATTTGTGCTTGTGAAGGTATTACATGCTATTATGCACGTTTCAGTCACAGGTGGCTATTTTTTTGTCCAGTGAGCTTATTATTAGTAGTATTAGTGTTACTCTTACTTTTATGGTAACGATGGCGTATACTAAGACATACAGAAGTCCATAATTCAGCTTTAATTTAATTAAAACACCAGCAGAAAGTGCACATAACATAAGCAGGAACCCACGGATGAGGTCTAACTAGGACCCCAGATACAAAACAGTACGCACAATTAAACTAAAGCAACAACATAAACAACAATAAACGGTCCTTTTTAGGAGGCACATACTGTATCATGAGCTTCTGTGGTGCTTCTACATACACATAACCATGCCTCCCAAGGTTCTCAGAGGCAACCTGGGCCAGTAAAGGGTTGTTACCTAGCTTCAAAGGTCAACCTACCAGCTTGGACCACGTCCCTGTGCATGCATAGTGCCCATCATCATAAGAGCCACTGAGCCTCCCAGCTGGCATCTGTTTCCCCACCGACACAGGCTCTCCCTGCCACCCGGCACACTGTCCTCCCTCTCTGCAACTGATTTGCACGGCCACGCCTCCGGAGCCAGTAGCGGGGTCACTCCATTATACATCAAAATACATCAGAAGTAGTCTTTAAATACTGCGTGTTAAAGGAAAGAGATAATAAGGGAAGAGACATGAACGAACATTCTCTCGTCATGCTGCTCTGAATGTGTGTGTTTGGGTGATTTGATGTTGGTGCAGGCTAACAGGAGGAGAAGAAGGTCTGCAAGCCCTCAGATGGGTTCCATCACCCTCCCTGCCTCCCTGACAGAAGGCCTATCCCCAGAAGAGAAGGAGCAGGCTTCAAGGATTCAGTTCACATTCTTCACTAAGAGTACCTTGTTCAAGGTAAGGAGGAGCCTGATTTGTATCTCATTATCATCAGATATTAATTTTCAGAACCAGCAACATAGTACTAACAGAGTCATACATCATCACTGTTGTATCAAAACCTGTAACCCAATCTTGTTTTTCTGTTCACCATTTGCCAGTCTTTACATTGTGTGAGCATTATGACAAATGGACCAATAGAAATGATCCAAAATTACTCAAATCGAAACATTTGGTGAAAACAGTGCCAGCTGACACAGAGGGAACACAGGTGGTAATAATCTAATGGCAAAAAGATGTAGTATTCATAAACTACTGTTCAAAAGTCTGACATTGTTTTACTGGGGTTGAAAAGGATCCCAAGCATTTGAAAGATGTAATGTAAAACTGTGTTTCCTAATACAGTCCTCAGGCCCCCACAGATGGTCCACATTTTCCCTTCTTCTTCATGTGTTGTACGGTTAGTGGCAAAATGTGGAACATCCTGAGGGGGGGTGGCTGAGGACCAGGTTGGGAAACACTGCTCTAAAATAAATAAACAACATGGTCAACAATATGTCACACATATGAGGAATCTGTCCTGGTGAGAGCACAGATGTATGACATGTAACAAGAGAACAGACTGTTAATAATTAAAGTACAATAAAGTATGTATGTGGATATTCTACACATAAGTAGGTCTGAGTAGACATATACATTCATCATCAAAAATATAGCTGCACAAATAGTTGCACAAAGAAAGGAATCAACCAACAGGAATGAAACTAGGTAGGTAGGTTTGAAATCGTGAGACAAGCACATGATTCAAGTTTCACGCTCGGGTATGTATGTGACGTAAGCAAGGACCGCCCTTATCGCTGTACCTGACTGACCAGACAGCCACGACTGCGGACATTCAGCAAGCAGGGATGACTCCCATGAGTCATCCTGTTAGTGCCAGCACCATAGGCTGACGGCTAAACGAGGCACGGCTGCATCTTCAGTGATGAGTCCTGCTTTTGTCTCGGTGGAGACAACCACCGAATTTGTGGCACCGTGGTCAGTGTCAAGATGAACAGTTTGTTATCACATGTCACACGTCTGTAAGGCCTGGTGTCACTCCACCTCCACCCCTACTGCACAATCTGCAGGAACTGTGTCAAGTTGCATGGGATGGATTATCACAGGACACCATTAGGAACCTCTACAACTCCATGCTGAGACATCTGGCATGTTGCATATGTTGCACAGACACTACTTCTGTATGTGTAGCTCAATAAATATTCCCCATATCAGTCTAAATTTATCATCATGTATTGTTACTGGTAACCTTTATCTTCCTTCCCAATAGCACTGCAATCCCACACTTCCTTCTGGGTGCAGCTGTTCCTTTCATACTACAAAAACTATTATTTATAGTATCTGTACAGCTGTATAAATAAGCACCATGTTACAGAGGAGTTACTGTAATATAGTGAGATTCAGTTCAAGTTTGTAGTTTATAGTACAAGGTGAATGCTTGCACTATTATAAAAGCAGCTTCAGCTGCTAAATTACGCACTCGCATCAGCTGCTAAATTCTTTACTGTTAACCTTTAGCTTAGCAAACAAAATAAAATCATTCAGAACTCTGTTAACAGGATTTTCATAAAATTTTCTAAATGGTAATAGCAAAAACTTGCAAATGCCACTAAGATGTTCATGCTTGCTATGCTGTCTGTCAAACACTGGTCCATTCACCATGACATCTTCACACAATGTCAAGGGTAGCTGATGCCTTACTATCATGTAAACTGGGTGGGGAATGATGGGATGATATGCATGACCCATATTGTCTTTCACATATTTATTCACTGTTGCAGAACAAAACAGATGTTGCAGGAAAAAACATGACACTTAACAGTAACATTCTCGGGACGAGTGTAGCCAACCTGTCCATCAAGGGACTGAAGGAGAATGTGGTGTTCACACTGAAGAATAAAGTGCCTGCAACAGTGAGTCCACTCACTCATACACACACACACACACACACACACACACACACACACACACTGTTTTTCTTTCCACTGCTGCCTTTCTTATTTCTCTTTCCTCTCCCACAGGGAAACATAAGTTGTGTTTTCTGGGACTTTGACGAAAATGGTAAGCGATTCTATTCCTCATCACTCAGATCCTTTATTGGGCAAAAAATGGAAAATATTTCTTCTTCTGACTCGAAATGAAAGAAACGAAAGGGCAGTCTTTGACTTGTGCACTGCACTATATGCATATCTCGTCTCAGTCATTTTAATTAGAGTTTTAAAGGCTTTCTAGTTTAGCCTTTTCCAGTAAAGTGCAGTAATGTGGAATATAAGCTGTGCATAGTTTATTATTGTTCAGTTTTACTGTTTTTAAAATACTGATTACTCAATTTATGGACAAAATAATTGTTGGATTACTTGATTACAAATATAATCTCTAGCGACTGCTCTATTATTCCTAAGCTCTTGAAAAGCTCATGCTCCTGTAAATCTATTAATCTCTGTAAATCTATCATTAATAATAATAAAATATATAATATGATGTCAAAATCTATTAATAATAACACTAAGATATGTAAAAATTGTTAAAATGTAAATGTGTTTTGGCACTTTTAGGAGGGTCAGGAGGTTGGAATGAATTTGGATGTGCCCTCATGAACACTAGCACAGAGAATGAGACGGTGTGCAGCTGCAACCACCTGACTAGCTTTGCTGTGCTAATGGTAGGCCTGCATTTGCTACTATTCAACATTTCCAGTTTATTTTCCAGTAATAGTTTACACAGTGTACTTTTCGTTATTAAAAAATAAACACTGGGAATATTGTTTTTTCGATATTCAAAGTATATTCAGAATGTTTACAAAGTTGACAAAAGCAGCCTTTATAACAGACAGCACCTATGGAGATATGCCTGTATAAACGGTAATGTGGGTTTACATCACCTGTCAAGGTGAGCCTATTTAGGTCTCAGGTATCCTTATGAACACTGCCCTACAGTAAAGTGTGAACACTTCTGATGCATGGCCCTGAGTGTGTCTGGTATGTAAATACAGTGGATATAACGGGTGTGTTTTATTCATTCATAAAGGACGTGTCCAGAGGTGTGGTCACTGACCGAGTGCAGGCCACCATCCTCACCTTCATCACTTACATCGGATGTGGCATCTCTGCCATCTTCCTTGCTGTCACTCTTCTCTCCTACTTGGCCTTTGAGTGAGTTATATAGTTATTAAAGATTCTTTTTACTCATTTAAAAAACGCTCACATATGGTACCTTAATAAAACTGCCAGTGTACTAACAATTGGTTTTGTTACTACGATACAGGCACAATTCCCGACAATAAATGATACTATAATAACTAAAAACACTTGTCGTCGTCGTCAATATATATATATTATATATATATGGATGAACAAAAAAAAACAACAAATCTTTAAAGAATTAACATAAATATGAATAAAAATAAGTGATTTGGCTTTTTTCTGGTATTTTTCAAACACGTTTGAGAGTCCAAAAATGCTGCTTTAGCAATGAGTTTATTCAAAGAATTTAGGCTAAAAACAGTAAAAAAAAAAAAAAAAAAAGTGCTCAAAAAGAATAAAAATCATGCAAATCATCAACCAGAAAGGTGTACAAAAAGGATAAAAATGATAACTGATTACGGATACTCGATACTCAAAGCTAATGAGAAAAAAAAAAAACAACAATCAAAGTAAAATCAAAGTGACAGAGTACCTTCTGATCCATTAAAGTAACAATCTGTCATTCTGTGAAAGGCGAAGAGGCTCTACATTTTTGCCCCGAAGTTACTTGGTCCTAAGTCATGGGCCTTCAAAATGGCATCCCGAAACTTTTGCTGTCCCTTCTCCGCACTAGGAGCCTACTCATTCCCCCGTCCCAAGGCCTCTAAAGAAACCCAGGGCCCCTGGTCCTCAGCAAATCAGAACTGGTTGATGTCATGCCTGACTTTGGAGACTAGACACTCTCTTGCTACACTTCAAATCATTGTGGATGTCCCAAAAGACGCTTGTTCAGAAGAGTCATAAGGCCATACATTATCTACAGGGACAGTTCTTCTTACCATACTGCATCTTCTGGTGACTGTCCTGTCAGAGTTGACATCGCAAACTTCCATATTCTGTTTTACTGCTATTACCTCCAAGTGACCCTCCAGCCTTACACAGAAACTAAGACGCCCAGATACACAAAAATAAATGCTCCTGATTACATTATCAATTACCAGAGCAGAATAAAACACAAGTAAATATGGAAAACACCTTTATACCGAGTAGAAGACGTTAAAAAGACTCTTACTGAGTTTCAGTAAAGATTCTTTCCCTGAGATTTTACTGTAAAGTCTCAGTTCGTGTTTAAGTTTTTGAACATCTGTGATTATGTTTAAAAATGTTTAGAAAGACTAATTTAGGTTTGTACTCAACATTTTGATCATGGCTGTATTAGGGCTGTATATGATCCAAAAACGATATCCGTCTTGGGCTACATTTGGACCAAATCAGACGGACCAAACACAACCCAAATTTTTTCTATTTTTTGGTACAAATAAAGGCCTTGCTGGGCTGACCGGATTTATAAACTTATAAACTATTGGGTTTACCTTAGGGTCTCCAGAACACCCCTCCACGATCTAGCAGGATAAGCAGTTAAGGAGATGAATGAATGATTAAATAATATATATAAAACAGTCTGATTCTCCTGTAGGTTTCCATACAGATTTTTTTTATATTTCAATAAAATGAAAACTAATACTGAATTAAATTACACACAGAAATTAAGAAGTTTATATGGTGAATAATTTGTTTGCTAAAATAAAATGATCCACTATACATTATTATGGCCTTTGCCAGATAAATAATGCAAACAATAAGAACATAAAATGCCAAAATACATAATTCTGTTTCTCTTAGCCACAAAAATAAATGTAAGCATACTTCAGAATGTAACAGGACTTGCGTGTCTTCTTAAATGTATCTTCTTAAAGAAGTGTGAAATGGCTGCCTCTGATTTTCCGAGCTATTATGTTTGTCAGTGCATTGTTTTTTACTGAAATATGTGCAGAGTAAATTATTTACCTTGTTGTTGAAAAAGTGTTTTCTTTCACACTCAGGAAAATCCGGAGGGACATTCCATCCAAGATCCTGATCAACCTGTGTTTTGCCCTTCTGCTACTGAACATGGTCTTCCTGCTGGACTCCTGGCTGGCCCTGTACCCTAAAGCTGTAGGCCTCTGCATCTCCACAGCATTCTTCTTGCACTACTTCTTGCTGGCCTCCTTTACCTGGATGGGTCTGGAGGCCCTGCACCTGTACCTCGCTATCGTCAAGGTCTTCAACAACTGCATGTCACGATACATTCTCAAATTCGCTCTGGCAGGATGGGGTGAGTTTCTGGGTACAACCAGCAGTGGGTACAGTGTAGGATGCAGCTGTTGGGGTCCTAGATGTACACTTAATTGGCTTTCTCTTGGTGTATTAATGCATTGCAGGTATACCATTACTGGTTGTCATCATTGTGATTTCTGTGGACAAAAACAATTACGGCCTCATTCAGTATGCAAAGTACACAGACGGGACCACAGATGACTTGTAAGTATGGCTGGATCCTCAAGAACCATGTGCTCTGAAGCCATTCCCTTCCATTCATTAGTAGAAACATGTTTCCAGCTTCAGTCAAAGAACTATCACTCTGAGCCTTTTCCTCACTCATAACTACACATTACATATTAGTTTGCCAGGCATTGTTGTTACTGCTGAATAATTCATAATAGTTCATTCGTAAAAAGCCTTCTGATTAATGTCCGACTATTAAGCCTAGAATTGAAGGTCTTCATTTATGGATGTGCCCGTTTCTTTTAGCTGCTGGCTGAAGAATAACACTGCCTTCTACGTGGCGGTGGTGGCCTACTTCTGTGTGATCTTTGTGTTCAACGTGATCATGTTCGTGGTGGTCATGGTCCAGCTGAGGCGCATCAAGCGTCAGAACCCCCATAATAACCAGTACCGCAGTGGGCTGCAGGACCTCCGTAGTATCGCCGGCCTCACCATCCTGCTCGGACTCACTTGGGGCTTTGCTTTTTTCGCCTGGGGCGTTGTCAGCTTGGCCTTCATGTACCTCTTCACCATCTTCAACTCTCTACAGGGTGAGAACTTGCAGCATACAAATTGCATGGCATGGTTATTTTGAGGAACCAGCTCATATGGATAAGCCACAAAAAAACTGCTCTCTCTCTCTCGTTCTCTCTCTCTCCAGGCTTTTTCATCTTTGTGTTCCACTGCGCAATAAAAGAGACGGTCCGCAGACAGTGGCGAACCTACCTCTGCTGTGGCAAGTTCAGACTACCAGAAAACTCAGGTACACCCTTCACGTACTTTCTCATAAACCATTGAGGAAAAGTACAACACGATGTAGGTATGATGTTAGGTACACGTGCATGTGCACTGTGCCGACTGGGAGCAGAGCATCTTTCAGAAAGCAGGAGCAGCAGTGCTTTCTTATACTTCAAAACAGCTCTGGTATTGCTCTATCCCACAAGTCACACGGTCCTTTTTCCCCCACACTCACTGATTAAGTGAGGAGCGAGCGCGGAGTGGGGAATAGAGACCCCGTAGCGGCATGACGTACCATATTGGAGCACTCTGTAGGTTTATGATTGCTGATTTTGGCCCTCATTTTGATGGTATGATATTGCTATGCACAATGTGTCAGCCCCATTCACCCCATCTATCAATTCATGATAGATGTATAATTTATGCACAGTTAGACTTCTCTACTCAGCACTCAACCACTTCATTTAGAACTATTTATCTTGGCAGTAAGTGTATTTAATGAATTACTGATTAGCTTCATAACTACCATTAATTCTAAGATGTTAATTCTAAGATGAGTCTTGGAAGGGGCTAAACATGGACTCTGTGTTTTTCTTTTCCTTTATATAAACTGCTTTTCTGTGAAGCTGCTTTGAGACAACGTTAGTTGTAAAAAGCGCTATACAAATAAATATTGATTGATTGACTGACTGATTGATAAATGAAAATGTAAAATCACTACTTTTTATAATGAGGTTATTTGCAATCGTTGTGATTTTAGTAGTTTCCAAAATAAATAAATGTTTACTAACTCAATAAAACAATTACTGCCTAAATTAAACAATTACAATTTGGCTAAATACAAAAATTGTGTGCTAGTATACTTGCTCAATTCTTATTTTATTAATTTCCTTTTACTTATATTCCTATATTGTATTGTATCTTGTATTGTTATAAAACGTAAACAAAAAAGATGAAGATGAAAAGTGATGTAAAGGATTGTGGCCCATCATAAGTAATCAGCACTAACCAGATATGACTCGGGTGGTGAACCTTAGCATTCTCAACTTGGCGCTGAATCTGCGGTGTGTCATAACTCTGATGATGATACTAGTGTATCTAATAACCCGGCATCTGCATCTTTTATAGGTCTCCTGCCTGTGTGGAGTTATGTGAATGCTGAAGTCGATTTTAGCATGTGAAGTCAATGCTACAGAACTGTTTTAAGTTCCTCTGTCTTTGTGTTTGGTCTGCAGACTGGAGCCGGACAGCCACTCAGAACAACACAAAGAAAACTTCACTCGCCACAGCAAACTCATCCCATGGCTCTCAGACCCAGAGCACCTCTAGGAGCTCTTCACTGAGCACCAACAGCATACCCCACTCAAACACATTCAGTCAGTATCTCTGTAATTCATAATCAATCACACAGCAGCCCCCAAAAGTAAATGGAAACTCCAACTGATGAGAGTGTGAAACAGTACATATCCTGATTTACCACATATACTCTTGATGTACCACAGTATGATATTTCTCCATATCTCCACCTCTGATATATATTTAGTGGTGTAAAAACTTTGATCTCTTTTTCTGCACAGTATAAAAGCTCTAGCTCTCCTTTCAGTTTAGTGAATATTCATGATGGACAGACCAATAGAATTGCTCCAAATCTGCTTAGAAATAAACCTTGTTCTATCAGCCTCCACTGCAGGTTAAGAAAGCTGGTTCATCCTCCTGTAAAGGTCCATTTTGGAGGTTGTTTAAGGTGGACTGTATAATTCCATGAGTGCTATTTTATAGTTTGATGTCTTCACTTTTATTCTACAGTAAAGCATTAAGATAAACAGGAGAACCTTCTTTGAGTAGCTGTTTAAACTTTTTACTGGTAGTGTATTTAATTAGAGTATGTTAAACTATGAATTACATTTTGCATTTCACTTCTCTTTGATTCTGCATTTCTGACTTTTTCCATTGATTTGGTTGTCTCACAATGACATCAGCACAGAGAAAGGGTCACCAAGCCTGGAGATCTACCTTCCTCCAGAATCTAGCTCTAACTGCAGTTGGCTGCACTTGCTCCAGCTAGTTAACGTCTTCTCAAGGCCCTGATTGGCTGGATCAGGTGCATTAGTGTTATTTAAGGGAGCACGTCAGCCTAATAGACTCAGGCTGGAACTAAACTCTACAGGAAAGCAGATCTCCAGGAGGAGGAGTGGTGACTACTGACAGAGGAACTGTAAATGCAGGTTCTTTCTTTCTTTTGTGCTCACAAGAATAACTTCATAAATTCAAACCATAATCAGAAATCTCCTTTCCCACTAACAAAAATACACACTTCTGCAGAATTCCTCTGCTTGTTTCTGTGAGCTACAGTTAATAATTCATTTCAGTTTATAAATTAGTTTTGTTTTCGCTGTAGCTTCTAAGGGTTACGAGTGAGTCTGTACACAGAGACTTTATTTAAAACCACCTTTTCTCCATCCTCACATTGCAGACTCATCCATGGAGGAAAGTGTGTCCACATCTGTGGAGGACTCCAGCGGTGACGTGGTTCTCAATGAGATAAACAACCAGCACAGACCCCTACGTAGAACTGACTGATGGACGGCCGTTGTCTAATGGAAGTATTAGAGTGATGCGATCACCTGAGCGAAAACGTCCAATTTTTAAGAGTGCAACAAAAACACTGTTCACACTGACCACACCTGACCACACCCACTGAAATATTCAGTATGTACATATGTATGATGCTTTCTGTAACATCAACAGTTGTGTCAGTTGTGCTATTTCAGTGATTAGCATTCAAGCAGACGGACCTGAGAAATAAGAGATTTTCAGAGGAACATTCTTCTGCCAAAATGGCTCGACAGAACAACGTGCCAGACTGAAACCAAGCAAACTGGTGCTGGACACTAGCTGACCACAAGCTGGGACTGACAGTAAGCAAGAAGGCATGCAGACAGTCCATATCAACTAACCCTTTTACTGTGCAGTGAAAAAGATCTACGGTAACTCCCCACATGAAGCATGAAGAATGTGAAATTATCCCTCAATTACGGAAAACAGTATTAAACGCTGCCTGCTTCACATGTATATGTGGCATTAGACTGAAATGGTACCCTGTGTATAGTTTTGTTCATTTTTGTTTATGAAGAAGATACTTCTGATAGATCTCAATATACTGAGGTAATAGGCAATGTGAAAATACATGATGACTAAGAAGACTGATCATGTAGATAAATGAAGGATGGCAAAACATGCAACTTTAAGTCTTTAAGAGAATTCCACCAATTCTTTAAAATTATTTAGTGGTTTAGATGTAAACAAAGTCATTCAGTATGGTTCAAGGTGACTGTCATTTATTTATTAACTATCCAAAATGATGGACGAACCTCTTCCGCATATTATACACAAGGCTTATAGTGGAAAAATAGCAGCAACTCTAAAATAAGCTTTCTCGGGAAGCATTTGGCCTTACAGTGGCCTGTATGTACCTCTCTGCAAAACACGGTCTCATGTGTCAGGCAGCATATTTAGAAGCAGGTATGGTCGTCACGCTTTCTGTGATGTAGCTTTAGAGATTAAAGCCTTCAGATGTCCGGTTCCTATCACCACCACTGTGAACATTCTGAGTGGGAAAGTGTCTCTAGAACGTTTGGAGTGACTTTAATTACATCAGTGATTTAGTTAAATACATGAGATTCTCCTTTAAAGCTGCTCGGGTTCCACATTACCTTTGGAGCGGTTTCAGAAAGAAGTACAGGATGGATGTTTTCCTCTCCCCTAATTTATTCCTAAGTAGTATTTAAAATGCCATTGCTTCAAATGAATAATTTGATTGGTGGTCACATGATGTATATAACCTTCTGCTTATACTGATTATTATACAATGTAAAGTTTTCTTATTTCTTATACGAGAGATGCATCTTTGACTGACTTTACTAAAAATGTAACTGTTTTCAACCATGTCTATGTTTTAAATACACTAATTTAATTGACAAGTCCCGTTTGGCTTTCTTGTACATAAATATAAAAGATATGTATAATTTCTTATTCTACTCTTTTTCTTTATTAGAGAGCATAATTGGCCTCACTCTCTCTGGGTGCCCTCCCTTTCCCTCCTCTCCACACTAAATTGTGACCTACATATGATATACATATAAAAATCCATAATTGAATTTAGTTTCACTTAATGTGACTGTCAAAGCCAGAGATAGTAACTAGGGAGAAATGCTCAGTAGTGCAAATTAGGTTTGGCTAAACTTCACAGTGACTGTGTGTATGTGTGGGGCTTAAATGTAGCATGGGGAAGGATCAGCAGGTGTAAGCAATCAGTACTCTGGAGAGGTGGAGCGTGGGAATGAGGTGTGATTGGGTGACTGGGGACATGAGAGGGTGACATCACTGGACAGTGCACTCTGGGAAATGGAGTTCGGGTGATCAGCTGTGTCAGAAACCCGGAGGCATGACACTTAAACGCTGCACTTTGTAAAATGAATCTGGTCAGAGTTCTGTAAAATCCTGATATAACCTACATGACCTACATCTTGGCTTAATGAGTCTGTAGTAATATCAGTATTAATGCACCACCCAGCAAATCCTGATCTTGTCCCGTTTTCCCACTTAGGCATCACGTGGTTCTATAAACATGCAGTTGGAAGTTTGGTACACCTACTATATGTATAATGGCTCAATCAGCCACATTATCGGAAACACATACAGCTGACGTGCACTCGTCGAGTTTACAGTTACAGACTGGAGCTCCTTTGTTGTTGTTACACTCACCTGTGGTTGTATGGTGGTCACAGAGTATCAGGCACAGCAGTCTAGTTGAAGCTGTTACACACATCTATCACCAACAGTGGTACAAAGCTGATGTGGTCATTTCCATTACTGGACAGAGAAAAAGGTGGCTGATAAATTGTGCAGTAAAAGATGGACCTACAAATTCGTAGATGTTTCCGATAAAATGGCCAATGTTTGAAGGCCTGGGTGATATCTAAAGACAATTACATGATATTATCAATAGCAATATGAATGATGATGCAATCATTCATACTCCACACAGTGCGCATTCCCCCAG
>CM067497.1:3090387-3123279 GCA_034552555.1 Semaprochilodus insignis
GAAGTACAAGGTAGGTGTTTCTAATAAAGTGGCCATTTAATAGAAGACCTACCAGGTAGGCCTTTGTAATGCACTTAATGACATAAATGAAACACATTTTAAGCGTCTGTCCATTTGATCTGCTTACTAACCCATAACTGTGAGAGGTGACTGACCTTTCCCTTCTTTAGTTTCTTCATCTCCTCCACGGTGGTGAAGTAGTTGACAGCTGCGTATTCGATGACCGACAGGAAGACAAACAGGAAGCTGGCCCACAAGTAAATGTCCACCGCTTTCACGTAGGACACCTGAGGCATGGACGCTGACACGCCCGTTATGATGGTGGACATGGTCAGCACTGTGGTGATTCCTGGGTTAGAACACAGCCACATAGAAGATCTACAGATCATGAGTCATCTGCTGTGTTTTAACCCTTTACAGTATGCAATGCATATTACGAGCCCTGACCTCAACCCCATCAAACACCTTTGGGATGAACTAGAATGGCGTGTGCGAGCAGGCCCCCCTCACCTCAGCCTTGAAAAGACTGATCATGTGATCTACTGCCTTGCTGGATGAAAGCCCGCAGCCACACCGGCCCTTTGCAGATAAGATTCAACACAAGACCCCCGTCTTGTAGAACGCCAAATGTGTGGCAGCTGCTACAGGACCAACACCATATTAATGCCTATGGGTTTAGAATATGATATCATGAAAGCTCCTGTAGGTGTAATATGTAGGTGTCCCAATATGTTTGTCCACATAGAGTACTTTATGGGACATATTTTACATATACATTGTTAGCTGTTATTCTCTGATGAGTCCTGGTGTAAAATACTGAAAATATTTTGTTCAAATAGTTTCAAATTATTCAGCAAAACAAAATCTGTAGGGTGCACCACCCATTTGACAAAAATACATACATTTGAGCTGAGTGTGCCGCATTTAAGGGGCAAATATATAACTGGAGCAGTGTGGAGCTGTAGTGCTGTGTAGTAACTGTGCTGCTGAGTTCAGTGAGAGCCCCCAGGTGAGTTTAAATAGTGCTGGGGAAGGCAGCAGCTGTTTAGCAATGAAAAAGCAGGTCCAATCTCAGGATAACGCACAGCCAACTGCACTGCAACGCAATGGAAACTCTGTGAGGAACACAGCACTGACACACTGGCTCCACTGTGTGTGTGTGTGTGTGTGTGTGTGTGTGTGTGTGTGTGTGTGTGCGCGCGTATATATACACGGCTTATCAAAAGTGTGGGATGGCTCCTGGCTACTTTCCCAAAATGCCTATAAAACACCTGATTATCAGTAATTTAACTGTAATGTTACATGCAGTACTGCACAGCGTTTGGAGACCACACTTAATGTATTTAATTTATTGGTAACTTACATAGTCCGAACCATCGTTAGGAGACAAAAAGTGTAGAAGTGTTTCCCGAAACCATGGTTCCACCGAATGTTCACAAACACTGTTGTAGCTGTAGACCTGCGGTTAGAAGCTTAGTTCCTGGCCCTAATATATTTCTGTGTTTATGAGTACAGTTGCATTTATATAATCACTATAAATCACGTGTGGGTCAGCTGTGTAACTTTAGCCTAGGCCTACGAAAAAAGATGTCATCGAGTTAGTCTTTATTACAAACACATATCATAAGAGACAACATGGAAATCCTTACAGTATGTTAATAAATCAGTTCTTAATCACTGAGAGCTTTCGTTGTCATTACGAAAACGAAGCTCTATTTTCGATGCAGAGCAGAGCGGCTTTTCTGAAAAAGGGGAGGGTCATTGTTCTCTCTTGCTCAGAAACCGTTCCAGTATCGCTCCTTCATGTGAGCCAGACAGTCCTTTATTTCCACTCTGACTACCTCTGCATGAAATTAGTGATGCAGCAATGACTTCGTAGCTCACACGACAGCCATACTAAAACATTTTGTTGGTCCACTAGGTTTTGCACGGACGTCACATGTCCCACCCTTCAATAACTTGTAGAATTCCCATGTTTATGTCTAATTTTCTTTTGGTTAATTCCCATCTTAATCAACTGGATCATGATCTAATCCTCTCAGAAATATCTCCTGGACAAGGAATAACTTTGAACGGCTGTTCTGGCTGGAAATTAAATGAGAGTGGTATTAAGGAGAACCCTGTGATCTACAACTGATCTATTTTATCCAATAGGACAGCCTTGGCTTTAATTCGGAGGATTATTCCGAAATCTTCCTTCGTGAAGCATCTTCAGGTTTATTCTGAGAAATACAAGATGTGACGTAAATACCGGTGACGATGGCAATAACACCAAACCCTACACATTTTCCATCCTTGTTGTGATGCCAGCACTCATCAGCACCTCCAGCTGTTTATGAATGAACGAGAGATAGAGTAGTGTGGGTAGCTTATAGCTGTGCATTAGAGCTTGGGCCTCTGCCTTTAGTGAGTACATGAGGTTTGGTGGTGAAATCAATAGGGTTTGCGTGGAGGCAAAAACGAACGGGAGTCTAAGAGAGGAAGGAGGGATAAATAAACTATATATAGAGGACAGTGGGTCACACAGACGAGTGTGGGTAAGACCATCACTGAATCCGTGCTTGTCATGAGTGCATGCGAAACGATGTCTGTCAGTTAAGCAGAAGTACAGTATATGGGCGTGTACTTTTCCACCCATTCATTCTTAATGGGGAAAAAAAAAAATCTGAATTTATTTTAAAAAGAAGAAAAATATTTTTCATGAAGAAGAAAACCTTGGAAAAAGAATAATATACCAGATAATAATAATGTTGCACATTAAACAAACAGTAATAAGAACAAAAGCTATGCAGGTAGTTCTGCTTCTATTCAACAGAAGGCATATGTTCCCAGACCTCTGAGAGTGAAGTGCAGGTGTGTGTGTTTACCCAGTGAGACGCGGGCGGGTACGGCGCGCCTGTCTATCCAGAAGGAGACCCAGGAGAGAACGACCATCAGCATTGTGGGAAAGTAGGTCTGCAGCATGAAGAAGAAAATGTGTCTCCTGAGGATGAAGTTGATGTACAGCCTGTTATACCAGCCTGACAGTAAGAGAGAAAAAGGCCGGTCAGTATACAGTACGTCGGCCTTCTGCGCAGAAACAGAAAGGAAACGTGATCAGCCGCTAAAGACAAACAACACGCGGGGGAGACGCAGGGGAAAGTGCAGTACCTGTACTGCTGTAGAAGGCCAGTCCACTGGACGGGTTAAACTCCTCAATGAAGAACTGCGAGAGAACGATCTCATCTGTCCTTAGGGAGTCGTTCCCATTCTTCCAGTACAGCATGAGGTCATTCTCATTGTAAGCATCTGCAGGACAACAGACATTTTAAGCCCTGTCCATGTACTGTAGGCAAACGATAAGTGAACGGGTGGGTCTGGGATATGCAATGGATCCTACGAAGAATTCATAGACATTATAGAAAATAAGAAATATCAAGGACCAACAAGTGAGAAGTCTAAGAAGTCTAGATGAACAGTAATTATAAACCTCCTGCACCCACGTAGTTAGTGTGGGGTCTTAGAGATTAGCAGACAAATAATACAGCATAGATTATAAAATTATACAATTATACTGTGATTAATACAATAGTGTGATGATAACATTACATGTTGTAATACTGTATCATGACTCAACATTATTATATCATAATGACAGTTTGCATATGCAAGAAATTGCACATTTTATTTAATTATTAATTATTTTATTTTATTAAGTGAAAATAAGTCCATCTGTTTCTCTGCATACTTTGTTAGCCTCATGTTCTTCAACGGTCAGGACCCCCAATGCACCACAGAGCAGGTATTATGCGGGTGGTGGATCATTCTCAGCACTGCAGTGACACTGACGTGGTGGTGGTGTGTTAGTGTGTGTGGTGCTGGTGTGAGTGGATCAGACACAGCAGTGCTGCTGGAGTGTTTAAACACTGTGTCCACTCACTGTCCACTCTGTTATACTGCCCACAGGACACTGTTGGCTGGATAGTTTCAGTCCAGTAGTGACACTGAAGTGTCCAGCAGCACTGCTGTGTCTGATCCACTCACACCAGCACAACACACACTAACACACCACCACCACGTCAGTGTCACTGCAGTGCTGAGAATGATCCACCACGCACATAATACCTGCTCTGTGGTGGCTCTGTGGGGGTTCTGACCATTGAAGAACAGGGTAACCACTGTTATGTACCAACAGCACTGTATACTCTAACTGTAGGCCAAAGTTTACTGGTTTGTGTGGCCTGTTTTTGAAGTCTGGATTCGAGCTGATCAGGAATAAGGGTAAATGTGATCAGTAGTATGTTATTTCATTAATCTTTCCATCTTGCCATTTTCTATTCAAAGAATAGCTTCAGCTTTGTCTTTGACTCACAGCTCTCCAGCTCCAAAGAGCAGTTCTGGGTATCCAGAGGAAACCTGCTGAAGTCCATGGTACACAGAGCGGTCACTGTTATCCTGCACCAAGAGACAAATTCTGTGTTCAGAAAAAAACCCCAAAGCAAACCCATCACCTGATCAACACATATCGTCGCTGTCCAAAGAAAAACATGTATCTCCATTTTTGTTGATTTTTACTTTTATACCTCATTTGATCACATGATCTGCTATTTACACTGTGTGGAAATTTTCTGAAGAATGGACCAACAGAAATGGCCCAAAACTGCTTGGAAAGACGTCTGGTTCCATTGACTTCCATTCAAATTAAATTAAATTTTTGGCCTCTTCTGTAAAGTTGCCATTTTGGAGATACCTGTTTTTCTTTGGGCAGCGACAACATACACACTGCAAATGAGAGAGCACCTGACACTGTAGAGAATGTTGCCATCAGGGTAGACCCTCAGCATGATGTTCTCCATGGTGGTGTCGTGAATGAAGGAACGCTTTGAGTGGACGAAGAAGACGTCTGGCACCCAGATCTTCTTCACCAGCCGGGCGTCGAAGGTGCGGCTCAGGTTGTTTCCAGAAGGGAAGGCCAGTCGCTCATCCTTCCAGTAGTGTCGCAGGTAGAGGGTCATAGTGAAGTCCTGTAAAGGGCCAACAGTGAACACAATCTGATCAGGACACACATATAGCATATATATCGAAAATATACATTTGCTCTGATTTATTCTGATTATGATATTGATTGTTTCAGCTTTCACAGAGCTTAATGTTCTCCCCTCTGTCAAAGACGAAAGCTTTACGAAAGTGCTGTTTATCTGATGGGGACAGATTTGGTGGTCTCTGATGTTTACACAGTACTGTATGCATATAGAATGTAACATAAATTACGGTGTTGTGAGAGGAATACAGAAATTCCTAATAGGTAAAACAATGAGGTTCTTTACCATGTTGACCTCCGAGATGCTGTCCAGACTCTCCACCTGCACGTCTATGCCCACAGGAATAGCAGAACCTACAGGGCACAAAAGAAAACTAGATACAGTATGTGGTTTGAACAGCAAAGACTGGACTGAATAGCAAATTTGTGCTTACACAGCAAAGGAAAATCTTCTCTGCTGTAGCTGCAGAGAAAACACTTAAAAAAAACTGAAGAAGGTAAAACAATATGATAAAGCAAAAATCAGTACATAATTTCCGCTATTAATAATCAGTACAATTAACAAGAGCATGCCAAACAAGCTAGTTTGTTATGGTTAATTCAGGCCTAGAGATTCCTGGGTTTTTAATAACTTGCCATATGAATACATCTGAAGGTGGTAGAACACTTTTTAGCTTTTGATCAGATATTAACATATTATACATTATCCAACAGATGATTAAAAGGTGGTTTAATGAAAATTCCTATCAATTCTGTATTTATAAGACTTTCAATATACACTTATAAGGCATTATATGACATACATAATGCTTTATAATGCCTGTCATAAGTTTGTATAACTGCATATACCGTAAGCAATTATTGTGACACGCAAAACAGCTTACAGAACAACAATATGTAACTTGATAATATTAGGTTAGGCTGATTATAGGTGGACCTAAATCAAATTTAAGTATATATATATATATTCTCTTACATATACGTATATTTATATTAGCCAGAAGGTAACAGTATTAAATGACAGCAGACATAGCGAACATTAGTAACGGCTTTCAACTGGTTTTACTCACTTCTTGTAAGTCCTATATTAACAGTTAAATGTAATTCTTACTTAATGTCAATCACACTTCGCTTAAAGTTTGTAATGACTTGCCATTACGCTCTACAACATTAGTGTATACAATGTTCTTATGAACAGATATTACAATATGTATTGGACCCGTGTCCAGTAGTGGTTTTCTTAAGGCTGCACAGCTGTTTAGTCCCAATCCCTTGGGTTCCCTTCACATTGTGCGTGTGGAGAAGCTCTTACCTTCACTATTAAACATTTCTCTGAGTTCTGCTGCTGTTTCTCTACCATCTGATTTCACCAAACGTTTAAGTGATCGCCATTCACGATCATTCAAGATTTGTTTCTCACTACATTCCTTCCCGGAAGATGGAAGTTTCCCCACTGCCATTCCACTGTTTAATAATGCGTTCTTAACCTGATTTCAGTAGTTTCAGCATCTCCTTTGATGTGTTCTCTGCTTGATGCCAATAATTTGACCCTTCTGAAACAGATTAACATCTTTTCCACAGGATGTGTCTTACGACATGGTTGTTTAACAAATGAGAAGCTATTCACTGCATCAGTTAGGGTTAAATAACTTGTTGCCATCTGAAACATAATCCCCCATGCAGTAATTATCCAATAGGAGGCTCTTACCTATTTGCTTAGATAAATCCTTTTTTGACCTTTGTTGGCCAGGCAGTGTATAAAATTCTAAACCTATTATTTAGAATGCATTTTCAAAACAAGACTCATTTCACTGATTCTGGCATAATTCTGTCATTGAGGTGTAAACAAAGTCATTCCGTTGTAGACAAACCTACCGATTTCGGTTTCTTTATAATGATGGTGGTAGGAATCAGGGTTCAACATGTATACAATGCAAAAATAGTAATTTAATTTACTACATGAAATGACCAACAACCTTACATACATCTCCTGTGTTTGATATGTTATGATAGTGGTAAAATCTGAAAAAGCAAGTTTTCACTGGGGTCTGTCCTGACATGACATCCTGACCCCACCAGTATGAATGCACTTAAAACATGGATTTAGGCCAAAACCTTCTCAAAACTATCATAAAACAATGTCTCAGGCTTTGGGCAGAGTATTTCCAACCATTTCATGCAAGATCTTTTTGTGAGGGAACCTTAAATCCTACCCTTACTACCACTGTGAACAAAACAGTTCAATAGACTTCTCTAGAATGGAGAATATTTATACAGTGAAGTATAGAGAAAGTTCATAGAATCTCTGCCTGGCCTTCTCTTTCTCTTTCTGAGCAGTGTTGAAGGAAAACTGGGGAGTAAGGATATGCTGAGAACAAGGCTGCTAGATTAAAGCACCCAGCAGCCCTCGTGTACTTTCACAGAATAACCACAGATCGCTCCAGACGTCCTAAAAGAAGAAAGCCTCAAACCAATTAACCTTTCCCTCTGCCGTCCCGCTTCCTGCCTCCCTTCACCGCAGATTGGAGTTTAGATCCAGAGAGAAGTGTCCCTACTCATATGCCAGAAATAACTGTTATAATGCCAGTGTGATCGGTGTGATGTGGACTATGCATGCATAATAATTCATGCTCCATATGTTTGGGGGCCGTGCTAGACAGTAACAGCAGCCTGCTAAGGAGACTTTAGGCCATGGTGCTGTTCTAGATGTCTAGCAGTGGTTGGGGGGGGTGGACTGTGGTTTGAGGTTGCGGTAATGGTGACAGCAGGGAGTGTGTATTTGTGGACTGAGAAGCCAGAGGGCATTTCACTGGGAGAACGAGCTAACCCTGAAATTTATTACTTTAAACTGGCAGAGCACTTAATTACCTCTCTCTGCCACCTCAACATTTAATTAAGATGCAACAGATCTCTGATTTAACATGGCCAGAGGAGACATGGACTGCTTTCAGATGATTAAAGTAAAGAATCATATGTTCTATCATTTTATTTTGTGAAATTACTTGAGATTAATTGCATTTGTCTTTTTGTTTTGCATTTGTTTGCTTAAGTTTCATGTAGAGAGATATAACATAACAGACAACATGGTATATAAAATAAGCACACTGGACAAAAAAAATGTGCTACATGTTTTTCTTGTGCTACATGTTTGTTTTCGTTTTCAGGTACAGGTTGTTCAGGTTAGTGAGAATCCAGAATCCAGAGATCTCTAGATACATGTACACACACACACATACACTGTACACACACACACACACACACACATACTGTACACACTGTACACACACTTTGAGTATTTCCAGCACATCTCTTAGATGATGACAGCAAAAGCACCACTGCTGTCACGCATAGATCCCATGACATTTGAATATGAACCCCATGACATTTAAATACTTATTTTTGTTATGAGAGACTGACTGTATTTTGTACTGTAGTGCATATACATATATACACCAACATACAAAATACACCAACCTTATATTTACACTCACTGTGCATTTGATCAGCTCCACTGACCATATAGGAGCACTCTGTAATTCTACAGTTCCAGACTGTAGTCCATCTGTTTCTCTCTATACTTTATTACCTTGTTCTTCAATGGTCAGGACCACCACAGGACCACCACAGAGCAGATATTATGAGGGTGGTGGATCATTCTCAGCACTGCAGTGACACTAATGTGGTGGAAGTATCCCGTGGGCAGCATCCCGTGGGCACTGACGAAGGGCTGGAGGACGACAAACCGTGCAGCAACAGATGAGCCATCATCTCTGACTTTGGGTGGAGCAACAAGGTAGACATGTCTAATCGAGTGGACAGTGAGTGGACACCAGCTTAAAATCTGTGTCTGATCCACTTGTGCAACACACACTAACATGACACAGGCATGTCAGTATATACACATATATATAATACAGATACCATAAAAATAAGTATTTTAAATGTCATGGGATTCGTTTTCAAATGTCATGGGAGCTGTGTGTGACAGCGGTGGTGCTGTTGCTGTCATCATCTCAGAGACGTGCTGGAAATACCCTAACACTGTGTGTGTGCGCTTGTGTGAGCATATATTTAGCGACCTTTCCTGGTTTCTCTCTAACCTGAATTCAAATTCCTGCATCTGTTTTGACAGACCTGAACAGTAATCCAGATTAATGCCCACCAAAGTAAATCTGTGACTGTCGTATCCTCTGTCAGCTCTGTGTGGCACTCAATCTAGGTCATCTCTGAATTTTGGGGTGTAATCTTATCACCCATGCCCATCCCAACCCTTTACACACTGACCCAGTATTGACCAGTTCAGTGCAATCCCATGAAAAAGACAATACATAAAGCAAAACAAGGTGCCAAAAAGTGGTCTTTGGCCTGAGAGCAGAGGTCTTGATTTTGTAAAATTAGTTTTTACAGTTAATTAGTTTCCAATTAGTTAGTGCCAATTAGTTTCACTGCAGTTACGTTAACTACAAGTGACTACAAAATATAAGACTAAAAAAATGGATTCAAGATCCAGATTAAAAGATCTCTGCTAACTGCAAATGAGATGTGAGGAACCTTTTTAAACTTTAAAGAACCTTCACATGAGCCCAAGCACAGAGAGTGTGTCCTGGGGAAAGTTAAGGGACACTGCAATGTATTCAGACCTCCGAAGCCAGGCCGCATGGCAAAGTCATGTTCCTCGATCCTCAACAGCTGCTCGGTCTTGATGAGGAGGGACTTGGTGCTGTCCTGCTTCTTTACCTTGTAGTCAATCCGGCTAAATGTGAAAGAGAAAAGACATCAGGGTTAAAAAAAGAACATGCATATCTTCGCTGTCATATCAAAACATTAATATTAACTGTGTTTTAATCCTATTGGAAATGACCAGCTGCCCTTAACAAAGCACTCTTAAAAACACAGGTGCCAAATGGAGCCAAACAAGTTTTTTATGGGTTTCGGTAAGTTCTTAGAAAAAGACAATCCACTAGTTAAGCCGTGAGGTATCAATCTTCACGTCCAGGTCCGAGCCTCTACTGTACTGGTTGAAGCTCTCGTTGTTTAAATAGATCTGGATCCAAAAACGACTGAGTTATCATTTTAGCAGTGGATGTAGCTGAAAAAGTGAGTTACAATTCTTAAACCAATGAAGGAAAACAAAGTTTAGTGCCACTGGGGTCTAATGTTAGCTAGCTGGTGACCTAGCTAACATTAGCACCCACTGGCAAAAGCTGCCAAAAAGGCTTTTTGTGGAGCTCCTGATATATTCTGTGGGTTTTATAGGCAGTTTTTTGCTATGAAGCCACATCTTCCTGTTTTGGTTGTCAGGCTTGGCAGAGGTGGCTAGCTAGCAAGCTAACAACATTTTTGACCAAATCATCGTATATCAGACTTTTTTTCTTTCAGCTGTTTGTAATATTTGTATTTTCTAAAATGAAAAGCTGTACACATTTGAAATCTGTTTAAGGAGATTATGCACGCTGGACAATAACTTGGGTGGTCCGAGGGTGGACCAGCAGTGACAAATAGTCAGTGGGGTGCCAACCTGATATATGCCTGCTATCTGGGTAAATATAAATGCACTTGAGTATTGCAATATTTTGTTTAGTGAAACTGTATCGATTCTCAAAAATAAACTACTTTTAATTAATAGTTTACAAAGACTGGTGGCAGTGGTTGATTTCGTGATGCGACTGAATCTCCAACCTCTAGACAGCAGTGTTGTAATCCTCTGCCATCAGAGTTCCGCATAATTAAGTAGGGTAAGGGTGTACTGCTAATGCTAACATTAGCAATCCTAGCTGACTAATGTTTTTGAACTATGACAGCTTTCTGAAAATTAAAAAAAATTATAAATAAAGTAATAAAAAAAAAAAATCACAATATACCATTTCATTTACAATATTGCAAAATAGTGCAAAATATCATAGTGCAAATCACATGTATGGTATTGCCAAGGTCCTGCCTAACAAGCCCCTCCCATTTGTATTAAAGTTCTTCTTAGTGTTTCAGCCTGGACTGTTTTTGGAATGAGGCATAATGGAGGACAGCCAATCATAACAAAGCTCATTTACATACATCAGTTTTAAAGGCACAGTAACAACCAAAAAGCCTGTTTAACTCTAAAGGATAAAGAGAGATTAAAAATGGTCATGTAAAAAATATTTTGACCATTTTTTGGTACATCAAACTACACAAACGTTATAAGTGGATCTTAAGGGATAAATACAATGCAAGACATGTGTAGGATATGGGCACTTAAGAATAAAAGAATAGAACAGCTACTATATGGCAAGCAAAATACAACACTATGACTACAGGCACACATGCAGGCCACTGCCATTCTTATAGATGCTTATGTCAAGTGCCCAGTGACTAAAAGCCTTATTAGATTTCACATGCAGACACTGTTCTGAGAAAGAAAGCCTATTAGACATCACTGTTGAAGCAATCTCAACTATCTGCTCAGCAATACTGGCATCTAAAACGTCAAGATTATCAACAGCAATTTCCTTGAAGTGCATGGAGTTCACTGGGAAAAAAATGGAAGGAGCTTGCGCTTCAGCAGCAAACGTGATTCAACTAGGCTGTAAAAATGAAGTGGACTCTAGAAGCTCTCTGAAAGGCAGCTAAAGAAGCACCTCTCCCAGGAGATGAAGCAGAGAGGGAATCTGGAAATAGACATGACTACGATACCAGCTGAGAGTCAGCAGTAAACAAACACTCTTTTTTCTGAAGAGTGCTTTCCCTCAACGCGCGGTTTACTGCAAAACCCCACATAATGCAGTTCATATGATACAATCAGAGGTGCAATCAGGCTGGAAGTCCTTCAGGGACTCGCTGAGAGGCCTTTTATCTGACAGAGACATCGCTATACAGTTCAGGCCCCATAACCTACATTTTTTCTTGTATTGAATTTGTTAATTATAATCATAATTCATTTTTACCAGACTTTTTTTATCACCTACAGCTACTATGCTTTTAAGACTGATTTATGTAAATGAGCCATGTTCTGATTGGCTGCTTTGTATTATGCCTTATTCAAAAAGCAGCCCAGGCTGAAACAGTCCTTTTTCAAATGTGAGCCGATAGGCTAACATAACCGCTGAATAGGTTAGTAGATGTCAATGAGTTGAGGTTTGTGAGATCACAAAAGCAATTAATTCAAAATTGGCCATTTTCACAGCTTGGTTTCCATATATGTACTGTACAGAGTCAATGGTGGGTTTTTGAAACCTAGACTGGGTCAAAAATAGCAAGTAGGAAAAGAAAAATTCCGCTTTCCACAATGTTTCATATTGATCTAGCTTCTTATATCTATATCTGACATAATGTACGTCAGTAGTATGAGATGAAATAAGGTGCGTCATGTCACCCAACCAGATACCAGAAACAACTGTACTCTGATAAACCCTTCAGGGCATCTTTAGTTATGTAATATTTTCCTTCTGGGAAAGCTGTGGCATAGATTCCATAGGAACAAAGACTTGAGCATGTCTAGGATTGTTTTGAAAATTAATTTACAGGGGATTTATGTAGCTGTTTCTGGCATCATCCTGTCTCAGGCAATAACTCTATTGATTTTGCCCACACTAAAACTACTATCAAAGCTTGTTACCATATCACCATAACATTCCTTATTTTAACCAAATTTGTGCTTACAATTGAAGCTTCCCAATACTGACACCTGATCCTAAGGTATAGGCCGATACTGAGTAGCAATACTACCTCTATCTAACCTAACTGATCTATAAGTATTGATATTTATACAACTACATTTTTAAAATATTTTATCTGGGTAAAAATCTGTGTTATGGGCCACAAAAAAAAAAAAAAACACACCAAATAAATACTTGAGCAAGAGGTTTCCGTGTCTCTGCTCACTACTGACCATCACACATCATGCAGCACTCGTCAAAACCACTGGCAAAATAACATTTTCAACTGCAACCACATCATCAACCCCACCACAGCAGTTAAACTCCTCATAAATACACTTGAGCTACTTTCTCTACACCAAACCCTGAATTACAGATGCTTTCTCCTCTCAGTGCTGCTGCTCAGAGAAGGAGAATGTGCTGTACTGCCTGATGAGAGAGTTCAACACGCAGTATAAGCTAAAAGAGGACAAAATCCAAACATTTCACAGCATAGACTACACAGAAACCCACTGGAACAAAACAAACTTGCAACAGGCAAAATAAACTTCCAAACCCGTGTTGAGTTCACTTTAAATGTGTCCAACATTCCCACACATTACTTTCAACTGCTGGGCTGATGTAATATCATTCATGTGAAACTGTGCGGTGTTATCCTACAAGGGACAATTGGTGTCTGATACATATCACGGCCTGCAGTGGCTTCTCACCCTCCGTATTTATGCTTGGCATGCTCTCCCAGGTAGACATCCTTGTTCTTCTTGCGGCTGGGGTAGCGATTGTTAAGCAGGGTAACGGGCCACAGGCAGGCCAGGCACAGTAGCCTGAGGCTCAGCAGAATCAGCCTCATGCTCTCACACGGGGGGGCCGGCTCTCCTCCGCAGAGGCTCCAGGTTCTGCCACCGCCGTCCAGAGGTGCTCCAATGGGCCAAAGAGGTATAACGCCGCCGTCTTGGCCATTCCCTGGCCCCCACAAACAGCCTGTGGATGCAAAAAGACTTTAACTCTAAATCACACTCAGGCTTCTGTAACAATAGCTCACACTGAAAATATCTTACAATATATCTTAGAATGAGTTAGTATTGTGCCTCATTCATGTAATGAATCAATATTGGTTCAAGAGTTGGTCTTTTAAGTATTGCTAAATTAATGGACTGATGTGCAGATGGACAGATGAACAAACAATTGGACAGATGAAACATCATGTGAATGAAGGAATGGATGAAAGAACAAGGTTGGTGTACGGATAAAGGAATGAACAGGCAACAGGCAGCTACAGACAGGTGGTCTAGCTTGCTAGCTTTTGGTTACGCTGGTTTAGCTTTAGCTCATTAAGCATCTTTGAGTCTGGAATTGTTTTGTGTAGGCAGAGCAAGAGATGTCAGCCTTGTGATTGGTTAGGAAATGCTTACAGAAGCGTTACCCAAGATTATTACAACCCGGAGGAGAGTCTGGTTTCTGCTGTGAAATACAGCAGACATTTATTTGACTTTGGTTATCTTAAGACATATTTAATTAAAACACTGGTTTAGATTCCTTGGGGCTTTTATGCCTGCCACAGTTTAGCCCTGACAGTCTTTAGCAAACATTAGCATTAGCAAAGGCTCATTAGCAAAAATGGCCTGTTCAAATCTAATGAATACAGTGGGATGCAAAATGAATTACGACTGTATTTGGTTCATATACATCATGACTGAACCTTTGAGAATATCCAGGATATGGGTTCTTTAAAACAATTCTGTTTCAATTCTAATTTAATTCTAAGTACACAAAACTCATATACACCATATGTTTAAAAGCATGTGGAGGCCTGGCTATCACATTTAGCTTAATGGGCATCCTATTCCAAATCCATGGACATTAATATGGAGTAGCATAAACTCGTGCTCATTCACCAGACTGCCAGATTTCTTTACCCCAAAAAGCACGTTTCCCCTGCTCCATAGTCCAGTGATTGCATGTTTAGCATCGCTCCAGCTGACACTTAGCATTGTGCAAAGTGATCTTAAGCTTGTGTGCAGCTGCTTGGCCATGGAAACCTGTTTCAAGTGGCTCCTGTGCTGGTTCACGGTTCATGGTTGCTCATGCTTGATGCAACAAAGGATAGGTGATTTTTATGTGCTACAGGTTTTAGCACCAAACCCACAGTGAGTTTGCATGGTCTACCACTAAACTGCTTCTATTTCACAATCATAGCACCTACAGTTGTCTGGGGCAGATCTAGTAGGATGGAAATTTCACATACAGACTTCTGGCAAATTGGTCATGTGCTTGATTTTATACACCCGACCATAATCACCTGACCATAATTATCAGGAGGGCTACTCACATGCCTAAGGCCATATATTGCAGATGCGCGTTGTAGGTTTACAGTTATCTCTCACTGTCTTGTGCATCTGTGTAAAAGGCTCACCACAAGGCCTCCGCTGACCAGACGCAATCTTTTTAAGCTTAAACTCCTTTCATTTGGGCATCTGCAGATGTGTGTGCTCAGTCATCTATCTCCATCCTCCAGGCCAGTGCAGGTCACTCGCTCTGGCCTGACGCATCCTGCTTCATCTACATTTAAATCAATATGATTTCATTCTTACAGTGATAAAAGAATGACATTAATTCCCCTGCAAATCCTCTTATCGGTGGCAGACTGAAATCTTTCTGTAACCTACAAAGCGGGCAGGGATGACACAGTGGGCTGCCTCTAATCAGGATTTTCATAGAACATCAATACATGCTGTGCACAGAGTCAGTCATGGAGTACCAGAGCTGCTTACCTGGGCAGCGTCCACAAGCCTTTCAAATGACAGCGCAAACAAACGGTTCTTCTCAACACACAGCTAAAAAACAGAGAACATACATATTTGCTTATTCATTTGCATTTAGATCCATGTGCATTTTATATCTTAAATATCGTGTTCATAGGTTTATCATATCAAAGGTTTATCAAAGGCTATTTGAATTATTAAAACTTCTGGACTGGTTGCACCAATTTAAATTAAACAGGCATCTACTTAGACACCCATATAAACTTGTCATTGACTTTTATTTACATTTTTTCGAATATATATTTTTTATGGCTTTCCAGAGGAGGTAGTACCACCTGACATGATAGACTGAACTATTCCACCCAGAATCACTCAATATGTGAACGGGCAACTGACCTTGATATTGCACCATGAAGGTCACTTGGGGTCTTCTTTATATATATAAGCAAATACCCTGGAGTTGAGCGCTCTTAAATCTGCCTTATTTAGTAGTTTATATCTTAGTTTTCAAACATAAAAATTACTATTTTATTTAGAATTGTATAAATAAATTACCTTTTTGATAGGTTATTATTCAACAGTTGGATGGTTGTACCACCTGACATTTTTAGACTACTGAAGGGGAAAAGAAACTAAATTAAATTTTATAAAAAAAAAAAGCATGTCAATGCCAATGACCCATTTACACGTACATCATATTGTTTTCCTAGTATATTGGGTAATAATTTAGAACAAATGAACTGGACCCAAAAGGTATNGTACCACCTGACATGATAAACTGAACTATTCCACCCAGAATCACTCAATATGTGAACGGGCAACTGACCTTGATATTGCACCATGAAGGTCACTTGGGGTCTTCTTTATATATATAAGCAAATACCCTGGAGTTGAGCGCTCTTAAATTTGCCTTATTTAGTAGTTTATATCTTAGTTTTCAAACATAAAAATTACTATTTTATTTAGAATTGTATAAATAAATTACCTTTTTGATAGGTTATTATTCAACAGTTGGATGGTTGTACCACCTGACATTTTTAGACTACTGAAGGGGAAAAGAAACTAAATTAAATTTTATAAAAAAAAAAAGCATGTCAATGCCAATGACATTTACACGTATATCATATTGTTTTCCTAGTATATTGGGTAATAATTTAGAACAAATGAACTGGACCCAAAAGGTATTTCTGGAGTTTTATTCAACATTTCCATACGCTCATTTCCAAACAAGAAAAAGTTATTTGGTTATAAATTAAAATACTGCAATTGTCTATTTACAATATTTTCTTCAAATTATCTATATTTTTCAAAAATACTTTGCTTAAAAGTTACATATGCATCATACAGAGGACATTTTCTGCAAACATTAGTGTACATTATTTGTATATGTATTTTTTATATTTAAAGTATAAGTACTTTTGGCCATATTTTATAATTTATTTCTCCAAATTTTGGATAATTTTTGTTTTGTTTCCCTTTAACCTGTGTAATTTACTTATATGTGTATTTATACACTTTTACATTTTATTATAACTTCAAGACGAAATTCTCAATTATATAAAGGCCTGTATCATCGCCAGGTGATCAATACAATAAAACCATATTCATTTTCTTTTCATTTTATGATTATTTCTAATTAAATATTATGTATTATTTAAGTTAAACTTCCTACAAATTATTTGAAAGAGGTTTCGTTTTCTACATAAATTTGCTATGAAACTGGTTTTATATAACTGAACAGGACTGATTCCAATCTTTTGAATATTAACAGGCACAGACAATTCGGAAATAATATACATTATTATGTCATTTGCAAACTTACCAGGATGTTCTGAAGGTGTGAGATCTGGATAGAAGTACGTTCGCAGATCAAACAGAAGCAAAGCGCTGTTTGGAATGTGACCTGCGCCCCACCAGATATTCCACTCCGGATTGATTCAGGGTGGCATTCTGCAGAGCTCATCATTAGTTATCTGGGGGAAAAAAATCCCAGTGGAGCACTAATCACTTTTCATTAACACAATTCCATAGTGGAGAGCGGACGAGAGAGGGCTGGAGAGACAGAGAGAGAGAGAGGGAGAGAGGGAGGTGAGGGAGGGAGAGTGAGAGAGAATGATAGAGAGGTATACAGAGAGAATGTTTTAAACCTATCACCCAGTAATCCCAGTGCTGCGTCTAATCTGGTGGATTACGGCCTGATCGTGACCAGCCACGCGGTGCAGAAAGGTCTAGTCTAACCAATCACATCACGGGGGGTCTGTTCTCTTCACCGAGCCACATCAGATTAATTTCCTCTTGGGGTTCAGCCTGTGACATTTCACGGGTGGCAGTCAGCTCTAATAAACAGGACAGAACCTGATGAAATTGCTCAGAAGAAATTTCTTTATAGCACCAACAATAACAGCTTGATGTTTCTTACTAGACCTTTAACCTGCAGGCCTGCTAGTCCACTATTAACCTGATGTACTACTCAGCTGTTAATCTTTGGAGGTCTTAACTAATTAACATTATTTTGCTGTAATTACATAATGACTTATATACTGTAGTTAGCAGTGGTGGACGAAGTCCACAAACCATGTAGCGGAGTTAAAGTAGAGATCCCCCAGGTAAAATACTCCTCCAGTGTCAGTAGGAGTTCCTCCATTTAGACCTCCACTGGAGTAAAAGTACTAAAGTATTTACCTTCAAATGTACTTAAGTATGGAGAGTAACAGGAGCATGATTTATTATGGCTCTAATGTCCTATTATTATTTCTGGAACAAGACTCTAGCCTTTGCCCTCCATGCTGTAGACTGGGCAGCACTGACTACACTATACCATAAAGAGTCCTCGGGCAAGACTCCTAACGCTACCTTCACCTACCTGTGTAAATGTAAACTGTAAGTTGCTCTGGATAAGCACATCTGCCGAATTCAGTTATTATGTATACTGTATTACCCTGTTCTTCAATGGTCAGGACCCCCACAGGACCACCACAGAGCAGGTATTATGTGGGTGGTGGATCGTTCTCAGCACTGCAGTGACACTGATGTCGTGGTGTGTTAGTGTGTGTTGTGCTGGTGTGAGTGGATCAGACACAGCAGTGCTGCTGGAATGTTTAAACACTGTGTCCACTCACTGTCCACCCTATTAGACACTCCTACCTTGCTGGTCTACATGGTAGATAGTAGCTCATCTGTTGCTGCACAGTTTGTGTTGGTCAAGCAGAAAAACAGACGTTAATGTTAAGTAGCAGAGCTCAAGTAAAGTGTATATTTTAGCTTATTTTCATGAACATGAGAATAATAATAATAATAATAATAATAATATAATAAATTCTACTTATGAACGTAAACATTATAGAATCTGCCCTTTTTGACAGGATTTCTTATTGAAATTTCAATACAAAAAGTAGAAATAATTCATATAAACAATGTTATAATTGTGACATCTAAGCTTTTATTATCATTCACTAATTCACTTATTTATATCCAAAATATAAGTGTAAATATAACAATATTACAAAAGCTTTTATTCAGAATCATTTTGGATTTTGTTTTGTTAAAAAAAAAAAAAAAACAGTAGTCCCAAAAATGACCGAAAGTTGCCAAAATTGGCCTAAATGTAATATAGTTTATGAAGATATTTACTCACTTTTGTTTAATTTACTCACATTATAACATCTAATTGTAGATGTGCCCCAAAAGTAGCAATATTTACATCCAGGTTCTCAAATGATGTAGAAACAAAAAATAAAAATAGGATTTTTTTTTCTTTTCTTTAGACAGTGATGATGTACTTACGGGTCATTAGGGTTTAAAGTGTTAACACCATTTTTCTCTGTGGACCCTACATTTGCATTTTATGCATCCAACTAAACGCATGGGGTTATTTGTTTGGTTAAACCTGAACACAAAGCACCTTCAATGCAGTAATACTACAAATGCATGTGCCTACGTGCAGCTAAGCATGCAGAACAGTCATGACTGAACACACCCGGCAGACAATGTTTAAGTGGAACACTGCATTGTTTACTTATATAACATATAAAGTGTTTTTCCACTCTTTACGTTTACTACAACCCCGAGTCTTTTCAGAAGACTCACTTCCAAAGAAATCTTCAGTCTTATGCTGCGTTCACATGTTTGTGGCAGGTTGATGGAAAATGTGACAGAAAATTCTGCCACCACGAGCCAGCAATGTTTTGCAGACCACAGCGACAAACTGAATGCTTTGTCAAAAAAATCGGTCTTTCCAAACTTCTGCTGTCGTAGTGGTGGAACAAACCAGACGCTGATTTTTCTGGGAGTCATGGACGCCAATTCCAGATGAACTCGGTAACATACAACTTGACTTTACAGTCTACACTAATAAAGCTGTAATCTGATCATCATACATTCTTACCATCAACACTGGCACCATGCCAACATTTGTTTGGCACTCATCTGCTATACATCCTTTCAGACCCAAAGCACTGAGATGTCTTCTCACAGGCGAGAGTGGAGCTTGATGTTCTCCTCTTATCAAATTTAATAGCTTTAAGTATTTTTTATCTGTTTATCTGATGGGGCAGTTTTGGAGGTCTACCAGGACTTCCAGGTGGTGGTTAGGGGAGTCATTTTATGCAAGTAGATTATCTTATATCTAATCTTCTCAGAAATATCTCCTGAAACATGGATAACTTTTACTAAATGACATTTTATGCTGACATTTTATGCAGAAGTGAGAAGTATAGCCTGAAGCCCTCCGAAGGTAATGTGACTGGCACTGAAATTACGTTCAGTAATTACCGCAAAAGCACTTGAGGAAGTAGCAGGTTCTAAAGAGTTCTCTAATGAACCACACCTATTACTATACTATAGAGAGAGAACTTTATTTGGCTCTGTTCTTCTCTGTTTGGGATCCTTTTGGTCTAAAATAAAATCTTAAAGCTTGAATACCATGTGAGAACAGCAAAACTCTTCAGGATCCACCAAATTAACAGATCAGAAAAAAAATCAGAGTAAAATCTGTAAACACTTTATCATAATGCTACATAAATACAAGAACTAGTCACTACCAGGCTGCCTAACGTCTTGGTTAACTATCTGTGTCCACTGGAGGGACAGTAATTAAACTCCACCCATGTGAAAAGGAGGCATGTAAAATGAGTAATTAGCCTCCATGTGATTTTGAGCTGTTGATGCTAAAGGGACGGGTTTAGAGAAGAACCTGTCCGTCCTGTCCCAGCCCACGCCCGCGTCGAAGTCAGGGAAGAGGAGCTGCTGCTCACTTCAGCCAGAGAGACCCAGCCTTCGCATACATGTGAGTCAACTTTCTTTATCCTCTCTACAATTACAGAATACTAACAGCAGATGCACCACCACAGAGATCTACAGTACGGCAGTCTAACTAATGCTTACAAAAAGATGGTTCTTCAAGGGTTCTTCAGTAAAGGCAGTGGTTCCGTTTACACAATGTCAGGCTTGTAACGTAAAAGAGCCCTTTTGGGGTTGATGAAGAATGTGATATACATGGTTCTATATAGAAACTTTTTAAAAATGGTTCCACATAGCACCATAATGTGTTCTTCTACTGGTACAAGCAGGACTTAACAGTAGGAGAGCTATTTTCGGTGCTATATAGAACCATATACAACACATTCTCCATCAATCTGAAGAAGTATTTCACCATGCAGAAAAACATGAAGTAGTGTCACATAGAACTAGATTTTTAAGGAACCATTAAAGATCCTTCTATTTTAAGTGTTCATCTCCTTACTGGGACATTGCCCTTGTATAAATCCAACTACGTGATACGCTGTGATTTCTGTCTTGTGGCTTTTTATATTACCACTATAGAAACTCACCAAGATTCTTATCTAATATGGTACATGCTAATCTAATACAAATAGTGCTTGAAATGAATGTTTTCCTGTAGGTCTGATCTGATAAGGGGGATTAGCACACTAGCATTTTAAACACTGATGGCCTTTGAGGCCCAAACACTTGGTGTTGGTGAAAGATGGGATGTTCTTAGTATTTTATTGCAAAACCTATAAAAAATAGATTAAAAACGATTTTAATTGAAATTAAATTGGGTGTAATGTATATGAGAGACTTACTCATCTGTTAAATCTATATATGAGCCATTGACCATTATTTTCCCAAATAATCACATGAAGTATATTCAATTATTCATCACTGCATCTTTTATGTAAATAATTTTGTATATCCATATAATTTTATTTGTCTTTTCTTTTTTTTTTTTTTTACCTCCAAACAGTCTAAAAATGTCAGGCAGTAGCAGTCCAGCCATATATGTTGATTATGTAAACTATCAACATAGCCATCTTAGTTACATGAAGTTCTAGATAAAAAAATTTTGCATGATATTTTGTTTTGAAAACTTGAAAGTAAAATCTACATTGTTAAACAAGATGAATTTAAAAGTTCTCAACTCACTGAAAAACTGCCTTACTTCAAGGATCAGCAACCAAAAACAAAAGACATTCATTTTGACATGCTTCTACAAAAAGAGGGGTCATCATTCAGTCAGATATAAAGCATATAGATATGAATACAAATATGTATACAGATATAAAAATGAACATCAGTCCTTTTATAACTGTCATTGTTACAAGCACTCATTTGTCATTGACTTGCCAGTTTATGGGAATAGTTGACTAAAGTCAACATGAATACGACTACTCAAGTATACTTGACAAACTTATAAAGACATTTCTAAAAAATTGAGAAAAGTAGCTTTTATGACAAATGGTGCGTGTTGGAATAAGCCTTCATAAATTATTCTCCATGTTTCTGAAAGGCTTACCTTGCCCTATATCTATTTTTATTGTATTATTCTACTACTGTTTACATATTTTGCACCGCTAATTTATTTATATTACTGCGTACTTGCACTGTCTGTATGCCTGACAACAGTCATCTTCGCAATTTGCACTGTCTATAGGGCTGACATCAGTCATCTCAATTTGCCCAGCAATGGTATATGGTTACACAGACACTAAGGACTCTATTTTCATTCTTTCATACTTTATATTGTATCTTGTGCTTCTCTTGTTACTTCCGCGAACTTTGTATATCTGCTACTGGATGTCCGAATTTCCCTCTGGGATCAATGAAGTATCTATCTATCTATCTATCTATCTATCTATCTATCTGCCTGCCTATCTATCTGCCTAGGACATTGCTCAGTTACTCAGTTTATTAGGTACGCCTACCTTCCACCTACATTCACGACCTCATAGGTGCACCTTTGTATATACGTTTTTGGGCGGTTAGAGGCCTCAGGTCATGTCTAAGGCTCCTCCCCTGGTTTTAGACAACTGGAAATGTTTCAGGCTGAGGCTCTCCAAGCCAGCAGGGCGAGGACTCTGGGAGAGAATCCTGTCGGGAGAGCACTCAGTTCTGTTTTGAACTCTAGCTGGGAGTAGCCACACCAGGCGGTATTTTCAGTTCTGTTTCGGTTTTTGGTTTCATGTTTAAACAAAAAGTTCCACTTTGCACCTCCTGTGTGTGTTTCCTGGGGTTCACCTTAGCTTTCCAGCTAGCGTTGCTCGGCCCGGCCCGGCCCCAGGCCAGCGCCACAGTTTGTATACATTACTGTATGGCCCAACTGCCTCTTACTCTATACACAGTTTGTCAGCTGGAGACCACCACAGGACCACTGCTGACCAGCAGGGCTGGTTGTCACAAAGTACAACGTCCAAGTTAATTTCTCATTAATGAGCAAAAACATTTGATATTGAGATCTAATTCATCAATTAATTTAATACATTTTCAGTAAAATAATAGTGGCTAAATTTAAGAAATCGGAGGAAATTCAGAGAAATCAGAACAGCTAAAACACCATCCAGTGGCACATGTGACAACAGTCCCCAATCATAATGATGCCGATCAATCACCATGGGCCACATCATCATTAACAACATCAAATATTTGATGACAATTTTTTTTAAAATCTCCAGCTGTTAGAGAGAAGTCATGGTAGTACAGTACTGTTCAAAACTGAAAGACCACTCGTCATATATGTGATGTTCAGTTAAAAGCCCATTAAGTACACTCTAAAAAAACCTTTGGTAAAGACAATGGTTCTGTTGAGAACTATGAACACTCAAAGAACAATTTGCATCTTAAAGCTTTTTTTTGTCTCCATCAATCTGGCTGTTCAGACTGATGGAGAATGTGCTGTATATGGTTCCAAATAGAACCTTTTGGAAAATGGCTTTATATGGCACCATAGAGGGTTGTTCTATTGTTAAGAAGCTTGATCTAACAGTAGAAGAACAGTTTTGTGCCATGACAAACCATATAAAAACACGTTCTCCATCAATATAAAGGACAACTTTACCATGCAAAGGATAATTTAAGCATGCAAATGGTTCTTTGAGTGCTCGTGGTTCTATACAGAACCAACATCTTCACTAAAGAACCCGTGAAGAACTTATTTTTTTAAAGAGTGTAAGATAGGGTGTAGGAATAATTCATGGAAAAATGAGAAGCAGAAAATTAGACTGAACTTCGGAGATGTGGAAAAATATACCTGAAATTATCTTTTGGAAAACTGAGAAGAATGGAAACTCCATTAAAGGGAAAGGGCGGATACGCAAAAGTGAAAAAAACAACAACAACAACAACAAAAAAAAAAAAACATGTATATGTCCTGTACATGACCTCAAGGTCTAACATTGCAGTAACACTATATCTAGACTTTCAGCACACCTGGAAATAGCACAGTGACAACCAACCCCTACATGGTAGGTGTACCTGATAAAATGGCAAAGGAGCGTACTTTATAAACTTGACATAGGGCTCCATTATCTAACCTTTGAGGGCCATGAAAAGCAGCTGATCCTGGATCAGCATTCCTCCTCTGAAAGATTTCAGACACAACAAAAGCTTTAAAAAGAGAACTTTCTGGGATTTACGCAAAAAAACCTACAACTTAAGAGTCTAGGAAGATGAAAGAAGCAACTGGAGAATCCTCACAAATACATCAACCTGAAGAAACATGTCTGGATGTTTAAAGAGCATCCAGGAAATAACCCTGCTGAAGGAGACTAAAGCAGGATAACCAAGCTTCTTTGAGGTCTCCAGCATGTTTGAAAGCACATCCTGACGATAACAGTGTCCAATCTTGTTCACACAGTGCTGGCGAGGCTGCAGGTGTTTGGGTTTTTCAAACAACTGATCAGGTGTTTTCCTGCTCGGTTGGAATGAAAACCTGCAGCCACACCGGCCCTTCAGGGACAACACCAGACACCACTGCTGTAAGGTCAATGTAAAAAATGGCTTCTTTAATCATCCTGAACGGTCCTTCTTTCCTCAGTGATGGCAGCAGCAGCAGCACAAGTCCACACTTGTGTCCTCCTCGTGTGGCTCATTACTGAGACAGGAGGAAAGACTCCAGGTGAGATCACTACCTCTTTTAACATGCACTGAAGCTAGAAAAGCACTGGGCATTGTGCCAGAATTCACATTACAGTACCATTCCCTCACACATGGAGAGCTATGAAACAGAAAGGCCAGGATAGAACGAAGCAGTGAGAGATGTTTGGATGAGATAGACCAGAAATGAGGCAGAAAGCAGGTACGTCTGGGCTGGAGCAGTAACTGATCATGCAGGTGCACTGAAGTGCTGTTCATGCGTAGTCAGACGGTGGAAAGAGTGTGGAAATGAAGGCATTATCAGTTCTTCTACCTTCTAACAAAAATCAGCAGAAACACACAGTGGATAAGCAGAACATCTCTGGCATCATCTTCCCACCCCTTTAGACCAAACAGAGCAAAAGATATGGCCAAAAACATTGCTAAAATGTTTGATGCCAGTTCATATCTTATAGCGGACGTACTCATTTGCTGTAATTTACTACTGCTTTGATTAAAGTCCCAGAGAACCGAAGTCCATGTCCTGGGAATATAGAGTCCATGATGCCAGGTACCCTAACAAGGTTCCCAGGGCATCAGGTTCTTCAGTGTCATTCAGTATTCAGTGTCTGCTGCCAGAAAGCTCAGCTTTCATTTCATCTGACCATAAACACGGTTCCAGTAGCATTTAGCAAACTGCAGGTGCTTATGTATGTGGTTGGATGACTGGAAGGGCTTTTTCCTGGAATGCCTTCCAAATAATCTGTTGACACAGAGGTGATGTCTGATGGTACAGTAGTTTTGGAGACCTGATGAGCCTAAGATTCTACTTTTTTGTAACTCTTCAGCAGTGATCCCCAGGGATTTGGCCCCCTCGTCCTTGTCCGGGCAAGCTTGTCACAGTTCCAGTTGATTGGAGCCTTTAGTTATTGCTAATTGTCACTCTAGATCTGGGCATTTTCAGGCCAGTAGCTGTTTTTTAAAGCCATCCTCTGACTTCTGGAGGTCAGCACACTTTGTTTAAATTGTCTGTTCTCTTGTCTTTCCCATGTTAAAGATGAAGATGAAGGGAATTTGACCTCGGTCCCAGTGAAACAGGAAGCCATTGATTACTGCTTGAAAGCTCCTAGACTCTCTGATCAAATTAAAAAAGTAAAACATGAATGAAAAATGTGTAATTTTCTGTTTAATATATGTTTTCTGCCTTTTTCTAAATACCTAAAAAAAAATCAATAATTCATTAGACTTTTTGCTTGGAAATGACATAGGAGGTACATTCTTACTTTTGCACAGTACACATTCTGTGTTTACTCCTTTTATGACTAAGCAGCTCTAATATTTACTATACATAATCATTTCAATACAGTTATTATACACAGTAATAGTAGGGCGCAGCTACCACACCATTATTCCACTGACTTCTGCTATTATACACATCTCTACTGAGAATATTTCAGGTTCACCCAGAGGAATATATACAGAGGAAAGATTCATGAAATAAGCCAGTGACAAACATTAATAGTCCATTAGTAAAAGACATCGAGATTGTGATCGTGTTGGCATGTTTACTTAACAGGTTGCTCCTTTTGTTTCCTTACTTCTATCAGATGTGCAGATAACCTGCCTATTCTCTGAGGACTGCGTCCTGCCCTGTAGCTTTAGCCCTGCCGGCGGTGAGGAGGTCCAGTGGTTCAGGCAGAATGTTCTGGTCTACAGCCATGCACAGAGCAATGACCAGCCCAGTGAGCAGTTTGTGGGCAGGACATCAATGTCCACCCAGCAGCTCGCCCTTGGCAATGCCTCTCTTCTCCTGCGGCACTGTGCGCCGCAGGACAGGGGGCGCTACAGGTGCCATGTTGTCAAAGGCAAAGAGGAGAATGAGTCCTTCGTCGTAGTGAAAGTGGAAGGTAAGGTTATCGGCTCTTAGTGTTCCAAAATGACTGTAGGGCTAGTTTTGGGGATGGGTATCAAATACCAGTACTACATTTGTACTGATTCTGTAGCAGGCATTTTGAAATGGCTAGTGTTAAATTGGATCAGTGTGAGGAAAGTGCTGTAGCAAAGCAGCTACTGAACCTATGTCGCCATTGTGTGACGAGTTGTGGTACCATGTCAAAATGTCCTACTGTAGCTCATATTTATGGGTAATTCCTTACATGAAACTCCAGGCAGGATAGTTGGAGAACTTAAATCACATGATCTAAAAATGCTATCAGCATTTAAACTATGAGCTTCATTCAAATAACACTACAATCCTAACGACACCCATCGCTAGGTAGGACTGACTATGTAAACACATTTACCTATACAGGTCTTTACATATTTGGTCCAATGCATCCAGTTAACCCACCTGCAATCTGTAAAGTCCTGCATGAGTGTCAAAATATCACACTATAAGTAACGACTCAGTGATACCTGCCTTGGGATTTGACCTCCACCCTTCAAGCACCAGACATTCTGGATATTGAGGTTCTGATAGTGTTCTTCTTGATGTTATACATCTTTCTCAGTGATTTTAGAATCTACAGTTGATGCCAAACATCTCAACAGTGCCGTAACTGCGGTCACTAAAAGCAGGCTGAAAATAAACAAACACTCCTTAAACTACTCTTGTCTATTACTTTAGCTCCCATCCACTCAGTGGATGTAGACATCACTCGTCTAAGCGGCTTTGAGGAGGTACAGTGTTCCACTCGGGATGTCTACCCTGCTCCTCATGTGTCATGGTCTACTGAACCTCCCACGCCCCCAGACAAGCTGAAACCCATCACCCGCAAAAAGGCCAACAAACAGGGGCTGTACGAAGTGGAGAGTAAACTGAAGAGACTGAACGACCGCTCTGACTTCACCTACATCTGCACCATCAACTCATCTTACTCTGCTCAGTCATGGATAACATCCCTGAAAGAGACAGGTTTGCTCATCCTCCATAAAATGTCTTTTCTTGTATGCAAAATCAACATTCACTGCCTGTAAAAGGTTTTGGGATAGCTAACGCTCTTTGTCAGTTTGCAGTATTAATATTATGCATTTGCAAATAGTAGAATCCTTCCCAAAGCAAGATTTCTCAGTAAACTCAAGCTACACCGAGGGTTATCTGATCTCCATCTATAGGAAAGCATTGACTGCTTGGGCTTAAATGATCTGGCTCATAAAGTTTCCATTGTGAAACATACTATAGGGTTATTTTGCAAATAACAATATGCTATACGTAAATATTTGTGCTACCTCTAACAGTGATGCCAAACCTGACACATTTTCCACCCTTGTTGTGATATCAGCACTAAACCTTCAGGTTGTATACAAGCTTTGGGCCAAAAGAGTTATAATATGTAATGCATTTGGGACAAACAATTTTCACTATATGAAACAATTGGGCCAAATGTTTAGGGTTTTTTTGGCCACCTATTTTCAATTTCTGAAATAACTGGACCAAAAGAAGACTTTTTTCACTATGTGAAAAGATTTTGAGGATATTTAGTGCACTGTTTAAAACATTTTTCAACATATTAAAGTTTGAATAGAATATAGGAAAGGTGAAGCATCTCCAAGCTTCTGATTTGTAATGTGGGTGAAAATTTTGCTATCTTGGTGGAGCTTTTTCATACAAATTGCTGCTATTTCTTGCAGTCGTCGACAAGGTTACCCTCACATCGAAATCATACTCATTCCTCGAGTGGGCAGAAATAAACTCCACTGAGGGCAAGAACCTCACCATTCCCTGTAAGGCACCGTGGGCCTTACAAAACTTCACGCTGACCTGGACCTTCACACTGACCAGAACAAATGAGCCCAATGTCATTTGCACTTACGACAGCAAGACACAGCTCACGTCCAACCAATGGGAGGGCAAGGCCTGGGTGGATGCCAGGGCGGTGCAACCAGGGGACGCATCCCTCCAGCTCCTCAGCCCTCGGAGTGTGGAGCATACGGGAACTTACAGCTGCATCATCTCAAGCCTGCAGAGGAGACATGAAGGCCAGACAGCGGTCAACATCACTTCATCTGAACATGAAAGTACAGTATAACAATATTCAACAGCACAAAACAACAAAGTCTCCCTTTAACTTTACTTTCTCTTCTGACAGACAGATCAATTTCTCATTAAAGTAAGGACTTCTATTCCACCTTGCTGGTGTACAGTTAGAGGACTATAGCTCATTTACTGACGTACAATTTGTTAGTCATCTTCTAACCCTTCACGAAACGTCAGTTTATTACCACAGATTCACATTTGGCTGGATATTTTATGGGGAAGCGGACTTAGCAGTAAAACAGACCTTTATAAAACCCAGTAATCATTACTATTTAAATTTTAATAATTCAGTTTCACAATTTACTATTTTTAAGGGTCAATAGATATAAACACAGTACTATGCAAAAGCCAGAAACTACCCTTCATTCATTGATTGAAATATTATTTAATAAATTAATTACCATTTAATACATAATTCATTATCTCAGGTCTTTATTACACTTTCAAACATTTTCAGGAGATTTGCTACCAGACTTTCAAAGAACCCACAGGGCTATTTTCTATGCCTCCGAAGTTCAGTCTTAAAATTTGATTGCGTTTTCAACTGACGATCCAAGTAATTGCAAAACAACATGATGTTGATTCGATTAGGCGGGTACTGGACAAGTTTCTGGATGTAGGCCACATCAATGTCCAGACACTCCTGCATCAGTGTGAATTGGTCAGCTGGGCCACATTTGGTGGATGCCTTCCCTGGTAGTTTACTGGTTGTTCCAGGTAGTCTCAAAGATTTTCAAGAGGACTAAAATCTGGGTATTCTGCAGGCCAAGTAATATCTGGTCAACAGTGGTTTTGTGGTCAGAAAGTAACTGCTGGTCAACTAGTTGGATGACTAATTGTGTACCACAGTTACTGTAACTGGAGAGAACCCTAATACACATTGATTTCTTATGCAAGTCAGTCAGTGGACAGCATTACTTCCTTTTCAGATAAGGTTTCACAGAACGAGTTCTAGTTCTCATTAATACTGTTTCCTTGTTGGCACAGGCATGATTCCCTTTTTAAACCCGTTCCCCTGCAGGTGAGAGAATGGAGGTGAAAACTGAAGGTTCTACACTATGGTGGATTCCTGCTCTTGTAATCGCCACTCTTGCTGTCACTGCTGCATTTGCCGTAGGAATCCTGGAGCTAAGAAGTGAGAATGCGCTGATTTTAGTAGATAGCATTACATACCACTACACTTTCTGCCCTGCTTGGCCAAACTGGTTTACCAATGTCTTTCACTTTTATCCAACTAGACGACTGCTCACATTCAGACAATGCTGGAAGGGCCAAAGGTTCTCAACAGGTTAGAGGTAAGCATGAATGAGGTTGTTCACTTCCTTGGAATAAAGGACTTTGGGATAAGAAGGCAACGTAAAAACATTGTGTCCCTTCAATCAATTTACTGATAATTATCAAAACAATGAAAGCTAGTTCAATTTATCATTGTGACAGAGAGCTATATTTGCTGTGTCTGTGACACAGATGTGGTGGCAGTGTGTGTTAGTGTGCATTGTGCTGGTGTGAGTGGATCACACACAGCCGTGCTGCTGGAGTGTTTAAACACTGTGTCCACTCGCTGTCCACTCTATTAGACACTCCTATCTTGCTGCTCCACCTTGTAGATGTACCGTCAGAGACGATAGCTGATGAACAGTGCATGCTGGTCATCCTCTAGTCTTTCATCAGTGGTGACAGGACGCTGCCCACAGGACGCTGCCCACAGGATAGTTGGCTGGACAGTGTTGGTTGGTGGACAATTCTCAGTCCAGAAGTGACACTGAGGTGTCCAGGAGCACAGCAGTGTCTGATCCACTCACACCAGCATAACACACACTAACACGCCACCACAACCATGTTAGTGTCACTGTAGTGCTCAGAATGATCCACCACCCACGTAATACCGGCTGTGTGGGGGTCCTGACCATTGAATAACTGGGTAATAAAGTATACAGAGAAACAGGTGGACTACAGTCTGTAACTGTAGAACTAGGCCTACAGAGTGCTCCTATATGGTCAGTGGAGCTGATAGAATGCATAATGAGTGTAGATACAGGGAGGTGTTTCTAATCAAGTGCTCAGTGAGTATACAGCTTCACAGCAAGCATTAACAAATGGATCTCTCTTTTTCAGTGACTGTGAAAGACACTGAAGCTGCGTCTGAAGGCATCCAACTAACAGCTGATCCAACCAACGAGCAGACATAAGGACAAGATTAATTGCATTGCATTGAAAAAGCTGTTTAAGATACTGAATGAACTTTCCTCCATCCCTGACCACCATGGACTGCTACGTTCTAGTCATTTGTCACATGGCAAAAAGCAGATGAAAGACAGAAAGATCCATAAACACAATTTAATCAGCACAGACTTCACTTTTCACTTTTTGCATGACAATGACCTTTTATTATCTATAATAGGATATACAGTGACACTGATGCAAAGTAACAAATGCTGTTTGAGTGCAAATGGTGCCCTCTTGTGGAGAGATTTCAACCTGCTAAACGTTAGCAAGGTACAAGAAAGGTACATAAAGACTCACTGAATAACTTTTGCCTGCAAATTCATACTTTCTCAAATGCCAGGTGGCTAAACCAGAAAAAAGCCAGACTTTTATTTTGACATGGTTTTATGAAAAAGTAGACAGGGTGTTGCATTAAAAAGAAGACCCCAAGTGTCTATCATTCATGGTGCAATGCCAGCAGCCCATTCACACATTTTTTTTATATTGCTAACACATTACAATAAACAATACTTCAAAATGTAGATATACTGCAGCTCTAAACAGAAGGAAAAGAAGAAAACCCAGGCAAGAATGGGCTTTAATTTATTTATTTGTTTGTTTTTTGCTTTTTGAACATGAATATGAATCTCCACAAGATGGCAGCACTAGTATTTGCTGGGGACTTGCAGTAGTGTGTTACTATTGCTCTGAAGCCTTAAAAGAGAATTCCAGTAACTAATATTTTCTGCATAATCCAGTCATTAAGTAAACACAGTCATTCAGAGTAAAGTAAAGTGGTTTGTTAAGTGTTGGTGAATGGAACCAGAGTTTAATGTCTCTAAAAGCTCCCTACTAGACTGACAAATGTGGAGAAGAACACTGCGAATATTATAATTTCTAAAAAATAAATAAATAAAAAAAATGTATTTCCAGTGTTGTATTTCACTTTATACCACTTTATCTAAATCGTCTACAGAGCACTATAGTAGTTCAACTATATCGGTACTAACTAGTGATGCACTGATATTGAATTTCTTGGCCCGATACAATAACCGATTGTCATCATTTTGTGGGGGCCGATACCAATATTAAAAAGCGATACAGATATTAATTTAACCTTTCTATAACCTTTATATATCGGCCGTTGATATATTGTGCATCACTAGTACTAATATTTCCTGAAAACCTAGCGAGTAGCAGAGTGATGTCACAAATCTTTTCTGTTTGTTATGGGAAAGCTATTTGTGGTGTGGACAGCGTGGTGGTCCCCTCGTACAGAGCAGACCTGTTGTTTTTCAGCTTTGCTAATATCACTTATCAGGGAAATTCTAGACCCTATCTAGGGAGGCTTCAGCCCCTGAAAACCTCAAGTTCAACTTTCTTGGATCTGTGATGCGTTTTTCACTTTTACTTTAAAGTTACTACAGCTCCTCTGGGACCTTTTAGCTTTACTCTGCATATAAATGGTTTGAAGATTCTGGAGTGAAGCTTTCCACTCAGCAGCAAGATGGTAGCCTTTGTTTATGCAGAATATTCTCATAACATATGATGACACGACATGTATTTTTTGTGTCCAAGTCTGTTATTTCCCCATAAATTATGTAATAAATACATGGCACGCATCAACTTATTCAACAATACCTCATTTACGTGAAACAATTTTCAGTGCATCCACATAAAATACTTTGCAGGTAGTGTAACTGTCCAACCATACACACGGTGAAAAGTACACAGCCAGCTTAATGGATGTTGCTGGTGATCTTAAAGACTCTACAGTCTTAACAGCTCCAACTGATGAGAGTCTGAAACAATACATATCCTGATACATCACATATACTCTTGATGTACCACAGTATTATATTTCTGTCATATCTCCACCTCTAATATATA
>CM067497.1:3162593-3178940 GCA_034552555.1 Semaprochilodus insignis
GTGCAGGGAATGTCTCGTTCCATGTGTGGAAAATGGCTCCAAAGCAGATGTTAATGATTGGCTAAAAGGAGTGACTGCATTTGGGCGTGCCAAAGACCATAGTGTGAAGGAAGTAGCTGAATCTGCAGGTGTGTGGAAGCGTACGGTCATACGGGTCTACCAGCAGTGGCTAAAATCCCAGGCTACAGGAAATTCTCCTCGGAATTGTGCATCCACCAAATCTGCAGAATTTTCTAATGCAAGAGTGGCTGAACACTGATGTGGCCTACACCCAGAAACTTCAGAATAAAGAGGCGCATGCTGAGTTGTATGAATTGGATTTTCTTCTAACAGAAAAAAAATCAGACTGGAAGATTTACATAGCTCGTCTTTCTGCAGACCGACATCATTTTGTATATATGCTCATTCTGAAACTGATGCCTGCAACACTTTCTGAACAAGTTGGGACAGGGAAAATGTAGACTAAGAACATGTTGAAATGTGAAATGTGCCAAAAAACATGGAACTGGTGACGCAAATCATGCTGGGCATAAAGGAGCATGCAGGATAGGCCTAGGCCCTTATGAGTGAGGGTGGATTAATAGTTTGATAAGTTCCAGAATGAGCACTGAGGAGTCAAAATCACTCCTTATAATGCAGAAGTCCTGCGTTGTGCAGTCGTCTGCCAACGGTGCTGACACTAACAGGATGACTCATGGAGGACACCACTGCTCACTGAATGTCTGCAATCGTGGTCGTTGGGTCAGTCAGGTACTGTGTTAAGGCCCGCCCTTACTTATGTCACATACGCGGAACAGTGTGAAATTTGAATAATTCGCATGTCTCACAATGTCAAACCCACCCACCAAGTTTCAGTCCTGTTGGCTGATTCCTTCTGGGTGCAGCTACTCTTTTGACGATGAGTCTAAAAGCAGAGTTTCTATCTAACACTTACTAACAGTTCTTGTTCAGTACTGCCTGTAACTGTAAACTCTGATCCTTTTAGTGTTTGTTGCTATCCGGTGTGGACCAGAGGGGGATGGGTTCACCTTTTGAGTCTTGGTTCCTCTCAAGGTTTCTTCTTTTGACTCTGAGGGAGTTTTTCCTTGCCACTGTCGCCTCTGGCTTGCTCGTTGGGGGGTTGGACCCGGATTCTCTGTAAAGCTGCTTTGTGACAACGTCTGTTGTAAAAGACACCATAGAAATACATTTGACTTGACTTTTTCATGGATTCAGGACAAGGTCAAGTCACATTCCACAATGTTTATTCCACAGAGTTTATTTCAGAGACAACAAGCTGTTGTGCAGTTTAAGAGTTATATCAAACAAGAATTGAAGAAAAATCCACTTTTTCAGCTCAGTCCCCAAACAATTACTGAACTTTGTTCATTGGGAAGGTGTGCATCGTACCTATTGTTACAACTTCTTTGAAGCAGGTTTGCACTACAACCATATTAGCTTCCCAGAAAGTCAAAGCTAGAGTGTGTTGAAGCCAAAGATCAGATATGAGCAGTTCTTTATCTCTTTCACTTTGTTTCTGTTCCTGCAGACACCGTTACCTGTGTCATCTCCCAAGACTGTGTTCTTCCCTGCCAGTCTCATTATCATGACGTCATCCACTGGCAAAAAGTAAACAGTGAGAAGGCATCTAATGTACATTCGTTCTACAGTGGTTCAGATCAACTGGATCACCAGGATAAAGCCTATAAGAACAGGACGTCTCTGTTCTCTGATCAGATCTCTAACGGAAATATATCTCTGATCCTGAGAAGGGTCAGGATCCAGGACAGGGGCAGATACAAGTGCTACACCGCCATCATTTCTGCCAACAGGGAAGCTTTTGTCAACGTAAACGTGAAGGGTACGGGAAACACCAAGACTTAGAGTGACACCATTACAACTTTAAACATACAAAATGTTCTTTAAGTTTTCTTTGCGTGGTTAGATGGGAAACCAGTCATATATGGTACTATATAGCACCAAAAAGGTTCCACTATTGCTACAACATAGAACACTTTTTGCCAAGAGTGTAGATGAACTACTTTTTTTTACAGTTAAAATGACACGTTTCAACTGAATTGTTTAAAGAACCAACTACGATTAGTCTTTTTTGACCAAAAATAACTGAACTGGTTCCATTCAGGCTTCCTAGAACCTTGGTGCTATTCAGAGAACCAGCATGCGTTTGCACCATTTTTTTTGGGAACCAAGGAACTCCAAAGGATACGACATCAAAAGAGAGCTTTGCACAGTGGTAGTAAACAGTAGTACCAAGATGGCGGAGTGGATAAATCACCTGCAAGCATTTGTGCTGTAGATGTACGTTTATATCCAGAAAGCAGCACGGATCAACTACCGGAGATGAGAAGACGTAGTAGAGCTTCTTCAGCAGATCACGGGGTGTCGCATATTTGCCTTCTCCTTACTCAACAACTGAGACACCCATATGTCGTCATGGTTAATGCTGAAGAACCTACTTTACTTACTACTACTCCTACTAGTACTATTATAGAACCTACCTGGGAAGGAACCTTTTAGATTCCAAACCTATTTATTTTTGGTGAAAGGTTCTTTAGTGACTCAAAAGTGTTTTTTTTCTACGCAATCGCCATAAACAGTGTACATCAGCGTTTTCCGGACCAAAAAACTGTGCTGCCGAGTTCTGGTGACTCATATATTCATATGTTAACCTTTGGTAGGAATGAAGACCTGAATCTATAATTCATCCTTGTGGATAAGTCTTTTCTAAACTGCCATCCAACAATTTCATTCTTCTCCATTTTTCTTTCAGCCCCAATCAAATCAGTGGATATAAAAATAACAGATGAAGGAATTACCTGCAACACAAGTGAAGTTTACCCAGAACCAAGTGTCTCATGGACAACTGTAGGAACCTCACAAAGCAAAGACCTCACAAATTATTTCTATAGTGAGACACAAGAGGACAGCCAGGGTCTTTATTCTCTGGTCAGCACTCTCTCAGCTAAGCCAGTCCAGGATAGTCTCACATACACCTGCATCATCAGCTCTGCTGATAGGACTCAAACATACACTGCCAGCCTGACACACGGTGAGCATTACAAGTTTATGAAGTACACCTAGAAGCATGTTGTGCCTCCTTTGGCAAACTAGACAGCTGCACGGTCCTGCTGCGAATAGCTTTTCCCACCTTATCTCAAAGATCCTCCACAGGGTCCATGCACTCTGTGACCACTAAAGCCTACGTTCACCTCACAGTCTAATGTATTATCGTGCTGCAAGTGTGTGAGACAGCAGAGTAGAGTAACTAATAATCAGCATTGTCAGCACTTTTGCTGTTACTAAGTGGCTGTCATAGGCCCTTAGTGGCTATAATACGACTAAAGAGGTGGCCGCTGTTCTTTTGCACTTAAGCGTCAATACATATGCAGCTACAAGAGTTTTGCCATCAAAGTGTAAAACACATATTACATATTAATAAAGTGATACTCTAATAATAATATGTTGGATATGTTGATATGACCAATATTTATTGAGCTACACATACAGAAATAGTGTTTCTCTAGTGTCACCACCAAGATGACCCGCTGCCATTCTGAGTCACTCCATGACAGTCTGGCATGACACCATTGCAGTCTTTGGTGACGTTGACGTGGTGTTAAGGACAGTCGTCTTAACAGTCTGTGTACATGTAGTCCTGAGTCGCACAGCTGTCTGCCAACGGTGTTGGCACTAACAGGATGACTCATGGAGGGCATCACTGCTCACTGAATGTCCGCAATTGTGGCTGTTGGGTCAGTCAGGTACAGCGATAAGGCCTGTCCTTGCTTACGTCATATATGTGGAAGAGTGTGAAACTTGAATCATTTGCATGCCTCACAATGTCCAACCTACCCACCAAGTTTCATTCCTGTTGCTTTTCACCAAATTATTGGTCGGTATATTTTCTTCATCTCGCTGTCCTGAAATATAAGGAATACCCGAAGAGGGATTTCAGTATTTGAGTTCCGGCACCTCTAGGATTTAACAGAGCATTTTTGCGTTCTTGTGCACATGCCTAGTAATTAGAGCCTCTTTCAGTAAATCTGCTCCAAAGTATTATACTGTAAATGGCATATTCTGAGATGACGTCCTACACACTAACGTTGCTTGAGTAAATTCACTGTGTGAGTGACCCTCTATGATATTAAAATGGGCCCTGGCAGAATGCCGTTCTCAATCTTCTTTTTGTTTCAGAGAAAACTGAAATTTATTCAGGACAGGATGTAACAATCCATTGTCCAGAACCTCAGAGAGTTGCAGGAAACTCCACCCTCACCTTGACCTTCGATAGGTCTCCCATCACCCAGAGCTTCAGTAGGCAAACATCCCATCAAGCCTACACAATGCAATTCAATGGCCTGGAAGTCCTTAGAGTGAACGAGAGAAGAATGATCCTGTACAGACCGGACAGCGAGAAACATGGCGGATTATACACCTGTGAGAGGACAACTGCCCGATCCCGGCAGATTATACAGACTTTAGTGCAGATCAGATCAGGTAAGCAGCTCTTTCAAAGGTAGCTACAAACATGTACAAATATAAATGTCCATTAAACACCAGGGGGATGTTTTATCAGGCATATGCAGGTACAGATGAAGACTAGTCATGTTTCCTAAATCGAGGTCAAACCCTTTACTAAGGCAGGCCGCACAATGTGAACTACTTTATATGCTGAGCTTAGTAGCTAACAAACATTTACACCTCCTCCAAGCAGGTGCAAGTGTTAGTGAAACCACTTAGAGAGCACCAAGAAGACCAAATACATGACCTGACATTTTCGTCAGCTAAGATAACAGCTCCAGTTCATTGAGTCCCCTGATGCTGCTTTAGTGTCGGCTCACCGGAATGTTTATAAAAGCTCCACATTTGACTTCTGCAAGGAAATATTAAATAATAAACAATAAACAAACAATGGCTTGTTTGTACACATCAAACTCTTCTAGACTAGATATTTTTAACTTATTTTTAACTACTATGGTATACAATAGTGATTTCACAGCAGCGGGCAAGCTACGGGTTCAGAAACTATTATGATCTTGTTAAAGTGATGTACGCATTAGGTAGTTATGGATTAAGAACTAGTGGCACAACTGAATTTAATAAAAGTACAGCTTGAAACTAACCAGTGTCAACTAAGGACTTTATGTATGAGATTGTATGTACAAATTTAAGTACAGACCTACACAAAAGTGTGGCTCCGTTCTAGTTGTGTCTTATTTGTTCTACTGCTAAGCACACGATTAAAGAATTTCCTCCCGGCAGGTGCAGTCATGAGTGCCATCATATGTTGTGTTGGCGGAGCTGTCTGTGGCATTGCCGCCATCGCTGTCCTCCATGCCATTCTATTTCTCATAAAACATGAACAGAGGAAAAAGGTGAGCTTACACGTCAAAGTTTCCAGGATGTTATAATATCTCTAAAATTACGTTTATTTTGTTGTGACTAAAGTTAACTAGCTGTGCAATAAGAATTTCAGTCAAGCGCTGGTATTCTACTTGAAGAACAAGTTGCTGTCCGTGAATCAGAGCTTGTTCCATAAGTTGCAAGAGTCTGAGTGCTTCTGGCTCTTTACAGGAGAAAACGAGAACGCTGCAAAGAGCCACAAGAAATGAAAAGAAAGGAAAGCAAAGAAGCATAATCCTCTATTCAGAGAAATAATCTCTCTCTCTAGTTCAAAAATCAAACCAAGGAATCACGAGGAAAATGCGAGACTGCCAGCAGAGAGAGTGTTTGACCAAATGAAGATGGATGAAAATCCATGTGACTGAATGGCCTGGAAACTGTAGCCCATATGTGGGTCTGCGCAAAACTCTTCAACAGGAAAGAAGCATCGGGCTCAACCAACCAAATTCACCACCAACAAAAGAAAACTGTGTGAGGAACAGCTACAAATGTTATTAATCCAATACCAATGTCTACACCAAGTGCCAATTGGCTTTGCAGCATAAAGGATTTCTGTCCAGATGCAAAATTTCATGTATGTGTTTCATAATCAGGACACAAAACCAAGAGACTATTTTGTATTCCAATTAGAAATTATGGCTGGTCGAATTAAAACTTACCACAATAGAACTTACAGTTAAAACACGCTGGTTTTTCTGGTTGACAGTGACGATACATTTCAGGCATATTATTTCATAAGCATGCAATTTGAAAGAGCAAAAACATGCATTTGTGCTATCCTGCAGGTGTGAGTTCCTTCCAGTCTTCTTCCTCTCAATAGCCAAGTTTACATCTACCAACTGCATTAAACACACACAAATGACTAAAAAATCCCCAAAAATGATGTGAATTACACAAACTCCCATCAGCTCTGCACAAGACAATAAACCTCTACATCTGAGCAATATGGACCAAGATTAGAGAAACCGATTATGTTTTATGTTGAGTAATTTCTTGTTACAGTTGTGTTTCATTTGATACTATATTTTACATCAAAGTGCAGGGACAGTGTAACGGAAGAAATAAGGAGTAGTCCATTATTTAGTTTCTTGTACTTTACATCTATCTATGTTCTTTTTAATGGGTATGAGTCCTGCACGTGCCAGGAACCCATCCCTCCCTCATTCACCAATGACAGCTGTAAGAGGTAAGAGAAGAGAACTCTCTTTCCCGTCAGCTCAGGTGCTCACGCTGCCCTTAATGAAAGCCTGTTGACAGCGATCTGGCTTTGGCAGCATGGGTGCCTTTAAAAGGAGCAGATAGGAAACAGAGAGGGGAAGGACTGACGAGCTGAAAAGCTCATCTCCGAGAAGGACGAAAAAGTTTTGAACCCCCGAAGGACTTTTCAGGTTTTTGTTTTGCATGTGTTTTTGGTTTGTGTGCAAGTGACAATAAGCTTAAAGTGCTCACTCCCACCATCGCTCCTGGCTCCAGCGCTCTTCTTTCCCCAGGGCAGCAGAGGGCGTGCTACCTACAGCTTGGTGTGCTTAACCCTGTGGGAGATTCAAACAGCAGCATATTCTTTGGAGGGCAGAGTCATTACCTACCATACCAGTGTTTCTCAGCCTTGGTCCTGGAGGGCCACTGTGCTGCGTACTCGAGTGCTTTTCCTGCTTTAACACCCACTTTAAGTCAGTGGGTTGTTATGGGCTTTTAATGAGCTGATCAGTTGAATCAGGTACAATGGGAGCAGGGAACACCTCGAAAAGTACAGGACACAAATGGCACAAAATGGCCCTAAAACTCTCTACTCCAAGAATGATTGGCCTCACCATAGTTAATCACAACACATGTATCACTAGGGTATTGACACAATAGTGTCAAAATCGAATAAACAATCTAATAAACAAACAGTCATAAATAGCAGAGCTGTTTGGCTGCTGTCCCACAAAGCACATGGTCAATGGCTACCAACCATTCTCCTGGAGAACTGCTTTCCTAGAGTTTCATTTTAAACTCCATCTAACGTGCTGCGCCACCCCTCTTCCTTAACGCCGATCCACTGCACAAGGTTCATTTCTGAATGAGAGAACTATATTAAAATATATTAAATAAAAAAATAATGTCTTCCAAATTTATATTTATATATATATATATCTTTTAAATAAGTTTGTAGTTTATCTGTGTTTCGGTTGTGAGCCACACAGCTCCACCTACTGGCTGAATGGTCAAATCTCTGCTGTCCAGTGTTTTGCACCTTTGTTCATGTTTAACTTAGATTAACCTTTATACTCCACTGGGATATTTTATTGACGTCTTGCTCAATGACAAACAGCATTCCACTCCACTGTTCATTCATTTGCGTGAGCAGAACATGCCATCTACACAGTCGAGTCACATTATGACCACTTCCTACTTGTGTAAGAACACAAGCCTGTGGTGACAGAGTTATGGTTCTGGGGAATGTGGCATTCTCTGGGCCCACTCCTCCATCTGGAAGGCACTCTCAACCAAGTTGGGTATAAATCATCCTTGCAGATCACGTACCAAGACTTGACCAAGACCAAGCACTACCCTGGTCCCCTAATTCCCTAGACTTGAACCCAATTCAGCATTTGTGGGACCACCTCCATCATCGAGTCCCCTCTACGGATCCCCCCACACACCCTCCAGCAGCTGTGGGATGCACTGCAGTCAGCATGGCTCCAGATACCAGTGACCACATACCAGGACCTTACTGAGGCACTCCCAGCCCGTCTAGCTGCTGTCCGTGCTGCACATGGCGGTTACTCTGGATATTAGCTGGTGGTCAAAATAATGTGACTTGCCTGTGTACATGTAGAGCTAAACACAATAGTATGTACAAGTTGTCATTGCACCAAACTGGATTTGCATGAGAAAGGCTCGTGTCAGACAAGATATATATATATATACACATACACACACACACACACACACACACACACACACACACACACACACAAATATTACACCAAAAAAATCAAGAGTAAAAGAAAAAAAAAGATTTCTTAAAAATCACTCTCTTAATGCACACCTGTTTTAGAAGCTGAAACTGTAGTTTTTCCCAAGGCAGAACATTATGCTAAATATTTTATGCTTAGCATGTATAATATGGATTTAAAATGTTTTGAGTGTTTACATTTTTAAATGTTTAAATACATTTTTAATATGTATATTCTTAATTGACTCCATACATGTTCTTAATTTTGATTCACAAACAGTGGTGTTTTCCTGTTTACCTTTGTCTTTTGTCTTTTAAATAAGCTTGTAGTTTGATCCGTTCAAACATTCATTTGTTGCTACTCTCACATACATATATTTGCACATAGATATACTTATATTATGTGTATATATTGCTTAATACTGCACTTTATGTAAATAATACTATATTTGCACTTCTGGTTAGACGCTAACTGCATTTCATTGGCTCTGTACCTGTACTCTGCACAATGACAATAAAGTTGAATCTAATCTAATCTAAAAAATTCTGTTGTGAGCCACACAGCTCCACCTACTGGCTGAATGGTCAAATCTCTGCTGTCCAGTGTTTTGCACCTTTGATCATGTTTAACTTAGATTAACCTTTATACTCCACTGGGATTTTTTATGGACGTCTTGCTCAATGACAAACAGCATTCCACTCCACTGTTCATTCATTTGCATGAGCAGAACATTCCATCTACACAGTCGAGTCACATTATTATGACCACTTCCTGCTTGAACCCAATTCAGCATCTGTGGGACCACCTCCATCGCTGCGTTCACTCTATGGATCCCCCAACCCTCCAGCAGCTGTGGGATGCACTGCAGTCAGCATGGCTCCAGATACCTGTGACCACATACCAGGACCTTACTGAGTCACTCCCAGCCCATCTAGCTGCTGTCCGTGCTGCACATGGTGGTCACTCTGGATATTGGCTGGTGGTCATAATAATGTGACTTGACTGTGTACATACAGAGCTAAACACAATAGTATGTACAAGTTCTCATTGCACCAAACTGGATTTGTGTGACAGACAGTATTTGCGTCTGACGACAGTATTTTGTTACTGAGAAATTTATTTATTTAAATTGATGGTGAGGAGAAAGACAGGCATAATGTACAGACCACATACAAAAGGTAATAAGTTAACTGGATGTCAATTAAAAATCATTAAAATTGGTCACATATTATATCGCCTATAATCTGTTTCATACTGTGAAATCTACTTTACTGTTCATACCTGCACAGTTTCATACCTTTGCTTGTGCGGATTCCAAGTTGGAGAGTGTGTTTGCATGCGTAGCTTGTCGTGAGCACTTTCTGATGTGTGACTAGTGTTAGTGTGAGATGTCCATGTATTTATGTATGTATGTATGCATCCATGCATGCATGCATCCATGCATCCATCACAGAGACAGGTTGGCGTCGGTTTTGAGCTTGCCGCTGCTGAGGCTGTGGATCATGGCGATCATCTGCGTGTGTTTGCTGAGCTCCTCCTCCTTCTTCTGGAGCTTGGCTTCCAGCTGGGCCTTCTGCAACTCCAGTGACGAAGCCTGCAGAGGACATTCAATAAACAAACATTAATATAATACAGAAAAGAAGACGACACCTGGATTAGCACTGCAGAGAAATGTAGCATCTGTATCTATATCAATCATCCATCAATCAATATTCATTTGTGTAGCGCTTTTAACAACTAATGTTGTCTCAAAGCAGCTTCACAGAAAAGCAGTTTATATAAAGGAAAGAAAAGAAAAACACATGTACAGACGTAGGGTAGGGAAATACGGGTCCAAGCCCGCCGTGAGCAAACCAGAAGCAAGAGAGAAAGACGGAGTTAACAGGAAAAGGAGCTTGGAACATCTATTAGATAGAGTCTGATTCATCCAGGAGGCAGTAATCGCAAAAGTAACCATCCCATAGGTTCTTTGTTTAAGTGAGAGATGAGTTCGTGATCAGTGCCAGATGCTGGCGGCTCTGTTGTGTTTATCAAAGTCATTGTAGTCATAGATTAGAGATATATCATATCATGATACTTCGAGACATATTTACAATACACAATATGTTTTGAATGATGAATGTTTTTTTTTTCCCCAAGAGATTTAATAAGTTGAGAAAACAGAATCTGTAGTGTCACATATAAAAATACTATACTTACAAAGGACAAATATTATTGTTCAACATTTTACAAATTGCACTAAACTAAATCTACATAAATGGCCTAATTATAAGCATTTTGTAACGCTCAGAAAAGTTGTGACATAATTTATCACGGTTAACGATGAAATATCATATCGCTCAGTTATACTACAAATGCAGTTAAATTAATAGACAGATAGATACTTTATTGATCCCGAAGGAAATTTAGCAGATGCTGCTAATAAGATGCTGCATCAAATATCAGACAACTATAAACGACTGTCTAATACAGATAAGATTACTCTGCACTTCAGCACTAGGGACACATTGAAATAAAAATTCACAGCCAAAACTGAAAACTAAATTCAAAATGCACCTGAAAAGGTTTTATATGTTGTCGCTGATCAAAGCAAAAGCAAGTATCTCCAAAATGGCATCTTTACAGGAGAGGCCAAAAACCTAATTTAATTCTAATGCAAGTCAAAGGAACCAGACTTTTTTCCAAGCAGTTCTGGGCCATTTCTGTTGGACCACCTTGATCGTCATGTTCGCTCTATGGATCCTCCTCCAGCAGCTGTGGGATGCACTGCAGTCAGCATGGCTCCAGATACCTGTGACAACCTACCAGGACCTTACTGAGTAATTCCACCCCATGCTGTCCATGCTGCACACGCCAGCTACTCTGAATGTTAGCTGGTGTTCTCTTTGCAACAAATTGGATTTGCGTGTGAGAAAGGTTCATTTCTGGTGCCAGTATTTTGTTGCTGAGAAATTTATTCATTCACTTATTTACTATTATTACAATGTTGTGATCCGTCGCCTCCGTTACATGAACATTACGCACCTTTATTTTTTCCATAACGGACACAAGATGGCGCCATCTCACCTTGATGCTGGCATCCTTCCTGGCCTGTTCGGTCTTGCCGAGTTCCTTCCTCAAGATGTTCATGCTCTCCTCCATCTCGCTGGCCTGCTCCTCCTGCTTCCTCATCTCAGCCTGCAAACCTGTCGCAGACCACAGTGAGCCATTACTTCCATGATGTCCTCCTTTTGCTCTCACACCCCCGCCATACACCACAAAGCCCAGCACACATGCCCAAACACAGCAGACTATTGCGCCACACATCCTTCCATTGCATACAACACCCCCACGCTGTCTCACCAGCTATAGTGCTATGTTTCTCTTGCATGGTTTCCTCTAGGGCTGCGATCTGGTCCTCCTTCTGTACCAGCTCTGCAGAAAGCCTGCAGAGAAAAGACGGTGGCTTCACACCTCAACCGCAACGACAATACGACCCCACAAAAAACATTACATGCATTATACTGAGGGGGGAAAAAGTGCATCATAAGAAAGAGTAGTATAACAGTGGCTGGCACCTACAAATTACTGTTACTTTCCCCTCCAATGCAACCCAAACAGCATCTGTAGCACATTATCAGGAATAATATGTTTTTTTGCCTCAGCACTTCCCAACTGAGCCAACTGAGCCATGAATCCAGCAGGACTAAGGGGTTTATAAGGCTAAATGCATGGATGGATGGAGGAACTTTCCTATTGGGCTCTTTTTATTATAGGTGTTTCAGAGATCCATTATATGTGAGCTTAAAGAAACATGTCAGAGCTTACTGTCCATAAGGTAATCGATGAATGTGCCATTGTCATGACACCACCTGAAAACCTTTTGTCCATGAAGAGTTCATAGGCAACACGCTGATATAAATAAATAAATAATTGTTTGATGTAGTATATCAACAGGAGTTCTATATGGTAAAACAAAAAGTTTATGGAGTTGACATATTCATTTTAAACTATTTATTTTTGATTTTTGACACGTTTCCCATTACCGATATTTAGCTTTTATTATATATTATATATTGTTTTAAAAAATAAATAAATAAAATAAAAAATATAAAAAAAAACCTCACAAGTTTGTATTACCAAACTCAATTCCAGAAAACCTGGGGAAACTGATGTAAAATGCATATAAAATTACACAGCAGTGATCTGTAAATTTGCTTATGCAAAACTACATATTTCATGTTTTATCATCTTCATTACTTTTTCTAAAAAATATGCTTATTCTGAAATTAATGCCTGCAATATGCACCAAAACAGCCGGGACAAGTGCAATTTAAGACTAGGAAAATGATCCAAAAGCATAATAAAGATCAAAAGATTCACTGAACCCAGAGAAATCACACAAGGTGACCTTTATAGACAGTACTGCACTAAAACCAGATGGACATCACACAAGCCATCGTCAATAAACTCTGTCCCTCGCTGCATCCACAAATACAAGACTGTACTATGCACAGCTAAAGCCTAACGATCAAAACGTCCAGGAACACCGCCAACTCCTCTGGACTTGAGCTCATCCAAAATGGATTGATGCACAGTGGAAATGTGTATTGGGTCTGACAGGTCAACCTTTCAGACTATTGAGGGATAATAATAATAACAATACTTTTTTCTTATGCTGCAGTTTTCAGGAACTCAAAGACGCGGACAATTTTCAGTACACAGAGCATCAAGGACAGACAACAAGGACATACACATAGACAACAGGGGCAACAATGTACACTGTGGTATAACTAGCTATTCAGACCGACGTACAGTTCAGAATGCTATGTCCGTCCTGGTACCAGGGCGTGTTGTATGTTAGAATACATAGTGTGTATACAGTATAAGTCTTTTTCAGGGGCGTCCAAGCTTGTTTCAACATGACAACACTTTGTCACATTCTGCACATGTTAAACCAGCAGTGCTGTGTCATCAGATAATGTTAAATTAAACATTTAATTTAAGGTTTTCCTTGTAATCTGCAAGGATGCAAACCAAAACAAGAAATTATGTAGTGCAAGAAAAAGGGAGATAACAGTCGATGTGTTGCAGTAATGAGATAAAACCTATAATATGAAATATTTTTATATACTCAGCTCTTGTGTGAGGCCTGTGGTGTCTGTTTTGTAAAATGGGATTTACCCAGGTTATGAACTGTGTAGCTGCAGTGCCTTGAAAAAAAAAGGTTTTCAGAGTGTTCAGAGAATACTGGTTGGCCTTGGTGTGAAGGGATCACTACGGTAAAAATCTCTGTGTGAATAGATCTTAAGACAGATTGAATTCATGAAATCAATTCAGGTTGAGACTCAGTATTTGTACACATGCGGCAGATGAAACACTACATTTCTTATATTCTATTCTTACATTCTAGACAGTAACACAGGAGAGGATATCATCAGTCTCCTACTGGGGGGGAAGCTCCACCCTTTATAAGGGTCTTACACCTTACATCATTTCATGCATTTAAATTTTTGTCAGTGAGATTTAAATCACTTGTGTGTGTTTATGGGCCAAAAACAGTGGAATACATTTTTTGCCTTTAAGACAAATATATGGTTATATTGTCGCTGTCCAAGGAACAACAAGTATCTCCAAAATGGCAACTTACAGGAGAGGGCAAAAACATAATTTAATGTTAATGCATGTCAATGAGAGCAGAATTCTTTCCAAGCGATTTTAGGCCATTTCTGTTGGTCCATTCATCATGAAATTTCCACTCAACGTTAACAGCAGATAGTGTTTTGGAATGGATGGACATTATAAAAATCGATCCATAACACGCAGCTTTTGCAACTATAATCGTATTTACATACTACATAAAACAACATGGAAATTCAAATTCCTTTTACATGAGAGGTTAGCATTGACCACATCTAACCTCTCTTGCTGCAGTTTGAGTCCCTCATTGCTTTTCCTCAAGCCCTCTGCCTGCTGGGTAAGAGAGATGTGGGCAGCCTGGAGCTCCTTCAGCATTCCCTCATTCTTATTATACCTGTGGAGAAAATTTCAGTCACATGCACACACATACATACATACACACACATGATTCACCCCAATGTTTGGAAACTCTGTCACACTCCACACCGGCTAGTGAAGGAAGGGGGTGGTGTGGGCTACACTGGTGGTAAAGTGAGAGCATGCTATTTAACAACAATAACAGCTAATGTCAAAGGTAATGATTTGCCTTAAGGCCTACGCAACTGCACTCGTGTGCAAGACAGAGATACGGACCTGCTAAGCAGCTGATTGTAGGTTCCCTTCAGGTTTTGGTGTTCATCAGACACGGACTGCAGTCTACTGTTATGCTGCAGTAGCTGCTGGCTGTCAGTCTTCAGCTTCTCCACTTCTAGGACCTGCTCACTCAGCTCAGCCTGCAGTTCCTCCTTCCTCCTCTCAGTCTCTTTCAGCAGAGACGCCAGCTTCCGTGCCTACCAAGCAAGAGACGCACATGTTGCCGACTACTAGTGGAAACTGTTTTGTAGTCACACTTTCCTTTTCTGTGGACAGGAAACCGTAGTCCATCAAATTATCAGCACAAGCACATAATTTGAAGGATGAACCATTAACAGTGCAAATGTATATGTATGATATATTTTATAATATATATTTATTTATGTATGTGTATATATATATATATATATATATATATATATATATATATATATATATATATATATATATATATATACACACACACACACACACACACACACACACACACACACGACAACTTACAGCTAATTAATTAATTAATTAATTAGTTTGGCCTTACCGACGGGTAAGGCTAGTCAAGTTGACTGCTACCTGCAAACCTTGTGCTAACACTCATCAACAACAAGGAGCTTCTCCAAGCAGCTGGCTGAGGATCTGAAAATTAATCTAACTGATGCCTACAAAGCAGGAGAACGCTATCAAAACAAATTAAAGCACTTCCAGGTTGGAATTTCACCGGTCCAAAATGTCACAAAGGAACTGTGGAAGTCAGGGCAAGATCTGAATGCTCAAGAAAATCAGCTGCTTGTATACGAGTCAAAGGCAACACATACCCCCATAACAAAGGAACCTGCAGGAAGGTTTAGCCAACACGTGTGTAGTTACCATGGGTGATGATCACCGCACTGTGATGATCAGACGGAAACTTAACTGTGACCTCATTACAAAAGTCAACGTCAACGTGAAGGATGCAAAACATCTAGCTGTGGTAGTTCTGAAGTCGAAAGGACGTCTTTGGCCACAGTGACCAAAGGTGAGGAAAAAGAAAAGCGGCATTTCCTGAAGAGAACACATTGCTAATTGCTTGACATGGGGGTGGATCTATTTTACTCTGTTTGTGCGGCAACCAGTGGCACAGGAAACACCGCATGGGTAGATGGAAGAACAGATTCACTAAATATCAGCAAATTATGGAAACAAATGTGACAGTTAGTCAAGAGACGGAAGGTCAAGAGACACGCTGGAACGGCCTGCACACAACCCAATTTATAATTCACTGAAAACATGTGGACAGATCTTAAACATGCTGTGCAAACCATATGGCCCAGGAGGGTCACAGGATGTAGTCCATGGCCCAAGTCATCCATGTTTTGTGCAAATGAGCTTGTTTACGTAACAAAAGCAGGCTACAAATAGAATTTTCTGCCAACTATGTGCAGTTATGTTTGCCAATATAAAGTAACTATGCAAAAACCTTAGACACCCAATAAAATGACACAAATACAGCGATATGTATTTGCACAATAAACAATAAGCCTTTATTTGAATACAGAAAACATTAATGCAAAAAGCAGTAATGAGGAGAGGCTATCATCCAATATTTGGTTTCATTATGTTGAATCAGGTGTGCTGGTGATGGAGTTGAACAAATCCACGATACTGAGTGTAAACCATTTGCTTAAGCCGACTTCACACTAGGGCTGTACCCAGAATTTTGTCTATCCAATCGGATTCGCCCGTCCTGGCCGACGATTCGACTATTCGTTCA
>CM067497.1:3193395-3215790 GCA_034552555.1 Semaprochilodus insignis
GCATACACACCGCACACCTCTATTAGAAGGTGTGATGAAATGGTAGGTATGCCTACCAACTAGCAAGAGAGTAATGCATTAGACCCATACTGTAAGCCAATGTGATTCAAGCTCTACTTAACACACCTCAAACAGCTCTGTTAGCAGAGACAGCGCCAGTAGGGAGCACTGCTCAGGTCCTTGTAGTGGCCCCGTTGCCCACTGGAGGAGGTCTAGGCATGGCTCTGGCCCTCTGGTCTGGGCACCGCTCCGGACACCAGGCTGTAGACGGAGGGCCACAGGCCGAAGCACCGTCTCACAGATGAGCCTGCGCAGGGCTGGCACTGAGCACAGAGACACGAGCAGCTCCAACACCTCCAAGAGGGAAAGTCATGAACATTCATCGCTTGTTACTCAGTGAGAGGGCTTCTGTTGTTTCTCATAACATGATATCCACTGACCATTCACTTAAAGACTAAGATATTGTACATATAATAATAATAATAATAATAATAACAATAATAATAATAATAATATTTAATGCTACATTACTGATATTGCCACCTACTATCAAAACACATATTCACAGCTCTTCTAAACAAATTACAGACAGACCAAATTTAATAGCAAGCAAGAAAGAAAAACAAGCAAAACATAAACCAACATATTCAAAGTCTTGGTTTTCTTATTATCTACAGTTTAAGGTGGATCAGGAAAACCTATCCTCCACAGCTACACATCCTTTCAGACCCATAACGTTGGGCTGTCTTCTCACAGTAAAGAGATGAACAGAAACACCTGTTGAGGTTTTCAGATGAAACCCTTTCTCCTCTCTCTCAAAGATGAAAGCTTTTAGTTCTGTTTATCTTACAGGGTGGTCATTTTGGTGGTCTACCTGGTTTTGTATGGTTGTTAGAAGACCTGTTTTCTTTTAACCTTATAATCATTTTACTGCACTGCAACCGCACAGGGTATTTCCCCAATGAGTGCTGAGATAAGCAGTTTAAACAATAATCATTTTAGGAATACCTTTGGGAACAGCTTTTTGTTGGGAGAAGACTAAAACTGAGAAGATGGCAGTAGGTTCACAATAACAAGGAGTCTGCAAGTTAAACAGGGGCAGATTTTATACTGTTTTTAGTTTTGGAAGCTTTTATGGAATTTCAGGTTAAATATATTTCCTGTGTTGTTTTTAGCTGGCACTGGAAAATGAATAACTTGTACTTATGATACAGGTGATCTCTGAATCTGACCCCTAGGGTTAATAAGACAAAGAAGATTTGGCACCTTGACTGCAGTATCGGGGTCTTTTCCATGAAGGAGGCCGACCACCTCATTCAGGCAGACAGGAAGATGTTTATAGCTACGTTAGACAGAACGAAGACTCATTAAAGTCTCACAATAATTCGGAGACAGCGTGCATATATGTGCATATATATGAGTTGAGATCAAAACTGAGTTGAGAGACCTACTTGGTGAGGTAATCTGCAATCTTGGGATTTTTTAGGAGATCCACCAGCAAGTCAACAGCATAATTCCTTGTGAGAGTGCCGTCGCCATTGACGGTGATGTTGAAGATGAGTTGGAAGGTTTGGTGGATGTTCTTTGCATTGAACAGCTATGATAAAAACAATGCACCAAGCACAGGTTGTTGTCAAGTAAGTGTGCATGGAAAGTTACAGTCTAAAACCACAAAAAACAACCACAAGGCAAGATTACAAAGACGACGTAGGTACCTTCTGACCCACTTCCTCGTTGAGGGTTAGACTGGACAAAATAGACAGTGCAAAGACGACCACTGTCAGGCAGTTATGGCCAAGGAAATTGATTAAGGCCCTGTAGAAAGCCTTAACGTTGCTCTGCAAACAAGTAGATGACAACCAGGAAAAGTGAGCAATCTTAAAAGCTTGGTGTTTTATAAAGAACCACCGCTTTCATCTGCAGGCGCCTCCTACCTGACACTTGATCTGAGCCTGCACGGACAGGTTGTGTCGACACAGATTGGCCATCAGGCCCAAGCAGGGCTTGGTGATGTCATCATTATTAGACTGGCTGGCATCAAAGGAACACCATGTTATACATTTGTGTGTTTAATGCATTAGTTCATGTGCTTGCATAATCGCAAAGATCATGATTTTCAAAAGCTGCATGTGGTTCACACGCTAAACTCGTAACAAGAATTTGTGACCAAAGCAGCTGCGGTTTTGCTTAAAAGCACCACAAGAACAGGAAAGGCTGAATGTGCGAGCTCAAGAACTACAGCATGTTTTAACAGTATGCCGTATTATTATGTCACCTACTGGTTTTTCTTACTGCAATGTGCCTTGAAACAACAGAAATGTGTGATAATATGCAGAATATTCAGTGACAAATCTTACATATTCAGCATGAGGAAACTGAGGAGCTCGTCGACATGTGAGGCACAGTGCAGCAATCTCATGTTGTAAGTCAGTCGCTGCAAGACCTGAAGACACTGGGGGGTGGGGGGATGTTAGATAAAGAACCACCTGAATTTCTAACTCTCAGAAAAAATGTAGCAACTTGAAACAAGCACAAAGAAAATAACAACTATTCAATTAAAATGAATTTGTCAGGAAAGTAACTAAGTTTTAAAATCAAAAAGCTACATATTTTTACTTTGCCCACTTCCCTTTTATTTACACTCATCATCAAAAGAATAGCTGCACAAATAGCTGCACCCAGAAGGAATCAACCCACAGGAATGAAATTCGGTGGGCAGGTTTGACATTGTGAGTCATACAAATTTGAGCAAGGACAAGCCTTATGGCTGCATCTTAATGACCCAATTCAGCAAACAGTGATGTCCTCCCAGGAGTCATCTTGTCAGTGCCAGCACCATTGGCAGACGGCTGCACTACGCAGGACGACAAGCACACAGACTGTTACGACGACTGTCCTTAACAACACGTCAACGTTGCCAAAGACTGCAATGGTGTCGTACCAGTTTGTCATGGAGTGACTCAGAACAACAGCGGGTCATCTTCAGTGACGAGTCCTGATTTTATCTTGATGGAGACGAGCAATGAATCCATGTGCGGAGGCACCGTGGTCAGCGCCGAGATGAACAGTTTGTTGTCACGCTTCACACGTCCAGAAGGCCGGGTGTCACTCCACCTCCACCCCTACCGCACAATCTGCAGGAACTGTGTGAGAATATTCAAGCTGCATGGGATGGATTATCACAGGACACCATTAGGAACCTCTACAACTCCATGCTGAGACGTCTGGCACGTTGCGTTAGCCAACGCCATACTGAGAGACGCTACTTCTGTATGTGTAGCTCAATAAATATTGACCATATCAATCTAAATTGATAATCATTTATTGTTTCTGGTAACCTTTTTCTTCCTTCCCAATAGCACTGCAATCCCACACCTCCTTCTGGGTGCCGCCACTCTCTGGATGATGAGTGTATGAATCCTTACAGTCCATTTACAGCCTGTTGTGAGTTTAACGCTTTTGTGATGGTATAGAAACCAACACATGTACTTTCAGCCTACAGCAGTTTCGTTATGCCTCATCTCTTTCACACATTATCCAGCTGAAGTACATAAACCCACACAACCCATATAAATTAACCTCAGTGAAAATAACACACTGCAAGAGAGGGCCAGAATATTGGCTCCTCAAATGGATGTCAGTGTCCACATGGTTAGCATGAGTGTGGCTAAACATCTGTACCTGTAACACAACAGGCTCATCTGGGGAGGCTCTATTCCAGTGGACGATGGCTGCCAGTGTGCCCACTATGTTGTAACTGCTGTGGAGTGCCTCTTTGCTCTCATCATCAGATGCTGGCAAGAAAAGAAAGATGCCTTTAGCAAGTAAGATCTGTTGTATCTGCTTCACCACACTGCTTGGGGGGTAACAACACATGTTTCTAGGTTAAAAACTTTGAACGTTCTGTTCTGAAATGTTTCATATAACAAACTTCAAAGGGTCATACAAAGCCTCCATAACTCCATAACCATGTGACCAAAGCACAATTGAAATATCAAGTCTGACACTAAGGCCCAATCCCATTTCACCCCTTGCCCCTAACACTTAGCCCTTCCCCTCCGTTTTGCGTGCTCACGTCTAGGGGTAGGGTTGTCCCGATTGTTGTTGAGAAGGAGGGGCAGGGCGAAGTGTTAGGACTACATGGCCCTTCAAGCAGAGATTTTTCAGAGGCACGTTGCGAATCATCGGCAAGACGTCTGCACAAGCGACCAAAGAGACCCATACAATACAATATAAGTATTTTCTTTATAACACGCGTACAAGTCGCTAGTAATACGCTGATGTCTCGGTCGCTACCTAGCAACATTTCCCTGTTCCACCTTAAATGGTGCAGCAGTTACATTCTGGCACCTGAAGTTGCTGCACCATTTAAGGTGGAACGGGGAAATTCGATCATGAAGCTGGCGATTAAAAAGCGAAGTTCAGCTTCATATCACTGAAGAATTCTTGGTGGTGATAATAAATAATTGTCATCCCCCTCTTTGAAGGCATATGATTCCCTTAATGTATTTAAGCAGTTAGGAGCTGAACTTTACCCTCCTCTGCTGTCACTGCAGACTGGCTAAGGTGGCCTACAGAGCACTGCTAGCAGCCTGTTAATGAAGTCCTGTAGTTTTTTTTGTTTGTGCCCTTTTTTTTTGGGTGACTCGTTTGACTGATTGGTGAGTAAAACTGAAGTTGTGAATGAATCGCGAGCGCCCATGCTTTTCGTCTGTTTACATAAAAGCCGCAGACGACAGCTGATGACGTATCCGGTTCTTGAAGGGTAGTCACATTTCAGAGGGGGAAGATTTCAACCACTACCCCTTGTAACTCCGTTTCAAGGGGGAGGGTTACACTCGAAAACAAGGGGTAGGAGTAAAAATAAGAACTGGCCCCAAGCATCAGTTTTAATCGACTTACTCCCCCTTTTTTGACACCTCATGGTTTGGTTTCTACCAAAGATGACAAACTACAAACCCTTAACACACTTCAGTTCATTTAGATTCATGGTACATCACATGCAAAACCCAGGATTCCGTTAACAGGAGGATCTGATAACACCTTAAAAGCCCCCTAATTCAAGACCCCTATGACCCCAAAGTACCAAACTGTGCCAGCAGAGAAAGGATGGCCCCAGTGAGGGCATGACTTGTGTTTGGATCTCCGGCTACTTCCAGAAGACCACTCAAACACTCGCTGGGAAGCACCTGCCCTGAGGTTAGGAGTCTGGAGCATTTCAGGCCGGACACGTCCTACAGAAAGAACACAACAGCCACAAGTCACAAGGAGATAAGTAGTTTCATAGCCATGTGGCTCCATGCAACAGAAATCAATTTTCACAAAAACATGTTGGTGTGGAAGGGGAACTCCACCAATTTCCCAAAATTCTACATACATAAATAGAGACAAAGTCATTTAGAGTGGTCTGGTGTGAATCTCGTTGAGTCAGAATTGTCCACTGTGGTGTCGAATGGAACCAGACATCCACCTCTAAAGGCTCCCTCAGAGAAAGTTACTACATGAAATGGTTAGATATATGCTGCCTGGTGACCGAGACGCTGCTCTAGGACAGATTTGTGATAACGTTTTGGCTTAAAACGTGTCTTTTTCTATTTATTTGAATCCATTCATGGTGGAGGGGCACACACAGGGTGCTGTCAGGAAAAACAGCCCTGAAATAAAATGTATTTTTTCAGACGTGTGCCTATTCTACCACCACCAACATTAGATATAAGAGGTCAGAAGATATGTGTAGGTTCACTGGTGGTTTTGGATAATTGTAGATATGGCAATGCCTGTTCCCATCACCACCACTGTAAGGAAACCTGAGCCTGTAAGTTTCTCTACACTGAACCATTCCACACCAGAAACCCTGAATGACAGCAAACACAGGAGTGTCGGTACGGTGGTTGTTCACGTTGGGGTGAATGATATCTCATCCTGTAGGAGCGAAGTCCTCAAGGAGCATTTACAATCACTGCTAGACACCGTTAAGAAGACAACCCAAAGCCAGGATCATTATCTCTGGACCTCCGCCTACCTACAAGCGAGGTGTTCAGCAGGTGCCTCCGAGGATGGTACGTTACATGCGGAATTAGCTACATGAATAATTGGAGCTCTTTCTGGGGGCGCCTGGCTTTCTACAGCCAGGATGGATTACACCCAAGTCGTCGTGGGGGTATTATGATGCTGTCAGAGAACATGGAGGAAGTCGTACACCAGGACTGACTGGACGTAACAGAGGTGAACAACGGACGGGTAGGTGGTTTCAGCAGCAGGCAGGTAAGTGCTCTTAATGATACAGACAGTGTCTTTTCGGTTTCTACCATTCCTCTCTTTCTCTGTACTGTTAAAGCCTCTACTAGCTCTACTGCTAGTATTAACAGCTTGAGTACTGAGAGAGATAAAACACTAAACAGTCAGATTAGTAGTTCCGACAATGCTATTAGAGTCATTAAACCGTGCAGAATTAGAACATCAAAGAAAAGCATGCACAGACAAACCCACAACGACTTCATTTCTGTAATCTTACAAAGGACCAGTTCACCCCAAACACAGAGTTAAGTGAGCACGGAATTAAACTTTGCCTAACGTTAGGTCACTAAATAACAAAGCACTTCTGATTAGAGATCTTATTAAAGAGCAGAAGCTTGATTTTATGTTTTTATCAGAAACGTGGTTGGATGAAAATGGTGCAACAACGTTACTTGAAGCTGCTCCTGAAAATTACAGTTTTGTTGATACAGTAAGGCAGGGCAGGAGAGGAGGAGGCGTGGCCTAAATATATAAAATTGTAACTTTAACTGTAAAAATACCACTGTTGGTGAATTCATGTCTTGGGAATATGTTGCAATCAGTCTCTTCAGTGACACTCCTGTGCTAGTGATTGTAAATTTACAGACCTCTGAAGCGAAATAGTACTTTTTTAGAAGAAATTGCAGAATTATTATCAATTGTATCCACAAGTTATGATAAGATTCTCCTCGCTGGGGATTTTAACTTGCATGTTGATAATCCATCAGACAGTAATGCATTACTGTCATTACTGAGTTCATTAGAGTACTAGAAACATTTGACTGGAAGCAGAATGTGGGCAGCTAAATCTAGGATGTGACCCAGAAACTAGGTCACATGCTAGATTTAGTCATCACTAAAGGTTTAAATACAAACGTGTCCCTCATATCTGATGTCTCAGAGAACAATGCTTTATGGCAAACTCGGTCCTTTAGCTACTAATATAAAACCTGAAGTACGAAACCCGGGCGTGATCTTAGACTCTGAGCTCAGTTTTATCCCGCATGTAAATGCAGTCACTAAAATAGCTTTTTATCATTTAAGAAATATTGCTAAAGTTCATCCTTTTTTGTCTCGGAGTGATGCAGAGAAACTCGTTCATGCGTTTGTAACAAGCAGAATTGATTACTGTAATGCTCTCCTTACTGGGGTTCCTAAGAAAACCATCTATCCCCTGCAACTCGTACAGAACGCAGCAGCTCAGATCCTGACAAACAGTAAAAAGACAGCTCATATCACTCCTGTTCTGAAAGAGCTGCACTGGCTACCTGTATCTATTAGAACAGACTTTAAAGTTCTGCTGCTGGCCTATAAGGCTCTAAATAATCTAGCACCTGCTTACATCACAGAATGTCTCTCTGTTTATGTTCCAGCTCGTGATCTTAGATCTACAGATGCTGACCGTCTGCAAATACCATCTGTAAAACACAGGAAACATGGAGAGACTCTCTCAGTTATGCTTCTAAACTGTGGAACTCAATTCCACCTTCTATTAGACAGTCGGGCCCAGTGCTCACATTTAAGAAAAATTTAAAAACTTATCTCCTTAACACAGCATTTAGCATTAACATGGTATTTATATGTATGTATGTGCATCTGTGTATATGTATGTAGGTATATATGTGTGTGTGTGTGTGTGTGTGTGTGTGTGTGTGTGTATGTTTATTTATTATTAGTAGTAGTTGTAATATTCCTCCTCTATTACTGATGCCAACTGTCTGTAAAGCACTTTGAGCAGTCAACGGTATGAAAGGTGCTCTATAAACAAACACTTATTATTATTATTATTATTATTATTATTATTATTATTATTATCATCATCATCATCATCATCATTATCCGTGAGCCCACCCGCATCACCTGACATTTATATGTAATACTGATTACGGTCAAATAGTGATAAATCTGACACCCTGATTTAACCCTACACACCCTGAATGCATTAAACAATAAGTTTAAAGCCAAAACATCCTCTCAACACCTGCACAAAACAGAGGTTCAGAAACCAGGCAGCACGTGCATGCTCAATTCATGTTACAACTTTCTATGAGGGAGCTTTTAGAGGTGGGTGTCTGGTTCCCATCACCATCAAGTTTCTCTACAACTGATCAGCTTCCACCAAACCACTCTGAACTACTAAGTCTACGTCTTGACCATTTAATAATGCACATATTTTGGGAAATCGATGGGGCTTCCCTTTGAGTAACTAACACAGAAATGTCAACTCACTTCAATCTGTTTCTGCAGCTGTGATGAATTCAAGGAGCTTTTGCTGTTTTTGTACTGCCGAATCGCCAGAAGCAGAGACTTCAGACATGTTGTTACATCCATCCTGGGAGATAAAGCAGCCGCTATATTAAATGGGACCGATAAAGAGGAGTTAGTTAATATTACTCATGAGTAAACAAAGCTAACGTTACTTGAGTCAATGAGCTAACGTTAGCATAGCTAGCTTAGCTTCTCGTTCACTTACTTTCAGCGACTCGTTTGCTTTTCTTTACACTCTGACAGTGAACGGAACTACACCAGATTTAGTAAAGCTCGTATTACTTCTTACATAACATAAAGACAGTAATAAAATATGTTTTTATTTTGGTCTCAAAAGTTTCTGTTTCTTCAACTACGGCTGACAAACGACTTCCTCCCGCTTTCCGCTTCAAAATGCTGGAAGAGTTCATGACCTAACGGAGGGGGGAGCGGAGTCAACAAATGGCACGATAAGAAGAGGAATGCTTCATATTTCTACTTATAAGACCATGTACGTTAACGACCTGTCATAATAGCATATATGGTATATGTCTTGGCTAATATATATATTTTTTTAATTAACTGCGTAGGTGATCTAATAACTATACACCCCCCTCTTCCTAAAATGCTTCAAAATATCGTCGACGCAACGACGTAATGACGCACCCCTTGTTAGCCACGCCCCCTGGACAGGCTGTAGAAGAGATCTGACGAGATTTCGGCTTCCAGCGGATGAAAAAGGACTGAATGTGGTTTCATTTAAATAGTTACAGTGAAAAAAAAAGTTTAACTAATTAATACAACTCTGCCGGAGTACTAGTTGCTTAAATGTGGGCTGTTTATTCAAGAAGCTAAGCGTAAAAAACGGGCTTTTTAAAGGATTCTAATATAAAAATACTGCTGTGATAATAGTTTGGTACCCGTCTTGCAATGAGTCAGCCCCAACAAAACATTACTGTGCAATAAAACATTAATGTCCATCTCAACTTTTAAACAGCCCGCATTGTTGAAGACTGTCTATTCAGCCTGCAGCAGTTAAGCCACGCCCACTCACCCTGACGTTATAAGGTGCTGCTTTTGAAGTAAGGCCCAATACAGGACAGCCAATCAGAGCAAGGATGATTCAAGAATCTGCAGCAAGAATTCTATATTAGTCTTAAAGGAACAGTGTATATGCTCTAGTGGTGAGTTGGTGTACTGCAACATACTGAACTCCACTCCCTAGAACTTACGGTGGCTGTCAGGTTTCCTGTCTTAATTTCTGTCTTAATTTAATTTTTGCTTATTTTTTTCAATTCTTTGGCAGTAAGGATTATCACTCCTCTGTTTTTTTATGTTTTCTTGTGTTAAATAATAAGTTCAATCCTCCATTTGTCAAAATTTGGGGCCACAAACCTCTCAACAGAGAATAGTGATCGGTATTATGTCTATTTATTCTAGTCCAGCTAGATGCTCATATCATCAGTGCAGTGCAGTAACTAAATGTTTCAACCATTTTATTGTGTTTTTAATCTTAATTCAGTTCAACTCAATTTCAGTGCTTCCACTCCAGGATAGGTTGATACAGACATCAAAACAGCCTAAGTATTGCTTTGATGCTGGTAGCACTTTTTGATGAGGACATTTACCAGCTACTTATGCGAATTTTCCTGTTCCACCTGAAATGTTGATGTGGTTACATTCTGGCACCAGATGTGTTATGATATTTGCTGCCTCATTTAAGGTGGGACAATAAAACTGTAACAAGAAGCCGGTAAATAAGAAGCTGAATGTCAGTGCCAGAATGTAACTGCTGCACTGTTTAAGATGGTACCAGGAAAGTTGAATAACTTATTTGAGTTTTATGCATTTAGCTACCGATAAACACTACGGTAGGACACTTCAAGAAGGGTACTTCTTCCTTGTATGGCTTCCAGATGGTGCTATAGTGTCACCAAATTCTAGCGGCCACATCAACAGAAAAAAGTCCCAAAAAAAGTCCCTCTGGACAGCCAGTGTGTGGTTGGCCATGGCAGCTCTACATTGCAGCCTCTGCTGGAAAACGACTCGCTCCTCTGTAGGTAAAAAAGGCTCATTTTAAGCTAACAAATACACAATGATTTATAGTTACAGGTGATTATACACTAAGTAAACGTAGTGTTGTATATTCTATTCAATTTATGCTAATAGACCCCCCCCTAAATCTTACACATTGCTCCTTTAATACTACAGTCACAAAAACAACCTGCTTAATTCTATGGGATAAAGAGAAGGCTAAGCCTTTCTGATAGATTTGGGCTTTTGTGTACCCTAAACACCTGCATTGCAAGCACTGAGAAAAGGCTGAGTGGACTTCACACTGTGGTTAGACAGTACTGCGTTACTGCTCAGGGCTGAGAGCTAGAAAAAAAGCTCACTCTGTCTGTAGGCACTCCAAAAATACCTAACATATCTATGCTATTATTGTCTCTGCATTAATAAATATAGATTTGTACAGTGTTTAATGTCCTATTGCCTTTTACTTCCTTGCAAACGTGAGTGATGATATGCTTTGCGAGGTCAGGCCTGTGTCTGCACACATCAGAAGGCTTATCTGAGGCTTTGTCTTGCAACAGACAGAAACAAAAAAACAGAAATAGAGGAAGATGCGGTTTAGAGACCACAACATTTACTGGTTGAGAAAAGACTTATAGTATATCACAAGTCTCATTTATAGTCACTAATAGTCACTAATTCATAGTCTCATGGTCCACTCTGCAGTGGTTTGTGAACGGAATACACGTGAAAAACACCTGATGCATATTAACGACATTTTGCATGCACAAAAATACTATATTAAATCTTTAACCTGCAGATCATAATAGAATAAAGGAGCCTGTGGTTTAAAGCTACCACAGAATGCATTTATTCAGGATGTTAAACTGTTCTCTGACGTTCCACAAAGGAGGTATGTGGCTTTGGTCGTGTCTGAAAAATAGCCATATGCTGCTTTTACACCCCCTTTCGCACCCTATGATCTGGTCCTAATATGAAACGAGCTGTTTTCCCTGTTTTTCTGAGCTCATGAATAAAAGCTCTGCTCTGATTGGCTGGTTTACACCAGACGCCGCAATGATCACACAGATGCAACATCCCCTCACAGACTTAATTAAAATGAGCCTCTGTGTAAATAAGCTCTGCCCTTATACTATTTCGCTAGCTATGCTAATGCTAGTTACTTGGAGCTAATGCTAGTAGCTAACATTCCTTATACTAGCTACCAGTGTTGGACAGTAACGAAGTACATGTAATTAGTTACTGTACTTAAGTAGTTTTTCCGTGTATCTTTACAGAAGTATTTCCATTTTGGACGACTTTGTACTTTAACTCCACTACATTTCAAATATGTGGGTAAATGGACCACAATATAGAAATATGTACACGTGTACTTGTGACTGGCGAGTGTCTTTGTCTGCATTTATACAAATGCTATATCCTTTAATAGTAAATTAGTAAAACAGATGCAGTAAAGTAAAGGAAAACAAATTTAAAACAAGTTTTTATTAAACTTTAACTTGTAACTAACTTGCAAATACATCTTAAAACAAAACTTAGCTTGTTTGAAAAAAGTTATTTTATGGTTCTAGCTAATGGAACCTGTTCTCCTTCAGTGTTCTGTGCTTATGATCATTTGAATAGACACCAGTGTCGGACTAATTAATGAGCTTCTATTAAAGACTGGTGGACTGAGAGAAACTAGAGTCTCTTCACCTACACTGAGCTGATTAAGAGTCTTGTTCCAGAAATGATAATAGGACATTACAGCCATAATAAATCATGCTCCTGTTACTCTCCATACTGAAGTACATTTGAAGGTAAATACTTTAGTACTTTTACTCCAGTGGAGGTCTAAAGGGAGGAGCTTCTACTGACACTGGAGGAGTATTTTACCTTGGAGAGGGCAAAATCCTCATTTAATCTAAGTCAATGGAACGAGACTTTTTACCAAGCAGTTTTGGGCCATTTCTGTTGCTCAATTCATCCTGACATTTTCACACAGTGTAAACAGCAGCTGCTGTGTTCAAATGATGCATAAAAGTAAAAGTGAACATTGGACTGTGACGATATGTGGGCCACTTTTGACTCTCATGCAGATTGCCAGCACTGATAGGGGACAGAGGTGACATTTCTTTGCCAGATGTGGACCACATCTGCATGCTGTCTGGGGTGACATTTATCGAACATTTTTAGAACACTACAACCAAGCAAAATAAACACTGACACTGATACAGTGACTTTAATAATCATCTTCCACCCTAGAATGAGATTTTCATCGCATTTCTGTGTAGTCATGTTCCCAGCAAAAGTTCCTAAAAACGTTATGCGGATATTGCGCAAATATTCTATTAATGTTTTCAGCAGGAAGTTTTGTTCCGAGAATCACTGTGAATTCTAATTTCTAGCTCTAACAACATCCTCAAAATATCCTCTGAATGGTGCAGTTATGTCTTAGTTAAACCTTACCCATACAGGAACATTATTTGAAACTTGAAGGTGCATTCCCTGATGGACGCATGGAATGGTTGCTCAGCTTAAATGGTTTCCACTTCCTACTAGGCTGGGGTTGCTATGGGAGGAACGAGGGATGAATAAATGACATATAGAGGAATGTGAGTCGCTATGGCTGTGTATTAGAGTTTGGGCATCTACCCTGAGTGAGTACATCCAGTTTGGTGTCTGTAGGTTAAAGGTAGCTATAGAGTTTGGGTGGGGCCAAAATGAATAGGACTCTATGGGAAGAAAGAGGGGTGAATACACGACACACAGAGGAGTGCGGGGTCAGCATGTCTGTGGATTAGAGTTTGGGGATCCGCACTGAGTAAGTACATGCAGTTTGTTTGCTGTGTAATAAAGGACCTCAGTAGGGGCCAAAAAAGAATGGGACTCCAGGAAAAGAAGAAGGATGGAATAAAAAAGACAAACAGACGACTGCGGATTGAACCAACTGTGGCATGAGTTAGTGAACAATGAATGTGTACCAAATAGAAGAAGAAGAGGAATGAAACAGGCTGTTTAGGTTACTGTACCTTTAAGACTGAAGTAGGATAAAGGAGCTCTGTTCCGATTGGCTGTCCTGTATGGAGCCTCATGCAGCAAAGCAAAGTGTGGAATTTCAATGTAGAACTTTAGTGTGAGCAGTGGTGGACAGCAACTTGGTAAATCTACTTGGTTACTGTACTCACTGTACCCTTTACCGTTCTCACCAAGGAAAAAATAAATAAATAAATAAATTACAATTTTTTTTTTATAGTTTGAGGCAATACTAATAAAGCAAGTAGTCAATTTAATTTAATTCCATTAGCTTAGCATAGACACCTTTAGCATAAAAAAGAAGCAATTAGACTGTTTGGTAGTGCATGTTTATAGAAAATGATTTTACCCTTATTGGACTCCTTTTGGTTGTATAAAGTTTATTAAAGTTAATTCTGTTTAATCAAACAAATCTCTACAATTCTAATAAACTAATATAATAAGCTTACCTTCCACAATTCCACCAAAAACAGTGTACATGTGTGGAGAGATTTACTTGTTGCCTGCTTCCTCTATGAATAAAAGCAGTGAAGGCACATATATTGAAAGTGGATCTTTTTAACCTAACACACCTCTGCCAAATAGTGGAGATGGCACAGTCAGGCTGTGTTAAGTTCAATACCTTCTTTATTAAGATATAGTAACTCAATAGGTGCTCTACCAAAACGTTGAGCAGGAAGTTAAAGGGTTAAGTAGTGCTTTAGTGTATCCGTGCTGAAGTATTTCCATTCTGGGGGACTGTTTACTTTAACTCCACTACATTTTAAAGTCTAATATCTCACTGTTTACTACATTATGGCCAAATCTGTCCTTCCTTTTGGCTTATGTGTCCATAAAAACGTAATGTGTCCAAGTGAAAGAATCGTGAAGCGAGCCCACCAATCAGGGGACAGCAGTCACTTTGTTTTGAGCTTGTTTTGAGCTGTTGGACAGAGCTAGCTAATGGAAACTGTTCTCCTTCAGTGTTCTGTGTTTATGATCATTTGAATAGACGTCAGTGTCAGACTAATTAATGAGCTTCTATTAAAGACTGGTGGACTGAGAGACACTAGAGTCTCTTCACCTACACTGAGCTGATTAAGAATCTTGTTCCAGAAATGATAATAGGACATTAGAGCCATAATAAATCATGCTCCTGTTACTCTCCATACTTAAGTACATTTGAAGGTAAATACTTTAGTACTGTTACTCCAGTGGAGGTCTAAAGGGAGGAACTTCTACTGACACTGGAGGAGTATTTTATCTTGGGGATCTCTACTTTAACTCAACTACACGGTTTGTGTACTTCATCCACCACTATGAGTATGAGTGGGCGGAGCTAAACTGCTGTGGGTTGAAGGTGTGGATATGTGTAAATGAGTTCATTCCTGTGACATCACAGAAAGAATGAATTCAAAACAGGCTGCTTTTGTAGCATAGTTTCCATATGTACACTGTGTGGACTGGCGAGCAAAGGTTTACATGTCACTTTCGGACATTTGAACCATTTTTGCCAATTGTGCTTACACACAGAGGAATTCAACCTCCACCTTATAACACACACACATGCCCAGAGCAGTGGGCAGCCCTATCCATGACACTCAGGAAGCAGTTGGGGCTTAGGTGCCTTGTTCAAGGACACTTCAGTCATGTCCTTTTGGTTCAGGGAATCAAACCAGCAACCTGCCGATCGCATGTCTGGTTCCCATATCTCCAACCCATGACTGCCCCTGTTTAATAATGTGGGCCCATTAAATAGAGCACAGCAAAATGAATGAATCAGAAGCTACAGAGAATATAGGACCCAGAATGTCCACCTCAGAGATGTGGTAGACCACCAAAACTGCTCCCATCAGATAAACAACACTTGGAGTGAGGAAAACATCAATCTCCACACTTGTGTAGCTGGACAAGAAACTCCATCCAACAAAGAAGCTGCTGGTGTTCTCAGAACAATGGACTAACCACACCAGAGTCCAGAACCTCAACACCACTGAATGTGTTTGGGGCTATTTGGATGATGAGAAGCAGGAAACCAGCTAAACCAACTTCTTAGACTGAACTTTGGAGGTGTGACTCTTTGAGAACCTAAAGCTAAGGAGTGGACACATTAAATGCTGAAGTATCATGTGATGTCATATTTAGTTGCAGAGGCCTCTGGGTAATTATTTGTTAAATACCGTATATGTGTTCTACTGTTTTTCTTGAAGCTGAAAAATGAATAACTTGTACTTACCGGCTGTTTTGACTGGATATTAAATAAACAAAGAGTGGTCTCTGACATAGCACTGTAAATGACAACTTTCAGTCTGTTTTTAATTCAAAAATTAATTTTACCAACAAGAGACTCACACTACCAAGAATGACCGCTCATTTGAATGAACCGCATAATGCGTAGGTCTTTGAATGAGAAAGCTTTCTGCAGTTTTCTGGGTTTTTACATAGGTTAATTCACTTTACCTAAAACAAACTGTAACGATCGGCCCACGCATTTTCCAAATTTACAATAAATTGACATTTGCTGTTTCCATTGTGCTTTTTGACACACAGTGGAAATTTTTTTTTTTTTTTATAAAAGAAAATTGAATGGATGGAAACCTATGTGGCTATGTGGTAGCCCCGGTTTACGCATTGAAACTTGTTAGATGCATGCACCATATTGTATGTGCAACCAGAAAGTCACAGGAAGCACGTCGAACACAGCCAGGCTAGATATTTGATAACTCTACTAGTTGGGCAAATTAGCTGCATGTATTTTTGATACGCAGTGTTGTTCTTGCTGTATAATAATGTGCAAAGTATTATTTCCATATGCACCCTTTTTATTGATTTTGTATAATCAATATAATTTTTCCAGCTGTTCTCTTTCTCTATATCTATATATCTGTTTCTTCTCCCTTACAGAAACAAGAAATTTGTTTAAGTGTGATATTAGTATAGTTCTTTTAAACTATAAAATAAGCAAGTATACTTTTTATGCAGTTATCAGTGATATACTAAACACAGTTACACTTAAGTGCACTCAGAACAAGTACACAGAAAGATCTAAATATATATGGCCTTTTACTTATATACTTATATACCTAAGAAAAGTATAATTATGTATTCTTGCCTTGTATCTACAGATATCCAGTATAATATTTGTTTGGAAATTTAATTTTATAAAGATTACAAATGTGTTCTTAATCCCAAGTATGGCTTTTTTTTCTTTTTTTTTTCTTTTTTTCTTTATTTTTCTTTATAAATTCTCTAACCATCTTACGCCAGAAAGTTTGGCCGATCTTTGTCAATCTCTTGCCAAATAAGCCTTGACTTATTGAACTTCCCGTAATAAACTCCTGTAACATTACTCCACCATGTAAGCCCACATAATTCTTTCTGTTCTGATGTTGTCTTTGCTGGTGGACGCTACAGATTCCACTCACAATTTCAGTTATTAACACATAGAAACAACTGCAATCTGCAGCATCCATTTGTCTGCGTGTTGTTGCAGACAGGTTTTAGACATGTTGCTGGACACTTTACATCATGCAACTCAAGCGTGCTTTGGTCTCTTGCAGGTTTCAGGCAAATAAATTTGAAGCCATAATTCGAACTGGTTCCTGAACATTTACATAATGCAACTCAAGTGCAATTTAGTTTTATGCAAGTTTCAAACAGGTAAAATCGCAGCCAGGTTTCAAGCAAGTTGCATTTTTTTCAAGTTGTATTTTTTATTATGAGACATGCGGGTTAATCAGAGGGTCCCAACTGCCCTAATACTTTACACCTTGTCTAAAATAGATTGTAATGGAGCTTACAAAATTTGGCTTACAAAAATCATATAAAACATATAACAAATTCCAGAAATAAGCAAAATAATGTTAAAATGAGCTTACAACAATCTCAAAATTGGAATTTCAAGATGTATCAACTAGATACGAGATCATTTTACTTGCCATGATGTCATATTTTGCATATTTTTGTGTTGATGCTGGGCCTGGGCCTGAATGTATAGCTCCTGTTGTATAGCTCCTCAAACCTTATTACATGTACAGTGACTGAAAGACTTAGAGAGACCTTATACTTCTCTTTGCTGCTATAAAATTGACCTCCATTTCTATTTTGTCAGCAAATCCTACTAAGCATCTTGTAAAGCTGTTTATTTTTTGAATAGAAAGTGATTTCAAATCATTTCAGCTGTTAGCAGAAGTACATTGAATGCTGGGTGACCTCAGCTGGGTGACACCTTGATGGACATACATCAGTAATTAAAGGAGGCAGGAGTTCTGCATATGACGATGGATGATATTGTATCTCCAAAACAGCAACTTTACCAGAGACGGCAAAAACCTCATTTAACTTTAATGGAAGTCAATGGAACCAGACTTTTCTCCAAGCAGTTTTGGGTCATTTCTGTTGGTCCATTCATCATGAAATTCTTACACAGTGTAAACAGCAGCTGCTGTGTTCAAATGATGCATAAAAGTCAAAATCAGCAAAAATGGAGATACATGTTTTTCGTCTAGGACTGCATGTGTCTACTCCAGGTCCCTTCAGTACTGCTCTAAAGACAACCTTGACCTACCTAATACAGTGCATGCTGATGTAATTTACTGGCATGACATACTGTCATATTGTCCACCCCAATCTGATGAGCTGGTAGTTATGATTAATCTTGAAAGGCTTTGAAGCACTTGTGACTGTTTCACACTTATATGTAGGCTTGCAGAACTGTGATGCTTTAAATCGTTGCAGTGTGATGATTGCTTGATGATAGCTCAATGAGCTAGATTTCTCAAATCCAGAAAGACCTAGAGATAGCTGGCGCTAGAGTAGCATGAGGCTAGTTGAATGATTTGGGGTCCCTGAGAAGGATGGCCTCAAAGAATACCTTTAAAATCAGACATAATTGACCAGTTTCTTTCATTTAGCACATCCAGTTTAGCTGCTGCTCTGAATTAGCATGTAGCGTGTAGCTTGGACAGGCAGAGTGTCTGCTACACTGTTGGGAAAGAGACTACTGTACAGGTACTTTTGTGTTGCCTTCCATATAAAATCATATGGTTTTGGATTTAGTTTCACAGGTATCAAACAGCTTAAGTTGCAGGCAGGTTTCCAATGAGTTGCTGGACACTTTACATTATGTAACTCAAGTGCAATTTAGTTTTTGCGAGTTCTTGCGAGTTTCCAACAGGTAAAATTACAGCCAGGTTTCAAGCAAGTTGTATTTTTTTCAAGTTGGAATCAAATTCCATTGCCTGATCTTAGGCCAGTGCTCTTACTCTGAGTGCTTGATAAATGTGGGCCAATGTAAATGCACAACATGGGCCTAAGGCCTCATCATGTACCTTAAATCAGTTCAAAGGTGCACCATGCTAATGCTGTGTTCATAGGTTCATACCCTGCCATCTTCTAATGCTTTAAAATAGAAAAAAAAACAAAAAACATGTGGTACAGTTACATTCCCAAAGGGGCTAAAGAGGTACCCTTGGGGTTCCCACCCTAGAGAGCATAGAGCGAGAGTAAAGCCCATGAACATTACTCAGAAAAGTCCATCTTGGCATTATGTATCAATGTTGCCAGTCCCTTTTTCTGGAGCTGCTGGTTAATTGGTTGGCTAAATCTTTGCTGTTCTTCTTTAGACCTGGTTGCGAGACTATTTGTATGCTGTGGAACCTTCATGCAACATTAGTTTCTTGAAAGCTACGTGAAACTAATTCAGACTTGAGTTGCACCACGCAAAGCTTCCTGCAACAGGACCGTGAAGCAAGTTCCATGAAACAGCCGATCAAAAAACTTTACCAGATCAATGGACAAGCTGCATTGACAAGCCAGCTAATGCTAACAAAGCTTAATACTGCCTGCTGTTATGCTCAATTGTACTTGCGGTGGAATACCCACATACACACACTCCCGTGAATACACACACACACTAGAGGGCAGTGAGCTCACTTGCCCAAAGCTGTGGGCAGCCCTATCCATGGCACCCAGGGAGCATTTGGAGGTTAGGTACCTCGCTCAAAGGGCACTACAGTCATGTTCTGATGGTTCAGGGAATCAACCCGGTAACCTTCCGGACTCAAGGCTGATTTCCTAACATCTAGCCAGAATGAGTAAGCTAATCACTACCATATAACTGTAATGGCTACTTAAACTGAAGTCCTTATAGCAAAGTCGGGTCACTCGGTGTCCATCTTCCTCCGATCTCTTTGTTAGGAGACCAAAATACTCAAAACCAAAGCTCGGAATGCAGTTTCAAACACATATTTGAAATCACATGAAGGGTGGGGTCTTCTCCGAAAACGTAGATGGTTGCACAACACAGGACTACATGCACACAGACCGCTATGATGGCTGCCCTTAACACCATGTTAACATTGCCAAAGACTGCAATGGTGTCGTGCCAGACTGTCATGGAGTGACTCAGAAAGGCAGCAAGTCATCTTCAGTGACGAGTCACGCTTTTGTCTTGGTGGAGACGACCAACAAATCTGTGTGTGGAGACACCGTGGTCAGCACCAAGATAAACAGTGTTGTCACACGTCATACGTCCAGAAGGCCTGGCGTCACTCCACCTCCACCGGTACCGCGCAAACTTGAGGAGTATCTGAAGTTGTTGCGTGCAACTTTGAACTCATGTCAAGCAACTGGTTGCATGAAAGTTTCACTGCCTTAATTATGCAGGGCCACAGCACTGTTCTGCTTTTCTTCACTGTAGTCATACCTCTTGGGTTAACTGGAGGATTGCTCAGAGTTCAGGTCAAGTACTAAAAACAGAAACGCAAATGGAAACATTTCTAGCCTAGAGAACGAAGCACATATAAACAATTCTTTTTTTATTCTATGTACGCTGACATGTTCAAAGCGAAACATATTCAAGCTACAGCATATGCAAATATATTTACATTGTACATGTGAAAGCTAAATGAGATAAAGTTCATGTTATATTATTTAGATCTGTACACGTTCACTGGTTGAAACTGTTTACATAGCAATTGTGGGCAACCTTGACCACAGCCAATGCATGAAACTCTTTTTGAACAAAAGGGTTTGTAGGCAAAGTTCAGTAGGCTCAATCCGGCAGCACGACCACATAATCAGATGACTCCACATCTGAGAGAGAGAGAGAGAGAGAGAGAGAGAGAGAGAGAGAGAGAGAGCGCAAGTCAGAAAAAGAGAGTAAGCAATGCGTTTAACTTTAGAGAGAAAACCGAGAGACTTCAGGCCACTTTTCCTTATCCCTTGTCCTGGAGGCCCAATGTCCGAACCATCTAATCAGCTCATTCAAAGCCCATTATTGACTTAAACTTGCTGGGAGAGCACGGAATGTGCCGGACAGTGGGCCTCCAGGACCAGGGTTGAGACCTTAGCTTGCATTAGGACATGTATGCTAAATTCTGCTGCCTTATGTCATCTCACATCGCAGATTGATCTCATTATGAGGACCTCACTCACTTTCATAGTCGGGGGTATCATTGGCAACTTCAACTTGGCTTGGCTCCATTTGTTTCCTCTTCACCGAGTAACGCAGGCGGGTGGCCAGACCTTGATTTCTCCTCTTATAGTGACGGATAAGCTCCATCAGGGTTTTGAAATAGAGCTCCTGCGTCCCTGCACTGGTCTGAAAAGACAAATGGTATTCTCATATCAGTATTAATATCTCCTATCGTTTCTTTCATATCGTCAGTTTCACAGGCGGACTGTGCTGGACTGAGATCTTCCTGAAGCCAAGCTGAAGAAACACACACACACACACACACACACAGACACGTGCATGTTTGTCTTACTATATTTGTGAGGTTGTCCACAGAGTTCTACTGATCTTTGCATTACTGTACCCAATGAACACTACACTTACCCCTAAACCTAACTCTAAGCTTAACATTAGTATTCAAAAGACTCATTTTCTGCATTATTAGAATTTCCAGAAGAACGGGATTTATGGTGAAAACCAGTAAAATGTCCTCATGTACTATTCTATCCTAGTAAGGTCCTCACAAATATACCACTACAAGAACACACACACACACACACACACACACACACACTAAACACAAAAGTGTATTTGTCACATACCACTGCTTTAGAGTTTTGCATGCCAGAAATTGCCATAACAGTGCTGTGCCACTTTATGGTACTATGACAATACCAGCATTTCAAAATATGCATTTCAAATAAATCATCAGCATAAATCTCTAATCATGTTCCAGCAATTCTTTTAAAGTCACATTCCAACAATTTTTCATTACATTTTTGCATAATTTAATTGTTTATGATGTGAAAAAACCTTCACAGCAGTGGTGATAGAATTACACAAATGTATATTATTAATAAATAAACAAAAAAGTAAATAAATAAATATTATTACACATGACTTATATATGTTGTTGTATGTGATCTTGAGGATGGTAAAAAGGGGTTCACTTGTGATTTTGCTCTGACTGTTTAAAACCTGTCTCAGGCACGAAGCAGCATCCTGGTGTAACGCGATAGCGGTGTGGTAGCTTTTAACTGTGATTAAGCGCTTCGGACCTTCGGTTCCTATCACCACCACTGTAAAAATTCTGGTCTCAGGTTTTCTAATACCACATCAAACCCATCTGAATGACCTGCATATATTTGTATCTTATGCATTTCAAATAAATCATCTAACAGCAGAAATCTCCTATGCATGGTCCAGCACCGGCTTTTAAAGTGACATTCCAACAATTTTCAGCATAATTTAATTGTTTGCAATATAAAAAAATATCTGGACAGCTGTGGTGATGGAATTACACAAATATATATGATTGTTAATAATATTTATATATTAAAAGTGTATATAATAAATGTATATATCAAAAGTAATAATTATAATAATAA
>CM067497.1:3216159-3229778 GCA_034552555.1 Semaprochilodus insignis
TCCAGAAATGATAATAGGACATTAGAGCCATAATAAATCATGCTCCTGTTACTCTCCATACTTAAGTACATTTGAAGGTAAATACTTTAGTACTTTTACTCCAGTGGAGGTCTAAAGGGAGGAACTTGAGGAGGAACTGGAGGAGTATTTTACTTTAGCTACTTTAACTCAACTACATGGTCTGTGTACTCCGTCCACCTCTGGCACTGAGAAGTGAAACTACATACGTCTCCTGAGTTGTTACATGTAGTTTTGATAATGGCCAAACAGTGATCAGTCTGATAATACACCCTGTATATACCATCCGACATAAATTATTTTTTTTAAACATGCGTTCAACCATAACTTCAGCTTGTTGTCATGGTGTTAAGGGCAGTCATCATATCGGTGGGCATGCATGTAGTCCTGTGCACGTCCACAACCGTGGCTGCTGGGTCAGTAAGGTACAGTGATAAGGGCCATCCTTGCTTTTGTCACATGTGAGACTACATGTGACTACTCACACCAGCAGAACACATACTAACACACCACCACCACGTCAGTGTCACTGCAATGCTGAGAATGATCCACCACCCACATAATACCTGTTCTGTGGGGGTCCTGTGGGGGTCCTGACCATTGAAAAACAGGCTAAACAGAGAAACAGATGAACTACGGTCTGTAACTGTAGAACTACAGAGTGCTCCTAAATGGGCAGTGGAGCTGATATGATGGATAATGGCACATCACATACAGTCATGGCTCAAATACAGACTCACAATTGTACGTGACTTGAGACTGTTGCAAAGGGCCCTGTAATGTCTCACCTACCTGTAAAGTGTAATATCCTGCATGGGTTTGTAGGATCCTGTAAGTGTAGACGATTTTCTGTTTACTGCAAGAACAGAGAACAGACGTCGGTTAAACAAGAGGCCTCTTCTGGGCACACGCACGGCACGGCAGGGTAGCATCTAACACGCCACAGCCACTTTTAATGAGTTGCTTCTCCAAGTACCTACAACACACTTTACAAGTACCATGCAATGCTGGTGTGTGGTTAGTGTGTCACCAACGTCTATCATAGCTTTTGTGATAACACACCGGCTAAATCAGACACAGAAACTTGATAACAAACCACCCATTTGAGGAACTCATGTCATACACTTTTCTTGCCTTCAGAGCAAACAGAAAAACTAAAAGCAGAAGCTGAAACTTCAAATCTAAAAACGGGTGTCAGTACATGTAAGTACAGAGCCTGGAATTAGAAGACAGCAAAGGGTAAAGTCAGAGTTAGTTCCAGCGCGAGCCCTGGTGGACCCTTTCTCTGCTAAGCACACTGCTAAGTCCACTTAGTAGGCAAACTGTGCCGAACTGGGATCCTCCAGCACCCAAACTGAAGAAACACACACGTATATATATATATATATATATATATATATATATATATATATATATATACATATATATATATGTGTGTGTGTGTGTGTGTGTGTGTGTGTGTGTGTGTTTAAGTGTATTTATCATATATTACTGTTCTAGTGTCTTGCATGTCAGAAAATGTCATAGCAGTGCTATGCCACATTATGATACTATGACAATAACGAAATGTATATTTCAAACTAATCGTTAACAACATAAATATCCAATGCGTGTTCCAGCATTTCTGCATAATTTATTTGTTTATAATGTAAAAAAAAAACCTTCACAGCAGTGATGATAGAACACGCAAATATATATTATTATTATTAATTGTGTGTGATCTTGATGATGATAAAAAAGAGGTTAAACTGTGATTTTGCTCTGACTGTCTTAAAACAGTGTCTCAGGCATGAAGCGACATCTTTGTGTAATGCGATAGCGCTTCGGACGATCGACTCCTATCACCACCGCTGTGGAAAATTCCGGTCTCAGGTTTTTCAGTATTACAATATCACTGACGACCCCCTGTTTGTGAAGCAATCAAAGTACGTATTAAAAATGATCTGTATTGAACTTATGCTATGTGGAATTCTGTTTCTAGGTATCAGCTCTGGCCTTTCTGTCTTGCAGTATTCGAGTGTATTGAAGTATTTGTAATAGCTAGGATACGTTTGTAAGCACGGTTGTAAGTTGCTCTGGATAAGAGCTTCTGCTAAATGCCTTAACTGTAAATGTAAATAAATATACTAATATATAGTCATTTAATTGTGGGTTGACCAAGACCCCCAAACTTATCCATAGAACTGTACCATTTCTTATTTAGTTATTAATTGTGTCCTTATTAACTCCATGCATATACTGTACATACTTTTGATATATAGATATACATGTTTTGAAAAACCTGAAAAACTATATATCTCTTATAGCTACACAATTACGGTCTCAGGTTTTCAATATCAATATCCCATCAAACCAATGTGAATGATCTGCATGTGTTGGCAGCACTTGAATCATGCAGAAATGTTGAGTTGCCCTTTTAAGTGGCTCGACCCACCATCTTTCAGGGTGCTGAGAAGACGAGGTTGAAGTAATATATATATATATATATATATATATATATTGTAATATTGCAGGTCAATATTACAGGCCAAATACACACAGTAATTTAACTGTGGATTGAACAGGGCTGCCCAAATGATTACATACGATTGCACGCTATTTAAATCCAGTATATTTCACAAAGGCACTACGTTCTGTAGATACTGGAATAAAACACTCATTCTGCTGTGTACCCATGTGTTCTATGTATAAAGGCAGTACGCATATCTGGACTTTTAGTAAAATGCATTCCGAAACAGAAACAGAAATGTACCTGCGACATATTTCACATATGAAAGTATGTGTCGTTATATCTGTTTCTGTGTGCGCAGGAAGTATGTCCTTAAATACCTTGGAATACATACTGGAATGACATCCAATGCACTTAAAAAGCATTTCACAACTACCTTACCAACTACCATCTATCTAGTTGGCCTCAACCATTTCATCCATTTTAATGTTTTTTTTTGTACATTATATAACGTAACAAGTACAAGCCCATAGTGGCCAGAGTGCTTGTGAGCTGTCAGTCCTCAGTAGCTGCCAAACTTACGCAAGACACAGTTTGAGCTCAAGTAAACAAACATTATTGCCCCACAAATGTAGAACATTTTTGTAAATGAGCTTTCTGCTTTCTGGTATGTACATGCATTCAGCTCACATGCTGCTTGTTGTATCATATTCATATAACTGTGAAAGTCAACAATGTCCTTGGTTTTGCTGAGCTAACACAACCCTACTGCACATTCTAATGCACAGTTATTGTTTATTTTCCGCACGCAGCACATTCACGGGGGTCTGTAAAATGTGGAAAATGTTATGGGATATTTCAAAGTTGTCTATTTTACATTTGTTCCAATGTTTTACACAGAAATTGTGCAGTAAAGTCTAGCTGAAACTGAGCGTGTCCTCCGTAGAGGATGTGAAATCAGTACCACTTAATAAATAAACACAACATGCAATGAACTGTTCCATGCAGCCATATAGGCACTAGGCAAGTAAAGGAAGACAGTACTCACTAAACGCAGAGGCACAGAGCTCCCTGGATAGTTTCGCTGTCCCGTATAAGATATGCTCCATCTTTGCCTTTCCTGCCCAGGAGCTCCTCACACCGCTGCCTGCTGATAGGGCCGTGATAGATGGGGAGCCCCATGTCCCCCATTGAATCTGGGGATGAAGTAGCCAGGGCCCCCCCCACCCTTACACACCTTTCTTTACAAACCCTACTGGAAAGCTGAGGAGAAGAGCCGGCTTTGGGACCGTAAGGTCAGAAGGAGAAAAAGCAGAACAGCCGCTCTCTCGGAAAGCCTCTTAGTTCAAACCCGCATTCCGAAAAAGCTTGAGGCGTCCTTTGCATGTGCTGTATTTCCACCCCACGGCACACAGACTGTGGCTCTGAACCAGCGTCATCTGAAGCTTTCACACAGGAAGCATGTGTGTGTGCATGCGCACTCATGTGTGTTTATGTATGTATGTGTGTGTGTGTGTGTGTGTGTGTGTGTGTGTGTGTATGTGTGCGTGCATGTATGTGTGTGTGCGCATGTGTGTGCTTGTGTGTGTGTGTGTGTGCGCGCACACATATGTGTGCATATGGGTGTGTGCTTGTGTGTGTGTGTGTGCGCATGTGTACACATGTGGATGTGTACTCATGTGTGTGTGTCTGTGTGTGCTTATGTGTGTGTTTGTGTGTGTGTGCGGGCATGTGTGTGCATATGGGTGTGTGCTTGTGTGTGTGTGTGTGTTTGTGTGTGCACGCATGTGTGCGCATGTGGATGTGTGCTCATGTGTGTGTCTGTGTGTGCTTACACACATTTGTGTGTTTGTGTGTGTGTGTGTAAATGGGTGTGTGGGTGTGTGTGACTGTGTGTCTGTTCATATGTGTGTTTGTGTGTGTGTGGGTGTGGGTGCTGTGTGTCTCTTCATGTGTGTTTGTGTGTTTAGGTGTGTGTGTGTGTGTGTGTGTGCATGCATGTGTGTATGTGTGCATGGATGTGTATACACGTCTGTGTCTGTTCATGTGTGTGTATGTGCGTAGGTGTGTGTGCACATGTGTGTGTATGTGTGTGTGCATTTGTATGTGTGTCTGTGTCCATGCATGTGCATGTGTGTATGTGTGCATGGGTGTGTATACATGTGTGTGTGCACATGTGTGTCTGTGCATGTGTGTGTATGTGCATAGGTGTGTGTGCACATGTGTGTGCGCATGTGTATGTGTGTCTGTGTCCATGCACGTGTATGTGTTTGTGTGCATGTGTGTGTGTGTGTGTGTGTGTGTGCACATATTTAACTCATTATATATGTAAACAGATAAAAGCACTGCATATTTGCATATTTATTGCATGTTCTGAATGTCCTGCTTTGGTTGTCATTGCTTTGGTCAGTTTTGAGTTCACCCAGGTGGAAAGTGCACTGTTGCATCGTTCCATTGGAGACTCTTCCTCCCGTCGACCTTCTCAGATTGTTTCCATTATGGTTTCCTTTTCTCTTGTTTTGCATCTATTATTAGAGCATTTGATCTGGTTTGGCTTCCAGTGCTCGCAGACTGTGGACTATGCTTATAAGAGGGCTAAATGTAGACTTTCACAAGGTCCCCAGTCTTGTGAATATCTGTGAGGAGGGGAAACAGCGGTCACTTTTGTCTGTGTGTGCATGTTTGTGGCCATCTCAGGTGTGAAAACTGAACAGCCAACCTGCTGTCAGCATACCCTGCTGCAAACTGACTGTCTTGCCCTGATGCTCTAACCGTTGAGCTGTAATGATTATAAAGCACGTATCACTCTGTTTAACATAAACACACAATCATAGATTTCCTGTACAGTGGTCACATAGTCTTTATCGCCTGAACATCCTAGAATCATCACTGAAGGGAAAGTCCACCAATTTCCAGATTTATTTTGATGGAAAGCCGTACGCTGTACAGAAACTTTACTATCCATCAGGAACCAGTTCTTTTGACACTCAGCGTCAAAAGAATAGCTGCACAAATAGCTGCACCCAGAAGGAATCAACTGACAGGAATGAAACTTCGTGGGTAGATTTTACATTGTGAGACATGCAAATGATTCAAGTTCCATGCTCGCCCTCGGATGTAAGCAAGGACAAGCCTTGACTGACCCAACAGCCATGATTGCGGACATTCAGCGAGCAGTGCTGCCCTCCATGAGTCAACCTGTTAGTGCCAGCACCATTAGCAGACGGCTGCACGACGCAGGACTATGTGCATGCAGACTGGAGACTGCAAGCCAGGCCCCCTCATCCAACCTCAGTGCCTGACCTCACAAATACTCTTCTGGAGAAATAAGCCAAAGCTCCCAACATACACACTCCAGAATCCTGCAGACACAGCAGTGAGCTGGAGTTTTTAAGCACGTCGGTGTCACTGCAGTGCTGAGAATGATCCACCACTCACATTATACCTGCTCTGTGGTGGTCCTGTGGAGGTCCTGACCATTGAAGAACAGGGTAATAAAGTATACAGAGATTCAGATGGACTACAGTCTGTAACTGTAGAACTACAAAGTGCTCCTATATGTGGTCAGTGGATAAAATGGATGCTGAGTGTAGAGACATTAGGTGTACCTAATAAAGTGTTCTGGAAATAATCTAATATAATATAATCTAATCTAATATAATATAATATAATATTGGCATTATTATTGCATTTTCAACATGTAATTTTGAAGCAATTCTGATGCTCCAATCATAATAAAATGTTAACAGTATAAAAAAAATCAAATTCAAAGTGACAAAAATGGAGATATGATGTTTTTCTCTGTCAGCAATGATAAAAAGTCAGATTGCTTGTGTGTACTGCATACTTGGCCAATAAAACTGATTCCTATATTTGAAGTAATGCATGTTTGATTGGATATAAAATAATAATTAAATAATTAAAAAAGAGCCAAATATGAGACTGATTTGGATTACTGTGCATTTATGTATGAAATATCTATCTATCTATTGATTTATGAAGATTGTGGCTATGGGTGATCACTTGATATGGATACTAACAGTGAGGCTAATGTACCCGGATAAGACAGTGGGTCAGTGGCACTGTGTGTGTGAGGCTTGTTGAGCTGCAGTGTGGAGGCCGGGAGGAGGATGAGGAGGAGCTGTAATTGGGGATTAAGCTGATTAAGGTTGTTAGAGGAAGCGTCAGCTTCCCGTTGTGTCTCCACTCGGTGTCATCAGCCTCGCATGAGCGCTCAGTTCAGTTCAGGAGGCGTTTGCTCGCCCCTCGCAGAGCCCCGCGAGCAGGCCGGCATGACCCCCGCGGGGAAGAGTCAGCGGACGTTCGTGTGCATGTGCAGAAATGAGGGTCGCTGCTAACGCGCTGCGGTGGTGAGGTAATCTGGGTCAACATGAAGACGAGGCCGACCGGCAACGACCGCAACGCTGACTGGATGGGCTCTCTGTCCCCGGCTCTGACGGCCATGCCGCTGAAGTACCTGGCCGTGCCAGGTGGGCCATTCTGTTTATACAGGGGTAGCATTAAAGGGGAATTCCACCCAGAAATGTGTGTGCAATTTAAAGTCATTCAGAGTGGTGTGGTGTGAAGCGCTCTGTTCTAGAGACACAGATACAGAGTCAGAATTGTCCATAGTGGTGGTGATGGGAACCAGACGTCCACCTCTAAAAGCTCCCTCACAGAAAGTTATTACAGGGAAATGGTTTTACATACACTCATCATCAAACGAATAGCTGCACCCAGAAGGAGGTGTGGGATTGCAGTGCTATTGGGAAGGAAGATAAAGATTACCAGGAACAGTAAATTATGATGTATTTAGACTGATCTGATCAATATTTACTGAGCTACACATACAGAAGTAGTGTCTCTCAGTATGACTAACACAACATGCCAGACGTCTCAGCATGGAGTTGTAGAGGTTCCTAATGGTGTCCTATGATAATCCATCCCATGCAGCTAGAATATTCCCACACAGTTCCTACAGATTGTGCGGTAGGGGTGGAGGTGGAGTGACACCCGGCCTTCTGGACGTGTGACGTGTAAAAACAAACCGTTCATCTTGGCGCTGACCACGGTGCCTCCACACACACGGATTCGTTGGTCGTCTCCACCAAGACAAAAGCGGGACCCCTACTAGGACTGTTCTGATTGGCTGTCCTGTGTTGCCCCTCATTTGGATAAGCACTCATTCCTTATAACTTCAGTATGAATGGGCGGAGCTAAACTGCTGGGGGGCTGAATAGGTGTGTATAAGTGAGTGAGTTGGTTCCTATGACATCACAGAAACAGTGAATTCAAAACAGCTTGTTTTTGCAGCTTACACTCCATATATGGCCTGTTTGGACTGGACCGGAGTGAACGGTAATTGTTGAAACATATGGGGGATGTTCAGTTTCCCATGATTTGGACCCTTTAAGGAGATCTTTAATTGTTTAGGTACAAACAATAAAGTGTGCTGCTAAGAAAACGGAAGTAACGGTTGCATTGACTGAGTAACTTTAGCTGTTACTTGGTCTATGTGACCATTACTTCTGTTTTCTTAGCAGACATGCCCACTCGTTTGGTGGCACGGGAGTCTCGAGTGTGAGATTCTCTAGGTTAAAGACATGGAAAGCCCCTCCTGATGCATCTTGAAGGTGTGGGGAACTACAAGCAATGTAGGTTGGATGATGGGGGATGGGCTGAACTATTGTTCTTTGCCCACCATAGCTGGCCAACTAGGCAGTGCGCCACACAGAAGAAACTTCTTCTTAAAACCCACTTGGTTTCCACAGTTCACCAATGCTGTCCTATTGTTTAGGATTTATTCTTGGGTAAGAACAGAACCGGTGCACAACTTCTGCGGATCTTTCTCCAGAACAAGTCCAAGGAAGACATTGGTGAATGAGGCCCATTGTGACTGCTAGGTTCAGTCTTTCCAGTGTGCCACAGTTCTGTGTTTCTTGTTGTTTGAGTCAAAAAGCTCCCCCTATCAACTGCAGACATCTTCTCCTTTATTTCTCATCACAAGGAAAGTGCTGGAATGATAAACGAGTACTTGTTTTCGAGTCCAACAGCAAGGAACACAGAACTGCTGCGTGCTGGAAAGACAGAATCTCACCAGCTCAGTAGCGCTTCCTTGTGATGACACAGAGAAGAGGAGTCTGTAGTTGATAAGCTGAGTTACAGTTCTTACACCAAGAGGAAAAACAAAGTTTGATGCCAGTGGGCTCTAATGCTAGCTAGCTAGCGAACCTAGCTAACGTTAGCCCCTACTGGCAAAAGCCCAGTTTGGTTCGCTAGCTAGCTAGCAATAGTGCTTGCTGTCATGAAACTTTGTTTTTCTTCATTGCATCTTATTGGTTTAACAAAATCATGTGACATCATGACTCTCCTACTGGCTAACCACAGGTCAGCCCTCAAATGCCAGTCACGAATCTCATCCCTTCCCCCCAATTAAGTGACTAAAGCAATCATGTATGTGTTATATAGTTTAGGTTATGATTTTAATTCTGTTCTGGTATCTAGTACCAACCAAAAAGCCCAGTTTGAGTATTTTCCTGTGGGCGCTGACGTTAGCTAGGTTGGTTAGCTAGCTGGCATTAGTGCGTGCTGGCATCAAACTTTGTTTTTCTTCATTGGTGGAAGAATTGTTACTCACCATGTCAACCACATCTTCTCTTTCTCATCACAAGATAAATGATTATTTGGACTCTATTCAAACAACGAGAGCCTTAGTAGAGGACTCGGATGTGAAGGTCGATTATGTCACCCCTGATAGAAAAAGGATAACGGACCACTGCTGGCCCACTAACGGCAAAGCTGGCACTCCACTGGGGTATTTCTCAGTGGTTTCTTGGTGGCCCGCCGGTGGTTAAGCGGAGCATTTGACAAAATACCACTTTTCATCACTCGTTTTACACTCACAGTCCAATTCACTCATTCTTCCTTCATTTCTTGCTTTCATTATTTTTTGTAAACTAGATTAGTAAATCATGTTCAGCATCAACATTTTCAACTAACCTAGCGCTTATTATTTCTCTCTCGGTTGTTTGTCTTACTTTATTTTCCAGAATAAAAGTCTCTGTGCGTTTAAAATCCGTTTGAAGAGATTAAAAAACTTGTCAGATTTTGTACACAGGACAATAATCTGGGTGGTACGAGGGTGGACTAGCAGTGGCAGCGGGTTGCTGACCTTAATAAGCCAGCGGTATATATGCTAGCTATCTGGAACGGCTTAAGAAGCAGATATATGTATGCGCTATGCATACTGGGTATTGTAGTGAGAGAATACAGCTGGACAAAAAACCATGAAGCTGAGGAATGCAGCGTGGTGCTTCATCATATAGCATAACACACATCATATATTCTAGTTTTTAGTGTTTTCAACACATTCTGGGTGGTTGTCATTCCCATTAACCAGAATAGCTTTTCGTCCCTGTCATTAACTTCTATTTGTGTTCTCCGCTGTATGGTTCTAGGATCCCATGACTCCTTCAGCTTCTGGGTGGACGAGGACGCTCCGGTTGGCCCCGATCAGAAGGCGTTCGTCAAGCACCTGGCCATGATTTTCCGTCTGCTGGCCAAGAAGGTGATGAAGAAGTGGTCGATGACTCAGAACCTCACCTTCAAAGAGCAGCTGGAGGGCGGCATTCGCTATTTCGACCTGCGTGTCTCTTCGAAGCCAGGCGAGGAGGGCTGCGAGGTCTACTTCATCCATGGGCTGTTTGGCCACAAAGTGCGAGACGGCCTCAGGGACATCAACGCCTTCCTCAGTGCCCACCGCAAAGAGGTCGTCTTTCTGGATTTCAACCACCATTACGCCATGGAGGAAGAGCACCATCAGTATCTCATTGGCATGCTGAAGGAGGTTTTTGGGTCCAAGCTCTGCAGGATCAGCAAGGTGGAGGACATCACTCTGGATTATCTGTGGGAGAAGAAGTACCAGGTAATGGGCCTGCCGGAACTGAGTTATTCAAGTCGGTCTCCAGATGGTCATAGTTCCGCTTTGTGTTTCTAGATACTTTGGTGAACACTTTAAGAGGAACTCTAGTGGTTAAATGTGGAAACTCTTGCAGGCTCATTTGTGGTGGTATAGAGGCAAGGCAAGCTTATTTACATGGCATCTATTTTATACACTGCTGTCATTCAAAGCACTCGGCAAAAGAGAAAATACAAATATAATTCAGGTTCAGATTTAAAAGATCTAGGAGAAATAAGAACATAATAAAACATAGTTAAAATGTGATTACTCATAACTCATAGAAAAAAAGAAATTAAACATTGAATTAAATATTAAATTAAGGAAGTTCCTTTACAGGAGAGAACTTTTATAGAACCAACAGTGTATTGAGCTGAAAGCTGCTCAATACTCTAGTGCTGGGGTTCTTCTAACCCTCTCTGTCAACTGGTTCCATTTAAGGACTGCATAGTGGATAAACGCTGCTTATCCCTTCTTAGTCTTTACCTTAGGCAGGACTGACTGACTAAACTCACCAGACAAAAACGAGTCACCTTGTGTGTTTAAGGTGGTAGTATCTTCTGGCTCCTGCAGATGGCACTGCATGAGGATGATGGGGCTATAAGTACCTGTGGGGTGTGAGTGACGGGATCCATAGATGGAGAAGAGGTGCTACAGTGCAGTGAATGTCTCGTTCCATGTGTGGAAAATGGCTCCAAAGCAGATGTTAATGATTGGCTAAAAGGAGTGACTGCATTTGGGCGTGCCAAAGACCATAGTGTGAAGGAAGTAGCTGAATCTGCAGGTGTATGGAAGCGTACGGTCATACAGGTCTACCAGCAGCGGCTAAAATCCCGGTCTACAGGGAATTCTCCTCAGAATTGTTCCAGGGAAGGCATCCACCAAATCTGGCCCAACTGCTCAATTCTTTGATGGGGGAGTGTTTGAACATTGATGTGGCCTCCATCCAGAAACTACAACTCCATGCCGAGACGTCTGGCATATTGCATTAGCAAACATGGCGGCCCGACGCCATACTGAGAGACACTGCTTCTGTATGTGTCAATAATTAAATGCATATCGGCCATATCAGTGTAAATTTATCATCATTTATTGTTCCTGGTAACCTTTATCTTCCTTCCCAATAGCGTTGCAATCCGATACTTCTGGGTGCAGCTATTCTTTTGATGATGAGTGTATAGAAATTAAATTAATTAACTTAGATATTTTAAATGGTTCAGTTCATTGAAATGTGCCCCATGAGCATCGTTGCTTTGCAGTGTGTCCAGTGTGTTGTCCATTGTGTGTCCTTGTCTACTGATGGACATTGATTGTCTGTGACATTTTGAACAGACTTGACTTGAAAGTCACTCAATTCTCCAACCACCAGTTTCCCGTTTCTACAGCTGTGAATGGCACATTGTGATGCCACTTCACTTTTCACATTTCCCCACTGTGCCAGAGAAGCAGGCTTTACGCATGTGCTCGGGGCTATTTCAGGCTGTAAGCAGAAGAGCAGGTCAGTGTAAAAGTCCTTAGGGAAAGACGTTGAAGAGATTAGTGGGAATCAGGAGGCAGTTAGAGTGGTCAGCACGGCAGGGTTAGAGACGTATGGGTGGAGAACTAAATGGACAGCATGCTCACGGTGGGTTCCAGTGGGTCTCAGTAGAACGTTTCACTGCATGTCAAAAGTTTGGGGAACAACTGACAAAAGTGCTTGAGCTTAATGCAGCACCCATGTGATGATGTCCGCAGTCAAACGGTTCAGGTGTTTAAACTACCTTTGATCCAAAGGGTTTGGGGACACCTAGGTCTTTTCACTGGACAAAAAATGAGTCACCTGTGACTCAAACGTACCTAGTAGCTTGTAGTACCTCCACAAGCATCAATAACAGCTGTGATTGGATTTGGCATGGACTGGACAAGTTTCTGGATGTAGGCCACATCAATGTTCAGACAGCCTTACTCCAAAGAATTGTGCAGATGGGCCAGATTTGGTGGATGCCTTCCCTGGCCCAACAGAATTCCCTTTAGACTGGGATTTTAGCCACTGCCGGTAGACCCATATGACCATACGCTTCCATACACCTGCAGATTCAGCCACTTCCTTCACACTATGGTCTTTGGCAGACCCAAACGCAATCAGTCCTTTTAGCCAATCATTAACATCTGCTTTGGAGCCATTTTCCACACATGGAACAAGACATTCACTGCACTGTACCACCTCTTCTCAATCTATGGATCCCGTCACTCACACCCCGCAGGTATTTATAGCCCCATCATCCTCGTGCAGCGCCATCTGCAGGAGCCTGAAGTTACTACCACCTTAAACACACAAGGTGACTCATATTTCTACATTGAGGTTATATCTCATTTTCAGATTGTTGTATGCTTATTTGTAGGCATTCTACTTGCCATAAGTCTTTGTGTAGAGTATAATTATCTCACTGTATTGGGAGATGATTTTGCTGGTTTCTTAAAACAAGCAAAAATATCTGCCAATATAGTGGGATATTTGACTCAAGTAAAAACATCTAGATCTATATACATTAAGTCACTTAATAATAGTAATAATATTAATAATAATATATAAAAATAATATTAATATAAGCTTACAACAATCTCAAAATTAGACATATTGGACATGTTAACTAGATTTAAGACTGCAAGATTATCGTTTTATTCAGTGAATAATCAGTATTACGCTAATTCAAAAAGGATTAGACTTGTTCTGTGTTTATGGCAGTCAGTGTACACTCATTGTCAAAAACAACAGTTTCACTATTAGTGAGACATCATGAGACGTGCGAATGATTCAAGTTTCACGTGCAGCCGCACTCATCTTGGCAGCGGGTCATCTTCAGTGACGAGTCCCGCTATTGTCTTAACGGAGGTGACTAATGAATTATTTGTTTCACATCTGGCATGTTGCGTACTGAGTCAACAGCCACAATTGTGGACATTCAGTGAGCAGTGATGACCTCCATGAGTCATCCTGTTAGTGCCAGCACCTCCCTTCTTTCTGGGTATAACTATTCTTATTTTGATGATGAGTGTAATAAGAGGAAACTCCAAAAAAAGGAAAAACAAAACTATTTCAGTATATTTGGTGTCATTTACCACTAAACCTTTGGAGGTTGCATCTAATCCTGCTGCTTTATCAGCTTGTTATAAATGACTTCACTGCAACATATTTACTGTTCGGTACTTCAAGTT